>CM060684.1:17285675-17790675 GCA_030686995.1 Artemisia argyi | reverse complement strand
GTTTCAAGCTTTTGCAGTTGTAGCAGCTTATCGGATGAAAAAAGAGCCTTTCCACCACTGGTCTTATAAACTGTATCCACTTCGATCAAATTATGATAAGACCAAGGCAACCATTCCATAGTAGCAGGGTGGTATGAGCTTGTACTTTCATAACTCGGTGATCGGGCCTGCAAGGTAAAAAAAACACAAGCTTATGTCAGAGATAATTGTACATATTGGTTGGTTCAATGATAAAAAAAAAAAAAAAAACTTCATATGCGAGTAAAATAAGCCGAAAGGCTCTACATGATTGTAAAACCGTTGGGTTTTGGGGATCACATACATAACCAAACCAATATATAACCTACACAAGATTATTCTAGATTATCGGGCCTATATACATACTATACATACACGACTAACACCATTGATATTTGCTAATCATATTACTTTCGATCCAATAATTACGCTGTAATTTTGATGAAGATTACAATTATCAATATGGTTAACTGACTCTAATACTAGAAAAGAAACTGACTTGGGAAGGCTTTTTTCTTTTTTACTTTAAAATAAAAATAATACCTGATACCGTTATTTGTGGGCATCTACTGATCTCAACCTTTTCCAATGTTGGCCATATGAATTCATTCTTCCCCAAGAAGAAACCCACAAAGTTTGGTAGATTGACTAGTCTAAGGGACTTCAAACGAGGAAAGACCACCCCAACAAAAGCAGTTGTGTGGGAATTTATAGACACATCTTCATCATCTCTGTTTGAAATCACCTCTTCAATAGCATCACAATACTGTATATCAATTTCCTTTAGGCTGGAAAGAAGTTTCACCATTAGAGGTGAAAACAAGTACTTGATGCTGTTGCAGAAGGCCATTGATATGGTTGTGAGGTTACGGAATGAGGACTGTGATGGTTGTTTTTGAAGAATTAATTCATTCCAATTGCACTTCCACACATGACTCATCTTCTCCAAATCATACAAATACAATTCTTCAAGATTGGGGAGTATGATCAGTTGTTGCTGGGTATTGTGAGGTGATTCTCTACTAATTGGACTCTTTATCTCAAAAACCACATCCACATCTTCATAGCTCAGGAAAAGATAAAGTTTATGAAGGTGATTAAAAGTGGGTAATAGAGAGGATGGGAATGCAATTTTAGAAATCTGCATATCACAACCACAAATGATATATTTAGTAATAATTCCTATTGACAAAATATGAATATAACTGCAACAAAATTTTTTTTTAAAAAAATATATAATTTATTCAAGAAGAAACATCTGGATATAAGATAGAAGAAACAGCGTAGAAATAGCTGACAACACTATCAAAAGAGTATTATTTTTCTATTTATTTTAAAAATAATAAAAAACCCAATACTCCGTATTATTTCTTTATTTATTTTAAAAAGAGTAAATAACATTCAAGTAGAGGTCACAAAAGGATAAAAACAAAAATGGAAATCATTTATTAAGGTGTACCTCTTTCTCTTTCTCAACCAATTCATTCTTTCTCTCTCTTTCTCTGCCGCAACTACGAATGTCAACTTGTTTGAGTGCTCTCATATCCAAATTGGTTGTGGCAGGTGTGATTAAATTTCCAAACCTCTCACAATCTTTAATCCATATGTCTTTAACAGCTTCAAATCCATGAATCAAGTTGTTATTTCCACCATCTTTTATCCTCCACACCTCTCTAAGCTTCCCTAATCCCCACAATTCAATGCTTCTCAACTTGCTGCTGCTGCTAACTTTATCCATTTCACCAACACATCCCATGTCGATGTCGAATATCACTTCAACAGAAGCACAATTGAACACTCTAAGGTCTTCTAGATGATTGAATAATGGCATTGGATTTCTTGGGAGAAGATTCACAAGACTTTCACATTCCATCACTATAATGCTTCTCAAGCTGCTGCTACAATCCTGCAAAGTAAAAAAAGATTTGTTCATTCATTAGATACCCGCCTGTTATTAACAAACACTTTTAGTTGAAGGCATTGTTAAGATCGGTATATTAATACAAAGCATATACTTACCTCTTTGTTGAACAAAGATTGCGTGGGGGAGATATCAGTCGACACAAAAGATGTTGTACTGCTGGGATAAATGCTTGTAATTTTTGGAAGGTCTTTAAGTTGCAACTCCATGAGACGTGGTAGCTCAATTACATTGATGTTATTGCTGAAACTCAATAGCTTTGGTAGGTCAGCCAACCTGAGATACTTTAAGTTGGAAAACAGGATATCGGATCCATTATTCTCAGTATGTATGACTGCTTCCATAGCATCGCAGACGGAAATTTTTAGATACTCGAGCTTTGACAAATTTGTTGCAACACTCTGTGTGAAAAGGTATTTCAACTCTGCACATTCTGAAACTATAAGGATTCTTAAATTGTAAAACAAAGAGTATGGCAGAGGATTTTGAGGATGTGGGGATTTCACATCAACATCTTCAAGTGTATTCATATCATTCACTTGTAAATAAAGTGCATCTGTGTTCATAAACAACTCACTGATTTTAGATTTCAGTAGTTCTTCTTTGTTGCTGATCAGCTTCAAGCTGTTTTGATATGAGTGTGCGTCAACTTTACTTCTTCCCAGCTCGTCTCTATCTTCTGAAAAATAACATCCCACCGAGAGCTTGAATCTTTGAAGTTTCTTATAAGACATGTTCTTCATATGAGCATTGTCACCAACAAATTCAAATTCTAATGCACGAAGGTTCTTTGAACGTTCTGCAAGTTCACTACTGTTGTTGTCTGTGAAGCAAAGTGCATGTCTTTCAAAACTTCTCATATAAAGCTCTTCAAGTTTCACTAAGCTTCCCAAGACACCGTCATCTATAACAAGATTGTAACAACCTGTTACATCTAGTAGTCTTAGCCTCTTCAAATTTCCGAATGTGGAAGGTATGGTTCTAATGCGAGAATTAGCAAAGCTAAGCACTTCCAGATTCAAAAGATTTCCAATACAAGTTAAATCAAACATCAAGGAGCATTCATGGAGACAAAGAGTTCGAAGGCTGGCGGAGAACTGAAAAGATGTGGGAACTAATGGATACTTCAACTTCTCAAAAGCTATAACTTGAAGCTTTTCCATTCCTTCATAAAAGCCTGGAGGAAACCTTAATGACTTATTTCGGTGCATAAGTTTCAAAAGTGAAAGGTTTGGATACTGAAATTCACAAGGAAACTCAGACATGCCCTTGCATGCTAACGAAATTTGCTTGCAAGACTGGCTCCTACTATTAGCTTCACTCCAATTTGAGAAATCATCTTCATGGTGAATGATCCAACATCCGTCCTCACCATCTTTAGAAACAGTAGCCACCACAAATGCAAGCACAAGATCATGCATTTTCACACACTCATAGTCATGACTATCTCCATCCATCAACAAGTAGGCATTTTTAAGGTTGCTCACACTAGTTTCTATGTTGTCTCTAGCCTCTTCCATAGTATAAACTTTGTTTAAGAGTTTTGATCCCCATGCATAGCTTGTGAGACCTTTTAATCCCCATGCATATCTTGTGAGATCTTCTATCGGGATGTTAGAGTCCTCGGGGAACAAGCCACAAAGCAGGAAAATCGCTTTATCCTCTTCTTGTTTTAAATTGTTGTAGCTCATCTCAATAATTTCTTGTACTTTCTCATCAAGATCATTATTCTTCAGACACTTGAGTCTACTTCTCCATACACCCTTGTTCTTTTCACATATAAGAGTTCCAGCAATGAGTTTGATGGCAAGCGGCAAACAGCCACATTTTTTGACAATCTCACATCCTATGTCATACAGATCACGATCACATCTTGCTGAATTCCCTGCGATTTGAAAAAAGAAATCATGTGCTTCATTTTCCTTCAAGACACCAACCTTAACTTCTTCAAGAGCAGAATTAGCATCAACTGCAATTTGTCGGCAAACTTGTACATCCCGCGATGTGAGCAACAACTTAACCCCATTTGGCAAAGGACTGGCTAATCCGATATCTTCGAGTTTAATCGTCTCCCACACATCGTCCAGTATAACCAGACTCTTTTCTTTACGCTCTAAAAATGCTTGAAATCTTTTGGAAAGAAGAGTTGCCCTTAGTGTTTCATCAGTTTTGGTTAGAGATTCGCCTGTGTGTGCTGCTATGACCTCCTGAATTTTAAACAAGTTGGAACTTTTCCCAACAGCTACAACCACAATCCACTTAAACATCTTTTTATCTTCTACAGCCTTTTTCAGTTGCTTCATTAGCGTGGTTTTCCCCACACCACCCATTCCACACAAGGCTATCACTCGAGGCTTATCATCATCTTGTTGAAGGAACTTCATTGCATCATCGAATATCTTATCTCTTGACTTGAACACAATTTCAGTATTTCCACCTGATGTTGATGTTGATGTTGATGGCGGGCGTTCGGAATCGACTCTTCCAAGAGGTATATCAACATCAGTCCAGGTGATTTTTTCGTTAATAAGACGGTCGATATCCTTGATATGCATCAATGCACTTTTTCCTGCTCGATACTTCTTTTTGACATTAAAGCATCCAATGTCGTTACTTGGAATTTTTTCAACTTCTTTATTGATGTCTTCTACTTCTTCCAACCACTCTTGTACACGAGCAGGTATCTCTTTATTGTTTTCACGGTTTCTTCTCAAATGATTTTCGTTATCAATTCTTTGACCGTCCAAAACCTTCATTTTGTCTTTCATTTCCTTCACACGATCGGCGTAGGAAGTGAGGTTTCTCAACTTTTGCGTAATATGATTCGTCAAAACATTCACAACAGGCTCAATGATTGCAGATGATACAAGCTCCATTTTCCTGAGACATAAGAATTATATTAGCAAAATTAGGGGTGGCAATTCCCGAAACGGATAGGAGAATAAACAAGTTAAGCTTGGGTCTAAACAGGGTTAATTCACATGGTTGGTTTTTTGTGATCAAAACACGACTGAACTACCAACAAAAGGGATGAGAATCTTATTACAGTATTCATACATTTGGATTGCTTATTATTTTCTGCTTATAAACAAGTACTTATAAGCTACTTAAAAATAAGCACTCGGGTTATGAAAAATAACAATTTGTTACAAAATTTCATTCAAATCAATTTACCAAATACATATAACGTCAAATACGAAAGTAAAAAACCAAGCTAATATTAATTTTACCTCAAATAAATAAGCATGCATATCAAAAACTTGTTTATTTTAACTAAAAATAAACAAGCAATACCCAACACCAACTAGCTGTTGGAAAATTTAGTGCTCTTGAGGGATCAATTCACACCTGGTAATGGGTTTGGAGGTATGGAGTATACACCCATTTGGTCACTGAATCCCCTGACTCAATAGTGGTTATGTATTGATCAAGGTACTGCTTGATCAAGGTACTGCTAGTAGACTCTGCTGCTAGTATTGTGAATCTGCTGCTAGGATTCTGCTGATAGCATGATCCTGCTGATAGCTGATTCTGCTGCTGATAGCATTCTACTGATAGTGGGATTCTGCTGCTAGCGTTTCCACTGATGTGTTTACGTTACCACTGCAAGGGTTATTGTTTCCACTGATAGTGTTAACATTACCACTGCTAGTGATAATGTTTCCACTGATAACCACTGATCCCTATTATTATGGAAAATATTATGATATAATTAATGTGCCGTTAATTATACATAATTCCATGGGCTAGGGTTTTGAGTATTCTCTATTATAAATAGAGGTCACATCATTCTGCATGGACATATGTTTTACAATACGATTAACACAAAACCCTAAACACTTCTATACGCATCTGGTTCTTGTTTTGTGCCTAGAGCAAGAACATCACTTGGTCTTATCCCATAGAGATATTCGTGTAACCCAGGCATAGGGTCGAATAGTTTCTATTGGAAAGTGATACCACGATTTCAAGTGAATATCCGGTACCTTTATTGATTATCTTAACCCTAATCTGGGAACTGTTTACAAATAACAACCATGACATATGCTAGACCTGATATTGCATATGTGGTAAGAAGATTAAGTAGACATACTAGTAATCCTGGTAAGGAGCAGTGGAATGCTGTAAATCGAGTATTTAAATACTTGAAGAAAACCATGGATTATGGTTTGGAAAACAGCGTAGAACCATTAGTATTAAAAGGTTATACTGATGCAAGTTGGAAAACTGATCAAGTCTATGCATCCACGAGCATATGGATATTCACTCTTGGTGAGGGTGTAGTGTCTAGGTGATCAAAGAAACATAGCTGTTTAACAGACTCTACTATGGCAACGGAACTTATGGCATTTGTTTCATGCTACAAAGAAGCAGAATGGCTATGGGACTTATTAATAAACATACCCTTATGGCCAAAACCTATGCCACTAATCTTTGTGCATTGTGATAGTCAATCTACACTATCAAGAGCATACAATCAAGTGTACAATAGTAAGTCCAGGTATATCGGACTTAGGCACAGACAAGTCAATCAGTTGATAATTGAAAAAGGTGATCGCCATTAGTGTCTTACTATTGAGTAACATATTATCATGTTAAAACTGATTGAAAAGTGTGAGGGATGGGAGCAAGCCCACATAAAATAGTCACCCATGATGGAACCTTGCCTTAACGCTTGGTATTTCACCAAGTCTCGAGATCAAGTAAAAGTACATCATCCGAATGTGACTGAAGTTCTACAACATTTACAACAAACCATCCCAGGCTTAGTAGAACTTGGAATCGTAATGTAGTTAAAGGTTGAATAGAATTCTTAATGGACTTATAACACAATTATGTTGGATTGTTTTAAGTTATGTGAACAATCTTGATAAGGTCCACCTATTTGAATGTGGAAGTGAGGCCACTTCCTATGAGCTCTAGGGCTTGGCTTTAAAGCATTCTGAGAAACCAAAATAAGACCCATGGCCAGTTAAAGGGTCGGCACAAAGTGCATTAAATGAAAGAGAGGAAGGATATGCGTGAAGCGTTTCCATTTAACATATAAAGGAAGATGGTTCAATGACGTTGGTTCTACCACTTTTACCCTAGTTAAGCTTGAGCACTTTCCTTACATAAAGATTCAATGTGTAATATTCCATCTTTACTTATGCATAACACCCCAGGGGATTTCTGAATCGAGTTAGGTCTTTATGTGTCATTTTCAAAACCTATGCCCATTTTGAAAATGGTAGGGGGTTATTAGGTAATTATTTTCAAAAGACACATTAGTCATTTGGGTTGAATCTTATGAAGGAAAAGAGAGGTTTGTTGTGTTTTGGTCTTTGCCATGAAATGGAGATTAGCGACAGTTTTTCTATCACAAAACCGACGCTAATGAACCATCGCCGACGTAAAGACACGCCTAATCGAAATGGTAGCGGTTATATCTGTTAAAAAAGGCATAACTGAGCGAACCATCGTGACTGTTTGAAGAAGCATCGGTTTGTGACGGTTTTTGTCGTTAAGTCGTCGCTGAAGCTTTGCTAATTGCACCTTTTAGTGAACCATTGTGACTATTTGAATGGTCATGATTCTCCCTTTATATAGTGCCATCATTCTAGTGTTTTTGATCATCCAATCATCCCAAAACAAACGAAAAACACATAAAAAAATCCTCTCTTTTGGTATACCCGAATGCTATAAATAATAATGCTATAGAATTATTATTTTTAGTGTCTTGAAAACCTTGATAATTCGGTAGTTCATCCGGTTTATCACCACCTCCTGTAGTGTTGATAAATTTCCACGTACGTTGCTTCGTTGTATCTTGGGAGGTGGTTCTCCAATAACCCGTTGCATGATATTCATTCGAATAGTGGGGGCGAAATAGCTTTAAGAAAAGAGAGCACTCGCCTTAAAGTAACAAGTAGGAGATATTTGTTTGTACATATTAGCCATTAACATTGAACCCCGGAACCAACATGTTCTATAGTTTGGTTTAGGAGAGAAATTGAATGAAGATCTAAAATCAAATATACTAGCTCAATTAATCAATCTGTCAATCCAATTCATGATTATTGTCATCCTCTCTAAAAATATGGTGGCTAATAATATAGCTACTAGGACTAATATGGTGACTAACAATTATCGAGGTTTTCATGTTGTCAATCTGCTATATACTATACATAAATGCTCTGTTGTAAAAATCGGCCCAAGCAGCCATTTAATCCCCGCATAATCGCTGATCGCTCACTAAGCGCCTTGATTTATCATAATCGGCCTATTTAATCGCTTTGGTAAAAGATTGCTTAAAAATCGGTCAACAAACCGATTAATCGGACAAAATCGGTCTAATCGGATTAATCGGAAAAATTGCTTAAAATTCGGTCAACAAAATCGCTTAAAAGTCGGACAAAATAGCTTACAAATTGGTCAACAAACCGATTAATTAGACAAAATCAGCCAAAGATCGCTTTAAAATGGTCAATAAACCGAGTAATATCTATGTTTGACTTTGAACTTTAAAGAATTATGTATTATGTTTATATTTGAACACTTGAAATATTTGAACTTTGATGCATTATGCTTATCTTATACATATAATATAATATAATATCTAAAATTACAATTTTGTGCATAAAAATTTCAATCCGATTAATCCCCGCCTAACCGATTAATCGCTAGGCCCTACCCGACCGTCTCACTAGCGCCTAGTGATTTTTACAACCTTGCCTAAATGTGTACATGTAACATATCGCTAAATAAATGAAAACACACAAGTTTAATAAAAAAAAAAATGTATTTCGTCAAACAAATCCATGTGTGGCACGTGCTAGACCTTGCCCATATCTGCATCCGTCCCTGCTTGCTGAGCCCACCTGTAGGTATTACTAGTATCTAGGGGTGACCAAACAAAACCGAAAAAACCGATACCGAATCGAGAACCGAAAAACTGACCGAAACTAAAAACCGATGGTTCGATTTTTAATTTTTCAAAAACCGAAAAATACGGTTCGGTTTTGGTTTTCGTCCAAAAACCGAACTGAACCGACTTCATTATATAATAATATATAATTAATATAATATGAATAAATAACTAAATAAATAAAATTTATAAATTCATATTCATTATGTGGGTAGATTTATAATATATTTATCTTAACGTTTATGTTTATATGTGTCTTTGTCGTGTTGTGTGTTTACTTGACGATATATCAATAAATATTTGACGATGATCAAACTATATATGTGTATGTTCATTTGCATGTGTGTGTCTCATTTATATGTGTGTAATTATACAATTATGCAATAAAAATTATTATGCTTGGATTGACAAAAAGGGGTAAATAAGAATAACCAATTTTCTATGTAATACATGTTTGTTGGTATAAATTTGTCATGCCCAAATATAAATTGTTAGAAACCGAAAAAACCAAAAAACCGAATCGAAACCGATAATAAACCGAAAAAACCGAACCGGCAAAAACCGAACGGTTTTAATTTTAGGTTTTATAAAAATCAAACATTTCGGTTCGGTTTCGGTTTTAGCCAAAAACCGAACCGTGCACACCCCTACCAGTATCCATAATAAAGCAAAAGACTTGTGAATTCATGATGATATCACATATGCCAACGTACCTAGCTAGTCTTTGCCGGTTTCAAATATTGAATGAAAGGCAAAGGTCACACGTTCAAGGCATGGTACTTAGCAAAATGACTCGGTCGACCTCTTAAAGAAACATATGCGGGTGTGGCAGTTTATTAGCATACGATGATGTCATTGTTTAACCAAGCTCTTTATTACCTACCCTTATATTATCGGAATGGAATACATATCACCCTTTATTCCTAATAATGAAAGCCTAATTAATCTTTACCTAAAATTTTATATTGTTTACACTTACATAATCAAAAAGTTTTACATATTCGTGGTTCGAGGAGAGATATTTTACATACAAGGACTCATCCACATCATTCATTTAAAAAGAAAAGAATTATTGAGATTAAAAGTATTTTAGTATTTTACCTATTTTTTATAATTTAAATATATTATAAACCGTTAATCGTTAAGCGAAAATAGTTACACAATCGCGGCGAACATTTAATTGTCTTTCTATAGATGAGCACTTTGATATACGTTCGACAAAATTTTTTATTTTTCGTTTTATTATTATTTTTTTATTTTTTTGCTGAAAAAAATCACATGTGATATGTAATATCACATGTGATTTTTTCGGTAATGAAAAAAAAACGTGAGAAAACGATTTTTTTTCTTTTTTTTTTGGTCGAAAGTATATCAAAGTGCTTATCCATAGAAAGATAATTAAATGCACGTCATAACGGTATTTTTTTTTTCGTTTAACGATTAACGGTTTGAAAGATATTAATATTTGAAAAAATATGATAAATGTTGGTTTTTTAAATTGTTGTGATTAATCTCATCTATTAGATCAAATAAAGATGCAATGTGAAGATTAGTCCTTTAGTATGTAAAAAAAGTTTTGTTCTCAAATAATCTTAAGTCTCGATGGTATTGCTACTATAAAAACTCCTAATTTGAAAGTCATCAACTATGATTACTCGAAATTGGGATAAACAAATCCTTTTTTGCCCTTATTCCTAATAAAACAACCCAAAATAAAATCTATTCAACAATGATTAATTGAAATTAGACTACAATCAAACAACTCGATTGGCAAAGCATAATGCTCAATTTTGCTGACGTGGTAAAATTGAGCAATCTAATCGGTTCTTGTATTTTTATTCTTTCTCAATTGCCTCCCAAAATATTTTTTCTTTTATTATACAATACAAAAGGTTTCTAATAAAAGAGCATAAAATAAAAGCTTTTTAACAGTAATTAATCAAATCTTTTTTGGGCAATCAAAATTGGACACTGCGATTGCTTACTCCTTTACGCAATTACATCAAAAGGCCAGGTCAAATAAGTACTGTAACCAATGTTTACTGAACAACCAAAATTTATCTGGGACCCATCTCTGCTACTTATATCCAGTCACACAAATTCAGTTAAAGCAAGTTAAGAGGGTAGGAACAACTTATAAGGTGGCTTTTTAACCACATAGGATCATCGTGAGTGCAATATTATGAATATATCCATAGCTGCATTTGCCTAAAATATCTAGCCTTTTGAATTTAACTAACGACTTGGCTAACTAACTTTTTCAAACAAATTGATTTGAACATATAAGCTTCAACAATAATTTATATAGTGCATGGCAATTATCATCAGCTTATCAAACACTTTTAGCAAAACCCAAATAAACATGATCAATGCTCCCATTAACAAATAAAAAACCGCTTATATAACCTTCTAACAGAATCTAAAGTAGAACCCACGACAATTAATATATATGAAAGCTATTTTCTTCATTGACATATTTATCAAACAGTTGGCATGCGTGTGTAAAATCAGGTGATAATATATAATACATGTAAAAGCAAAACAGATTATAGAAAGCTCACCAGTTGTAAAAGAGGATAGCTACAAAGCCGCAATGAAGGAAGTAGTTGTATATCAAAGTCCAATGTGCACTGAACAAATAAAATAATAATTTGGTTGAGCTCGATCATATGATATTAAAAGTGCTCCAAGGAATAAACCAACAAACAAGCAAAGCAATCTTGTGCCATGGAAATAATATGCTTTTCTCCATCTTTACTCTTTATTTTTTTTAGAAAAGCATCTCATACTATATGGTATTGTGGTTTACGATGGATAACCTTTAGTCACAAGTTTATGAAATCAGGAAAGGAAATAACAAAAATTTTGAAATTTGAAGAAGTGTTTGGTAAGTTTCACTATTTATAGAGTGCACACACTCCTTTGAGCTAATATGATTTTAACAAAGTCAAGACGCGGAACAGTGCTCCAAAAGAAGCTACCGGTTTTACTGGCCAAAATAGCCGACAAGTGTGTTTGTTGGCCAACCAACTCCTCTTAAAATTGGTTTCGTTTGAACACATAAAATACTTTATTTTGAAAGTGAATTCAACACGATTCAAGCAGATAATTCAAGATTCTCATCACACCCATGGACGGACATATTTGAGACACAAAGTATCCACATGCATACCCTTTTAGAGGATGGGGTACGGTTGGCTGGTGGCTGGCGCCATCACCACCAGCCGAAAAACGATGACGGCGCACCGTACCGCCGGTCGCGCCATCGGCCGCGTGTTGAGGTAAAAGTTTGCTTCTACTTCGAACAAGCGAGATGAATCCTTCGGACTAGAGTAGGTCCTCCGGATTCGGTATGGTTCTTGCTTATTGCGTGTTACTTCGGATATCTGCAAAACAAATACGTCCGTTAGACTCGCCCCGGGAATGTATCCCAGGACCAACCTCCGGCGTGAGAGTAAGTATATATTTTAGTGAGAGAAAGTATGAATAAAACTAGAGAGTGGTAGAGAATTAGTTAACCTTAAATGAAGATTTCCTCTCTATTTATAGACTCTCTTCATGGAGTGCCAGGCTGGTTCGTACTTAGCCCTTAATGTTCGCTAGTTTAGCCTCCATTATCATATACTTTGGTGTACTTGTTTGTACTTTGGTCTAAGTACTTGTTGGCTTATCCGAAGGGTTTGTTCATTCCGGACGTCGGAGATCATTCGGACATTCGTAACCCTTCGGATATGGTTCTATATCGCTTGGACACATCTGAGTATAATTTACCTGACACTGATCCGGAGGGTATACCTTTGTACGGAATGTATCCGGAGGGTACATACGTCAACATGTCCCCCCCAGTATCATAGTATTGGTTGTGCCAATGGTGTGATACTAAGTTTATTTTTTGCGATTTTCCGGAGGGATCGTCATAGCTTTGTTCTTTTGCCGGAGTTACGCAAAATGCCAAAAGTAATTAAGGTGTCGTTTAAGGTGTGCCGTCGTTTTTTACCGCGTCGTTTGGATTGGAACACGTACGCGTTTTCTAAGAGACACTGTCTGGATGGGTGACACGTAAGCCCTACGGGTGACGTGTCCCCTTCCCGCTTATTTTTGACCGCCTATAAATAGTCTCATTTCTTTTTATTTACAGCACCGTAATTTTTCCTCTGCACACACATACCTCTGACACGTTTTTCAGCCTTCCGTATTCCGAACAATTGTTCTCATCGTCTTCGAGGTACGTCTCCGTCCGTTAAGTTATTTTTTGTTATTTGGCTATATTCTTCCCTTCCGGATTTATCATGTCGGAGTCTACTGCTTCGTTCGAATATGAGGACGTGTCTATGCCGGAGGGTTTCCACGTTAAGAAAGACATACAGTTACGGCCGTCTACGATGGATGAGGGCGAGGTGCTTGCCGTAGTGGATACTTTCAAGATTCCGAAGGATTTACATCCACGGGTTCCTCCGGCAGACATGACGATGGATCAACTTCCTGCAGATGCCATTGGCTTATACGCAGAATACTTCTTCGATGGTGGCCTTACTGTTCCTTTCTCTACTTTTCTTTTGGGGGTGATCAGGTATTTTAAAATTCACCTTTCTCAGCTGGTTCCGTTAGGTATGCATCGCGTCACTCTTTTTGAGGTGTACTGCCGGAGCATGCATATTCCTCCTACCACTCCTTTGTTTCGTGTCTTTTATAAGCTTAGCAAGCAGGGTAGTTGGTTTTCTTTTGAAAAACGTATTCATAAAGATAGGAAAATCTGTTTCGGGGATTTTCCTTCATGTCTGAAAGGTTGGAAATATCACTTCTTTTTCATCGATAGGAGAGCCATTCCGTTTGCTATGCCTTGGAGGCATTCCGATTCGGACGTGTCCGATCCGTTTCCCAGGCAGAATGAGTATGATGCTTCGCATGCTGATCGACTGTCCGAAACGATTATTGAGCCGTGCCACATTCCTCAGGCTTTTTTATACGCTTTGGGCTTGTCGGATCATTGGGAGTTTACCGGTTTCCGTCCGGCCATAAGGGATGAGCAGGGGAGGGGTATAGCCTTTGTTTAAAAATATGAACTCTTTTTTTTTTTTTTTTTTTATGAATCTTTTATCTGTGTTTACTGATGAGTTTGTTTATCCGCAGGTATTACTATGTCGTCTTATTTGAAGAAACCTCCATTGCGAAGGTCGACGAAGATTGTTTCCGGGGACCCACTTCCGGAAGGTCAGAGACGTGAGATGCACACTACTACCCCTTTGGCTTCCAACGCCGAGGTTCCAGAGAAGACTGATGAGCTTAAGAGCGTTGAAATTCCGGACGACAAGGTTATAGCTTCCAAGCAGAAGAAGAAGGAGCAGGCTGAGAAGACGGGATTGAAGAAGCCTCCGTTGAAGAGGACTGGAGCCGGGAGTGTCTCTTCTCGTCTTCATAAGAGAAGCAAGGTGTCTGCTGGTGATACCGTGATTGATTTGGATACCGGGGAGGCTTTGGAGAGGCCGGAGCCTATCCGTTCAGTGCATCCGGACCAAATTTTGAAGGGTCAATCCGGAGGGTCTGGTGCTGGTATGTTATGACTTGCTTTTTTGTTTGTATATATTTAATTGTCTTTCCTTCCAGCGTTTTTATCGTCTTACTAATATAAACTTTTCCTCTCAGGGGGTTCGGGGACTTCCTCCCACCGTCCGGGGAAGGAAACTCTTGCTGAGGAGGGGGATACGGAGGTTGATATTGAGGGGGAGGGTGATGATGAGGATCTTTTTGTACCTGCTTGGTCGGTGAGGAGGGGAAACCGCATGAATAATGCGAACGTTTGTAGGGATATGATGATCAACTTGGCGACTCCTAGGGAGGAGAAATATTTGGATGATCAGAGTGATGAGGAGGCTGTCCGAAGGGCCTGGTTGATGCTGGGCAAAAGTGCTACGGTTCAAGCGGATGTTATTTTCCGTTTTGAGTCTCTTTTGAAGGAGTATCAAAAGTTGTCTGAGACCCACAAGATCTGCGATAAGACCCTCGATGATAACTGGAAGATGTTCCAACAGATGTCCGGGGAATTTCAGAAACTGAAGGATGAGCATAAGGAGTGTACTGAGGTGAATCCGGAGGGGTTGAAGAAGCTTCGTGCGGAGAATGCAAGTTTGGAGGGGCGGGTTGGTGATCTTGAGTTAGAGATGGGTGAGTGGAGAAAAGTGTCCGGTGAGCAGGCCGAGAAGATTAGGTCGCTGGAGGGGCAGTTGTCTGATGCCAAAAATAAGTTGAGCGAGGAGGAGAAGGCTTACAAAGAGCTTTATCAGGAGAAGGTGGACTTTGCCATAGCCGCTGGGAATGCCGAGGTGGATAGGAACCGTATTGTCAATGAGTTTATCCCGGAGGCTATCCACGCTTTCTCGGGAGTCATGAGTTCCGAACAGCCTTGGCAGAGCCCTTCAACTTGTTTTATCTCTCTGGGTTGATTGACGGGGCAGGTTTGTTTGATGAGCCGGAGAAGGCAGAGAAGCTACTGGGGGAAGTAGAGGGGATGGATATGGATGCCGGAGCAAAATATGGTCCGTTGTACGATAAGGCCCTTTCTCAGGATTATCCCTTCATCCAGAAGATCCGTCAGACTATCTACCGGAAGTTTGATGAGCTAGATGCCTTGGTTCCTGACCCTGCTCCTGCTGAAGAACCAACTGAGGGTCCGGAGGTTGAATCCCGTATCGAGAATCCCTCCGACAGTCAGAATGCCTCTGTCTTCGCCTGAAGCTGCTCATGTGTTTGATGTATGTTGGAGTCCGGATACCTCCATTTTGACTATGGATTTAGGTATCTCGGATTCCCTGTGAAGCTTGCCAACTGATGTAATAGAATAGGGTTAAAATTCAATTTTTGTTATTCCGTTATTTCGGAATATTTGATGTAACCGAACTTGGATCATATGAATATATCACTTTTTTGTTATCCGTATTGTTTTTAACTTACATCTGTGTTTCTGAGTAATATGCAATTTATGTAACTTGGCTTTTTAATTATGTACTCGTGGAGTTCTGTTTTACCGGACAACATACGCCTTACGGATATAGACCATGGCTTATTCCTCTTATCTTTACTTGACGGGGTAACCTGTACCCTTCGGCTCTTGGCCTTAGTAATACCCACTTGGGGTTTTCTTTGACGGGGTAACCTGTACCCTTCGGCTCTTGGCCTTAGTAATACCCACTTGGGGTTTTCTTTGACGGGGTAACCTGTACCCTTCGGCTCTTGGCCTTATTAATACCCGTTTGGGGTTTTCTTTGACGGGGTAACCTGTACCTTGCGGCTCTTGGCCATATACTCTCTTGGGGTTTTAGTCTTCCGGACAACGTGTGTCCTACGGCTCTTGGCCGTATACCCTCTTGGGGTTTTATTCTGGGCAACTTATGCCTTGCGGCTCTTGGCCATATACCCTCTTGGGGTTTTAGACTTCCGGACAACGTGTGTCCTACGGCTCTTGGCCGTATACCCTCTTGGGGTTTTATTCTGGGCAACTTATGCCTTGCGGCTCTTGGCCATATACCCTCTTGGGGTTTTAGACTTCCGGAAAACGTGTGTCCTACGGCTCTTGGCCGTATACCCTCTTGGGGTTTTGGTCTTCCAGACAACTTGTGCCTTGTTGAAAATAACACTTTATATGGTCCAAATGCATCGGATGTTTCATTGATTGTGAAAAAATGGCTCATGCCTTACAATAAGTCCTGAAATAACAAAGTACATAATAGGTTACATAAAGCATTTCTTTAAGTTAATTGCATGCCAGGTTCGAGGTACTTCCACATCTTCCATGGTTTGGAGCTTGTATGTGCCGTGTTGATAAGCTTCCGTTATACGGTAGGGGCCTTCCCAGTTAGGTCCCAATTTTCCTTGATCTTCCACTCTGCTGGCTTCATTCTTCCGGTACACAAAATCTCCCACTTTGAAAGCTTCGGGTTTAACCCTTCGATTGTAGTACTGCTCCACTTTCTTTTTGTATTTCGCTTCTCTTATGGCTGCCATTTCCCTTCGTTCTTCCAATAAGTTTAGATTTAGGTTTATCTCATCGTCATTGTTTTCAACGTTTGCCGTCATGGTCCGGAATGTAGGCATGCCGATTTCTGCCGGAATGACTGCCTCACTTCCGTAGGTTAGACTGAAAGGGGTTTCTCCGTTGCTAGTTTTCAGGGTGGTTCGGAAAGCCCACAGCACGTTTGGTAACTCGTCTACCCATCCGGCTCTCTCTCTTCCAAGCCGGGACTTAAATCCCTTCATAAGGCTTTTGTTGGCTCTTTCGACCAATCCGTTGGCTTGAGGGTGAGCAACGGCCGTGTTAATTTGTGTGATGTTTAACTTTTCGCACCAACTTTTGAACGGATCTCCCACAAAGTTGCTTCCGTTGTCCGTGACAATTATCTTGGGTAGTCCGAACCTGCAGACGATATTGTCCCATACAAATTTTTTGACTTCCTTTCCGGTTGTCTTGGCCAACGGTTTTGCTTCCATCCACTTCGTGAAATAGTCTATTGCCACAATAACATACTTAACTTTTCCTGGAGCTTCGGGTAAAGGTCCTAAAATGTCAATTGCCCATTGGAAGAAGGGCCATGGTGCCATGACGGAGGTTAGTACCGTTTTTGGTAACTTTGGGACCGGAGCATGTATCTGACAGGCGTCGCATTTTCGGATGACTTCCCTAGCGTCCCGGTGCATGGTTGGCCAATAGTAGCCTTGCCGCATGAGTTTAGCTACTACGGTCCGGGGTCCGGAGTGCATGCCACACGCTCCTTCGTGCACCTCTCGGATTATGTAATTGGCTTGGAGAGGTCCGACACATCGTAACATTGGTCCCAGGTAGGATTTTTTGAATAGCACATTGTCAATTAGTGTGTAGTGGCTTATTTTCATACGGAGGTTTCGAGCTTCATTTTGATCTTCCGGCCATATGCCTTCATTTAAACATCGGAATATGGGGGACATCCAATTTTCCTCCTCTTCTTCTACTATTGCATTGATTGTCTCTTCTTCTGTGGATGGTTTCTCCAATACTTCTACTAGGACTTCCTTTGTCAAGTGATCGAATGCTACGGATGCCAGCTTACTGAGTATGTCTGCTTTTTGGTTTTGAGTTCTTGGGATGTTCTTTATCCTAAAGCGTTTGAAGCAAGTGATGTATTCCTTGGCTTTGGCGAGGTACTTTGCCATACTCTGCTTGTATGCGGTAAACTCTCCATTGATTTGGCTTGCCACTAGGTTAGAGTCTACTCGCACGTCCAGTGCTTCTATATGCATTTCTTTTGCAATTCTTAATCCGGCTAGGAGTGCTTCGTATTCTGCTCCGTTGTTGGTAGCTTCGAAATTTAAACGGAGAGCATAGGTGTATTCGTCTTTTTCCGGACTAATTAACACAAGTCCCGCTCCGGAACCTTTTCGACTAGAGGCTCCGTCTGTGTATAAGGTCCATTCTTCCGGATCAGAGATATTACATATCTCCTTTCCCCTCCTTTTCGGATCAGGACAAATGGTTCCGATGGGTACTTCATTGATGAAATCAGCCAGTACCTGTCCTTTGACGGCATTTCGGGGTACGTAAGTGATGTTGTAGGCTCCCAATTCCACCGTATATTTGGCTAACCGTCCGGAAGCTTCCGCTCGATTCAGCACTTGCTTGATAGGATGATCTGTAAGATCATAGATTTATGTTGATATTGTGATTCGGGAGGTCGGGTTTGGTGAAAGAAGATGAAAGCCATAGCTAGAGAGAGAGAGTAGAGAGAGAAGGGAAAACTATGTGATATTATTGATAATGAAAATGAAAGGAAAAACACACAAAGTCTCACCCTCCTAGTGAAGTCTAGGAGGGCTTATATAGCCTAACACAAACTAACTATTGCAATATTACATAACAAGTCCTTGTGTTTTGGCTAAATTGGATAACTAATGTAATCCCGATAATGTCGTTCCATTAACGTGTTGGGATCATAAACTTTGGTCCCAACAATCTTCCCCCAATGGGGCGACATAAGGGATTACTTACAACATTTCCTACAAGGACAAATAAGAATAAAGAAAGGTCTTAATAAGCTCTTCAAATTGCTGAGGATGGCGACAGTTGACGCTCTTTGTCTTCATTTTGTACCTCGGCTTGAGAACTTTTTCTTCACTTGTAGGCAAATGATGTAATATGCATGAAATGGATTAACTTCCCCCCAATTCATGCTGCATGTCTTGAGCAGCTTCCTCGTACACTTCTTTTTGGCGAAGTTTCTGAATCAGCTTCCCCCCAAACTGACAACCGTCTTCAGCAGATTCGAAACTTTGATGTAG
Source organism: Artemisia argyi (assembly GCA_030686995.1). NCBI lineage: Eukaryota > Viridiplantae > Streptophyta > Magnoliopsida > Asterales > Asteraceae > Artemisia > Artemisia argyi. The sequence continues at coordinate 17,771,527 of CM060684.1, read as the reverse complement.
TAAACAAGTCTTCTAACTTTTGAAGTTTTGAGTACGCAGCGGAATTTGTAGATGACACAGTAAACCACACCAAGCAAATCTGACTAGTTACTTAATCACGGTTATGCTCAATGCGGAATCTCCGTTCGGGGGTAACATGCGAGAAATCAGCAAGATCTTCTCACATGTGCAGGCTACTTCTCACTTCACAATCCGCGAGAGTCGAAATAATTACACCAGAATCACAAAAACTGAACCACTGATCATCTCTGCGGAGGTCTTCCGGTAGTAATGAAATTGTAAACTCGATCACGTGAGTCAATTATGCGTCCTCGATGTGCACATTTCTTCCCCCTAATTGCAGAACTTCGTGGAAAATGAGTGTTTTCGCAAAGACGTCAAGAAAAGTCAAAGAAGCAAAACAACACCCATTCTCTCTTCCCCCACGATGTCTTCGCGGAATCGGAAGCATACACACTATGTTTACGATGGAAACGGAGGCAGCGTAACCCCATATGTCCAATCAACCGATTTTGTGTGGAGTATCGAAAATAGCCCGTGAGAGTCAACTGCTGATAAACAACTCTACTCATTAATACTCCTCTCAACTAACTCTTTACCGACCCCATTATCATTCTGTCGGCTCTTTGTAGTGACTACTGATGGAGAAAATTCAATATTATGAACTTGAGAGTGAAGTAGAATAACCCGAACTTGTGACTTAAACTTGCACTAATGTATGACAAAGAGCGGTGTAGAGAGTTCGGACTCCCATCGAATCCCTAAGTACTCTATACTCATCAACCAACCAACCATCAAGTATAAGACGTACATCACCTCTTGACTATCCACAACTTCGTGTGACACTTGAGCACTACAACGTAACTCCTTTAAAGTGATAGCTATACACTGTGAGCACAACAACGTAACTCCTTACATCAGGTATAACTAGATGACTCAAGTCTTTGTCATTCGTACGGATAAAAGCTCGAACAAGGATCTTAAAGAATCATGCATCCAACCAACCCCGATATCTTCAAGATACTAAGTACACGCACCCGTGAAATTCCACTTCAATCTTAAATAAATAATAAAGAATTATCGCCGTAGTCACCTCTTACGGTTAAATGCCCAAATCTAGCCTTTTGACGGTTTAAGTGAACTTGATAATGGTTTCCCGATCTTGTCAAAAAAAATGTATCCCCGTGAAAATTTTGTAATCACCAAAATACCACTATCTTCGCCAAAATATTATACCACAAATCATTAGACCTTACAACAAATTAATAACTTTTGAACCATTTTCATTCTAACACAATTATTGTATACGGTCCAAAAATAAACATACTACCCAGTCCATCTCATTTGTGTAATATTCGGCCCAAACCACAAAACCAAACGGATAATAATACCAACGCAGCCCAAAGCCAAGATATAAAACCCGGGCCCAAATGCAATGGTAGATCCGATCCACACCACACACATTTATAACACTCCTTAACCCTACTCATATTATCTAACCTAATCACAAATATATATCAAACATCCGCCCCCTCCTATCTTATCTTCTCTCTTCCAACACAGTCAGTCACCATCAGAACTCATCCAATACGCAGATCAGACAAGATTTAATCTCCATCATCATCTAATTATCCGAGTATAACAACACTCGAATAGTTAATCACAAACAGAAACCACAGCCGGACCTTTGTATACATTTTCAGCACAATACCTAATCAAGAAACATCTTTAAAGGCGACAAGATCCATTGGAGGATCACGGTAGGTTCTATAATTTGTTTGAGATTCTTGAACGAATGAAAGAAAGAAAATAACAGATTTGTTATATTTCTTTCTTGTTATATTCGGATATAAAAAGAGGCGTGAGCTTCAATAAAGATCAATGATGATTTGTTGGTATAGGTCTAACAAGATCTTTGAAATCTCATACGAGATATGTAATACCACAACACTGAGATTTTGTAAATTATTTACTTTATGTCTCGAGTGTTGTTCTTGTGTGGAGATTAGAGTAGATTAGATAAGTTTGGTGTTGTAAGACTGATGTGAAATGAGATGACTGTGGTGGTGAATAATGGTTAAGGAGTTGTTTGTTTGTAGTAGACATGGTATTCTGGTTGTGGTCTTGGTCAAACTGCTACTCTTCATCTTTCTTCTGGAAAAAAAATTTCGAAAACTTTATGCTTATCGAGAACTGGATTTTCGATAACGTGATTTATCGAGAACATGAGTAAGACTTTTCGAGAACATGGTTCAGGTTATCGAAATCTTTTAATTATCGAGAACATGATTCAAGTTATCGAGAACTTTAGTTATCGAGAATAAGATTTCGACAGTTTAGGGTTTGTGGTTCTCGAAAACAGTATTTTATTTTCGATAACAAGTACCTTTCGAGAACTTCTTATACAAGAAGTTTCGATTTTTTCCGACGATTTTCCGACTATATTCCGACCATTATTTCCAGATTCCGATGACTTTTGCCCACAAATATTCACGAGTTGGTACCAAAAAATCACAAAGATGTGAGTTACATAAAACTGTTAACATGGGACTGTTGATGCCACACAAAACAGATATGAAACTGTTAAAGACTATTTTGATACCAAACAAAAGTTGTAATAACCAAAAAAAATGATTGAAAAACAGTACGGACCATAGCTAAACAACATAAAGGAGACAGCTTTGACAAGATAAAACCACAAAATCAACAAATATGAAACCTTGGCTCTTGATACCAATTGTAAGATCATAGATTTATGTTGATATTGTGATTCGGGAGGTCGGGTTTGGTGAAAGAAGATGAAAGCCATAGCTAGAGAGAGAGAGTAGAGAGAGAAGGGAAAACTATGTGATATTATTGATAATGAAAATGAAAGGAAAAACACACAAAGTCTCACCCTCCTAGTGAAGTCTAGGAGGGCTTATATAGCCTAACACAAACTAACTATTGCAATATTACATAACAAGTCCTTGTGTTTTGGCTAAATTGGATAACTAATGTAATCCCGATAATGTCGTTCCATTAACGTGTTGGGATCATAAACTTTGGTCCCAACATGATCTGTGATAACTTTGACAGGGTGGGCTTCGAAATACCGCCTTAATCTTCTGGATAGATGCAATAATGCTAAAGCCAGCTTCTCGACCGGAGCGTATCTCTTTTCGGCTTCGTGTAAAGTCCGGCTCACATAATGAACTGGTATCTGCCGTCCTTCCCTTTCGACCATTAACACCCCACTTATTGCTTCCATTGCGGCTGACAGGTATAGGTACATGTCTTCTTTTGGTTTCGGCGTCGCTAGGCATGGTAGTTCCAGAATCATTTTCTTCATTTCTTGGAAAGCCTTTTCAGCTGCGTCTGTCCATTGGTATTTTTCTTTGTTGTCTTTTGTGATATTTTTCAATGTTTCAAAGAAAGGCAAAGATCTTTCGGCAGATTTGGACAAGAAACGATTGAGTGCTGAGAGTTTGCCACTTAAGCTTTGCATTTCCTTTAACGATTTCGGTGATTGCATATCAGCGATTGCTCTGGTTTTCTTGGGGTTTGCTCTAATCCCTTCGGATGTCACCATATACCCGAGGAATTTCCCTTCCTCTACTCCGAAGGAGCATTTTTGAGGGTTTAGCTTCATGTTTATTTTTCGGAGATTGTCAAATGTTTCAGCTATATCGGCCAACAATTCTTTTTCCGTTTGGCTTTTTATCACCATGTCGTCTACATATACTTCCAGGTTCCGGCCAATTTGCTTCCGGAAGTTAGAATCTACCAATTTCTGATAGGTTGCTCCGGCATTTTTCAATCCGAATGGCATTTTGACATAACAGTAAGTTCCCCGATCCGTATAGAATGCTGTTTTCTCTTCATCTTCTTTTGCCATCTGTACCTGGTGATAACCTTTGTAAGCGTCCAAGAAACATTTGTAGCGGAACCCTATTACCGATTCAATTTTCCAATCTATTTCGGGTAAAGGATAGTAATCTTTCCGGCATGATGAGTTCAAGTTCTTAAAATCGATACACATCCTCCAGCTGCCGTCCGGTTTTTTCACCAGTACCGGGTTAGAAATCCACGTCGGATACCGAACGGGTCTGATTATTCCGGCCTTTAGCCATTCTTCTACGTCTCGATTTATGGCTTGGTTCTTTTCTTCCGAGAGAAATCTCTTTTTCTGTGCCACCGGCTTGTCTTGGATATTTACGTCGAGCTTATGTTCGGCTGCCCAACGGGGAATGCCAGTCATATCTGAAGGCTCCCATGCGAAAACGTCTTGGCTGTTTTTGAGCAATGTTATAAGGTGCCTTCGTCCTTCTTTTGAAAAATTCTTTCCTATCGTTACTAGCTGCTCCGGATATGCCGGATGAACCAATACTTCTTCGGTTCCAGTAGTTTCTTCCAGGGTGATTTCCGGGGAGATCTCTGCTCGTGATTCCCTTCCCATCAAGAACTTTTCTTCAAGCTTTCTACACTCAGAGATAATGACCGATCGGGTTACCAGAGTGGCAATACCTCCCGGTGTTGGGAATTTCATCATGGAGTGTATGGTCGAGGGGATGGCCCTAAGTTTTTTGATTCCAGATCGACCAAGTATCACGTTGTATGGGGAGGGAGACCTGATTACTGCAAACTTCATGATAGTTCGACGGTACAACCCTTCGTTTCCGAAACAGACTTCTAATTCGATCTTTCCCAACGGATTTATGGCTTCTCCCGCGAATCCTATCAGTGGTGTGTTTGTTTTTGTCAGACGAGACCGGATGGAAGAGTCAAGGTTCAGGAAACAGTGCTCGTACATCACTTCTACCGAAGCACCTTGGTCCACATATACCCTTCGTACGGTATATCCTTCAATCTCTGCTTCTACTATAAGTGGTTCGTCGGAAGCATCTCCCGGTAGGATTGGCGGGAAGCTTATGGGGGCGTTCATCCACTCTTCTTCCGGATCTATAAGTTTTCGTTTCGGATTCCTTTCTTGATGCTGGACCATATTGATGATTCGTCTTTGGTTGTTTTGCTGGTTATTTCTGGGCGGTGCTCTGTCCCTTTGTCGGACGTCTCTGATCAGGTGGTCAAGCTTGCCGGTGTCCAGGGCTATCTTGAGTTGTTCTTTCAGATTGTGACAGTCGTTGGTGAGATGGCCTTTCTCTCCATGATAATCACAGTATTTATCCATGTTTTCTCTCGACGGTCTTCCTCTTAATGGCGGGGGTGCCGGTAGCCTGAGCTGGTGTTCCGTTGACAGGATCTCCTTAGGGGCCTTTGTGAGCATGTTCAAGTCTAATGGTCTGGTATCTCTTCTATTTCCCTCGTCACGCCGGTGATCTCTCCGGTAGTCTGCCCGATAGGTGTTACTGTCGTTTCGTCTGGGCATGTAGGGTGCGAAATTTTCATTTCGTCTTGGTTTGAAGTCTTGGACATCTTTCCTGTGGTTTCCCCTGAAGGAGGACCGTTGTGTGTTATGGTCATTTCGGCCGTACGGATTAGGTTGATAATCTCTACGAGAATTATCCATCCTTTCTCCCCTCGGTACTTCCGTTAGCCGATACACTCTTTCGGAACGGACGAAGTCATCAACTCGTATCATCATTTCGGTTATGCTCTGGGGAACCTTCTCGGAGAATCTCTTCGCTAGCTCTGGACTTTTACAACCATCAATAAAAGAGGATATCTGCATCAGCTCTGGTACTCCTGAAATGCGGCTAGCCTCATCCGTCCATCGTTCCTTAAATTCCGGGAGGGCTTCGTTGGCTCTACGGACGATCTTGGTAATTTCCATCGGATCCCTGATACATTTTCTACGAAGGGCGAACCTCTGAACAAACTGTTCACTCAATTCATCCCAATTGTCAATACTACCTCGCGGAAGACGATCAAACCATGCTCTAGCAGCATCGTCCAGGGTCTGCTGGAACATCATGCACCAAATGGGCATGGGCCACGCACCTTGATTGGCCGCCCCTTCAAATCTGGTGATGTGATCATCAGGATCTGTAGATCCGTTGTACAACTTTAAGTGAGAAGGCATCAGATACTTTGAACCCTTTGGTCCGGAGAAATCGATGATCCTCCGGGTAAACGGACTCTTAGATGCTGCCTTGAAAGGCTTGGATAAGTCGTCCGTCCTTTCCTCTTCGGCTTTTTGGGCTTCGACATCATGAGATCCGGCAACCTCAAAGTCGAGTTGGATGGGGTCAATCGGTGTTTCTCCCGAGACATTGTATTGTTGGATGAGAGATTTTAGAGCAGCGAAGTGACTTTGGATTTGTTCAAGGTTAACAGGATTGGTATTGTTATCCGGACGACTTCCGGATCCTTCGGGTGTGGTTGGGGAAGGACCTGTCATTTATTAGCTTCGGTAGAGTGAATGACGGGTCCCACGGATGGCGCCAATTTGTTGAGGTAAAAGTTTGCTTCTACTTCGAACAAGCGAGATGAATCCTTCAGACTAGAGTAGGTCCTCCGGATTCGGTATGGTTCTTGCTTATTGCGTGTTACTTCGGATATCTGCAAAACAAATACGTCCGTTAGACTCGCCCCGGGAATGTATCCCAGGACCAACCTCCGGCGTGAGAGTAAGTATATATTTTAGTGAGAGAAAGTATGAATAAAACTAGAGAGTGGTAGAGAATTAGTTAACCTTAAATGAAGATTTCCTCTCTATTTATAGACTCTCTTCATGGAGTGCCAGGCTGGTTCGTACTTAGCCCTTAATGTTCGCTAGTTTAGCCTCCATTATCATATACTTTGGTGTACTTGTTTGTACTTTGGTCTAAGTACTTGTTGGCTTATCCGAAGGGTTTGTTCATTCCGGACGTCGGAGATCATTCGGACATTCGTAACCCTTCGGATATGGTTCTATATCGCTTGGACACATCTGAGTATAATTTACCTGACACTGATCCGGAGGGTATACCTTTGTACGGAATGTATCCGGAGGGTACATACGTCAACACCGCGCCGTGGTGATGGCTCAGCGCCGTGACCATTTTATTTATTTATTATTATTATTTTTTCATGAGATATGAACGTTGCATGATGTGTTTGGAAACATAAATGGTACCAACGGCTATATAGCCGTTTATTGTCAGATTTTCAAAAATAATAATAATAATAATAAAATAAAATAAAATAAATAAATAAATTAAAAAAAAAAAAAAAAAAAAAAAAAACCTTATAAATACCCTTTATTATTCCATACTTAAAATACACCTCCAATCTATTACATCTTTACTTTTTTCAATCATTAATCCAAACAATTCTCAACGACCCTAATTTCGATCCGTATGATGTTTTTTTTAATAATCGAGAACAATATCTTCAAAGTTACATGGCGTATGAACAATATGTATCTTTGTATGAAGAACCCGAGGGATCGAGATCGGGTGAAAAGAAAACGAGGGCATACATACCTCGTGAACGAGAAAAGGCGGAACAACGTTTACTCGATGACTATTTTGGCAACGCCGAGAATGATCCTAAATATCCGGAAGATATTTTTTGACGAAGGTATCGTATGAGCTCTAGACTTTTTAATAAAATTCTCAACGATATATTAACTTATGATGTTCAGCCTCTTCCCGAGTACTTTAGTTTTTTTCACCAACGTCACGATGCTACCAGTCGTGCAAGTATTGGTGCTATTTTGAAGTGCACATCTGCCATACGCCAATTGGCGTACGGCACTGCACCTGATGTATTTGATGAGTACTTGCAAATTGGTGAACGTTGTCCACGACAATGTTTAGATTACTTTACTAAATGCATACATGTTTTATACAATGAAAAGTATCTTAGAAAGCCCAATTCAGATGACATTAAAAAAAATATATGCATTGCATGAAGAAAAACATAAACTCCCTGGAATGCTCGGGAGTATTGTTTGTATGCATTGGGATTGGAAAAATTGTCCAAAGGCCTTACAAGCTCAATTCAAAAGACGTGATCATAAATACCCAACTCTTATGTTGGAAGCGGTTGTGGATCAAAGATTATGGATTTGGCATGCACATTTTGGGGTTCCAGGGGCAAATAATGATCTTAATGTGTTATATGGTTCCCCTATATTTGATGATGAACTTGCCGGTTTAGCTCCGGAATGTCTGTTTGAAGTAAACGGGCATACATATAAAAAAGGTTACTATTTAGCCGATGGCATTTATCCAACATGGTCCGTGTTTGTGAAAACGTATAGTGTTGCAAGGTCGGAAAAGATATTGAACTTCAAAAGGGTTCAAGAAAGTGCTAGAAAAGATATTGAACGAGCTTTCGGAGTCCTAGAAGGTCGGTGGGGGATTATACGACAACCCACACGTGCTTTTCAAGTCAACGCTTTGAAACTAATCATGTATTGTTGTATAATGTTACACAACATGATATTGGAAGACGAAGGATTCGAAGTGAATTTAAGAGAAACATTCATCGATCCACGCCCGAACATGCCAGATACTTGGATCGAAAGATGTGATTTACATATTGGAAAAAATAAAGAACTTCGAGATCGAAAAGTTCACGACAACCTTCGACAAGACCTTGTTGAGCATTTATGGATCTTGAATAATTAGTTTGTACTTTTTTTTAATGTAGTGTGTGTTTTTTTTATATGTAATGTTTGTTTTTAATATTAATGAAGTTTATTTTAGTTTATATTGTGTATATTTTAATTTAAGTAAAAGAAAAAAATAATAATAAAAAAAATGGCCGACGGCACCAGAAATTCTGGTACCAACGGATACCCCTGAAATATGGTGCCGTGGGATTTCTGGTGCCATTGAGCTTTTTGTTGACGTGGCAGCAAAAAAATCCAACGGCACCAAGTCATGGCACCAATGGTACCCAGTGCTCTTAGGACCATCGGTATTGTAAACTGTTTGTTTTTTTAATAATCCTTTTAGATTTTAACACGAAACCCTAGGCAAAAAATGAGAAAAACTACTAATCACAAACACCACAACATCTAAAATTGATCCATCTAACAATTAATAAAAATAAAAACCTTTTTCTTCATTCACGCATTTAATCAAACAGTTGGCATGCATGTATAAAATTAAATCGTCATATAAAAAACGTAAAAGCAAAAAAGGTTAGAAAGATTTCACCAGTTGTTGGCTTGAAGTTGATGCCAAGGTATAAACCAACGAGTAAGCAATGTTGTAAGCCGGCCATGGAATCAAATACTTTGCATTTCCCCATCTCTACTTTTTAAATATAACATTTTCTAAACTATATATAATCTTACCTATATAATTAATGTGGGTGTGATCAGTATTAAAAAATATGAAACATTTGTTTACACAGGTGGTTGTCTATATGGTTTCCGTTTACTAAGAAGTATAGACGGTAGACTTTTGGCCTCTAAAAAGTTACTACTACATGTAAAGTATAGTTTGGTTGAGCATAGAAACTGCATGTTTTCGTTACTAAATGGAGAAACCAGGGCTGTCCCATTGATTTGGGTGGCCCGGTGCGAAATCACGAACGAGACCTTCATAAATCGCGAAAAGTTTAACTATTTTTGAAAATAAAAAGTTTTTTGATATTACACAAACACACTAAAAATTCAAACTTGATAAGTAATATTTAACAGATACTAAAAATTCAAAACATTATATACTTAGATATGTATAAAACTATAAATATTAATAGATGTGTACTAAATTGGAGGCCCCTTACAACGAAGGGCCCTGTGCGGTTGCACCACTTGCACATGCTAATTGCCGTCACTGGCAAAAACTGAGGAACACAGGTTACATTTTTTGTGAAACTTTATCATTTTTGCGGAACTTACGTCCCTTCACATGTGTAAAAGCAATCAGGCACAAAACATATTGCATACGGCCCCTTCAACAAAACAGTTTACAATACCATATCTTTGTGCATATTTTGAAGTACAACATGTGTCTTTTGAAATCTTATTATCTTTAACACGTGGTAGCAAATTATCAAATAGTCTGACTCCAATAAGCGTACCTTCGAATACCTTAATAATGATCGCCCGAAAATGGTAATAGAAAACGTCAACATAATGTTGGTGAGCTTCTAGGTTTGAAAGTAAAACCATGGAGCTATGATTAGAGTAGTGTGGGACAAAAGTGAGCAAGAAATGCATAAAGAAACACAAAATAAAGTTCACACGTTTCGCAACAATTAATCATCATTATGACATATACGTATAGCTCGCTCGGATAATATTCACCAACTCAAGGGTGCGGGTGCCAACCCAAATAGTACAAAGTGCTACTTCCAAAATGGTACTATCAATACAACATAACCTTATAACTTGTGCGGAGTGTATTCATCTTTTCATGAGGTGTGGGTGTCAACCCAACTAGTACAGGTTGCTACTTCCCAAATGGTACTATCAACACAATCCTAATGGTACCGAGTGCTACTTCCAAAATGGTACTATCAATACATCCTAACCTTATAACTTGCGCGGAGTGTATTCATCCTCTCATGAGGTGTGGGTGTCAACTCAACTAGTACAGGGTGCTACTTCCCAAATGGTACTATCAACAAAATCCTAATGATAACATCAAATTAGCCTGATATTTCATATATCAAATTCCCGTGTTTATTGTCTCATTTATATTAATATGGTACTTAATTCGTTCATATTCGTTCACATTTGTATTTCAGGTTAATTGAAGCGTTGGAACGGAAAAGATGCGAGAAAAGGTCATAAGGCCAAGGAATTTTCTAAGTAGCAAGAAAGTTACGGCGTAGCTTGGTTATTGAGGTTACACCGTAGATATCCAAAGAGTTAGCTGTATTCAAGAGCTATGAAGGTTACGCCGTAACCAATTAATAGGTTACGGCGTAAAAATGGAAAAAAAGTTGACTAGAGTTTAACGACCGTAACCTACTCTTGAGTTTACGCCGTAGTAACCAAAAGTGAAGGTTACGACATAACTTGGGATTTAGTTACGCCATAGTGATGGATATACATGTGGATAATCATATACTGATGAAGACTTACGGCGTAAGTTGTCATTGACTTACGCCGTAATTAATAACTTGGGCGCGTAGGAGTTAAAGTCTAGGGGATGAAGCGGCAAATTAATATTAAGTTTATTTACTACGAGGACTGAAAATAATAATACGAAGTACGATGAGGGGCCAAAAGTGTTAAAATCAATTGAGGTTTCAATACATATTTATGTATATGTACGCATGAATGGTGAATAAAGGCCACAAGGACTGAAAATGAAATTAATGCATGATCAGGGACTAAACTTGGCTGAGGCCAAAGTATATATTTATTACGTATAAATTGATACTATATATTATAGACGGGAGTTTAGAAAGAAAAAAAATTAATAAACAAATATTAAAATATAATTTCTCAATTAAAAAATTGTTTTTTTCCCGATACTATATATTATAGACGGGAGTTTAGAAAAAAAAATTAATAAATAAATATTAAAATATAATTTCTCAATTAAAAAATTGTTTTTTTTCCCAATGAAAACGACCCATAAAATACTTTAAAAAAAAAAAAAAAAAAACAAAAAAAAAAAAACTTTACAAAATACACTCTGAACTTCTTAATATTTACGGGTTTTTTTATATAACAAACTTTATTTGCCAAATATCTAACAGATATCTAGCGGTTTCTTGAATAAAAAAAATACTGACAAAAAGATCTTTCGATAACGAGCAAAACAAGTCAAATATTGATATGTTTTTTACGCTGAAATAAAAAAAAGAAAGAAGTCAAAAAATTATTAAGAATCGCTAAAAAAAATTCAAGAAAGAATCGTTTTCATGGTTAAAATGTATTATGATATTATGGTTTTTTTAATATCACTGTAAAACTCATACTTTGTTTTTCAACTTTTTTAATATCACCGTAAGTTTTTTTAATATCGCAATAAAAAAAACAAGGGTAAAGTACATAGAATAACAACGTACTTTCTCAATTTTACCGAGATGAAACACTTAATTTTTTATTAACATTTAAGCCAACCAAACTTATTTTCTGTGTCTTAATATCAACAAAAATATAATTATGCTTTTCCACGTAATATATCTTTTTTTTTAAATCCCTGGTAATTCCACCATGGAGATACCCGTTTGCCTACATGGCATATTATAATACCCAAAAAAAAACCCGAACCAAACCCGAAATTCTTCCCCCTTTTGTTTTCAGTCACCACGAGTTCAGGAACTCGGGTTTTGTTTTCAGGTTGTAGGAGCCTTTAGGTCCAGAGTCTATGGGTTATGTTCCCACCACGCATCCGCTAGGCAACTCTGACCACTACTCCTTGATGCAAGCTTAACTTATCAACCCAATTTGTTAACACCCCCTTGATGCATTATAGCTTTAAGCCTGCTTGGTTTTCCCACACTAGTGATAACCTCAGCCCGAAAGACACATTCCACACCTCAACACTCCCTGAGATACTAAGACCGTGATATCCTTTGACAATCACACCCATTTTTCATCTCAGCTGCCCAACAACAAGCAATTACAAAACCCATACCTAACTATTAACACTCCCAATACCATTCTCAGCTCCTTGTAAAACTAAACAACTCCACAAACGGATCTTCATATTTATCCATCACAAACATTTTTGAACCACACATTTTATCAAACCCTTTTAACCATTTCACCACAAATCTTCCTTCTTTGTTCAAACCCACCATCACTTCCATTCGAGATTCTACCTTCCGCCGCTGCAGTCGCCGGATTTTTTGTGTTTACATTGAAAGTTGGTTGGGTTTAATTGATCTTGATGATTTGGTGTGGTGAAAGATAAGATTAGATCGTGGGTTATGAATCTCTGATGAATATGTGATTTTTCATTTGTATTATGATAGTGAAGTTGTAGATCGAGAGTGTGTTTGTGTTTGTGGTGTGGTTGAAATTTTGTATTTTGGTTTGGATAATATTAGGAACTTACGTGGATTTTTTTATTGACTAGGATAATAAGCATTTAAATAATACAGGTGTAAATTAAATGAGCTACACGTGGAAAATCAGTTATTTTTTTGTTGATATTAGGACAAACAAAGTAAGTTTGATTGGCTTAAATGTTAATAAAAAAGTAAGTGTTTTATCTCGGTAAAATTGAGAAAGTACGTTGTTATTCTATGTACTTTACCCAAAAAACAACGATATTAAGTTTTTATTAATATCAAGGGTAAAGTACATAGAATAACAACGTACTTTCTCAATTTTACCGAGATGAAACACTTACTTTTTTATTAACATTTAAGCCAACGAAACTTTTAAATATGGTTCTGAGGTGAAACACTTACTTTTTTATTAACATTTAAGCCAATGAAACTTTCAAATATTGTTCTGAGATGAAACACTTTTTTTCAAGGGTACTTTTGTTGATCTCAAAACAATATTTGAAAGTTTCATTGGCATAAATGTTAATAAAAAAGTAAGTGTTTCACCTCAGAACAATATTTGAAAGTTTCGTTGGCTTAAATGTAACTTTTTCAATATCACAGTTCATTTTTATATGTAAAAAAACTTAATATCACGTTGGTTTTATAATATCACCATAACAATCATAAAACCCTTCATAATATCCTTAATATCACGGTAGGACTCATAATCACAAAAATAAAAGTGCTCAGAAAAATCTGAAAAAAAATAAAAAAGTAAAGATTACAACAATAGTAAGGATCGCTCAAAAGGAAAAAAAAATTAAAAAAAAATTAAGGGTAAAATTGGCACCGTGATAATAGTGTATGTATGTGTGTGATGTGTGTATGATTAGATCTAAATCAGATCTGGATGGACTATCCAGATCTGTCCGTACGTTCGCACTAAAATCCAAAATCCGCACGTGATCCTCATTATATATATATATATATATATATATATATATATATATATATATATATAGTTTTTTAAATAAAAGAACTTTCAAAATGCACCCTTAACGTATCAAATAATTTTAAAAACTATAAGGACAAAAAACGTACAGCTCTATAAGAGTTAATATATAATTCTTTTGTTTATATAGCAAAGTTTATTATTATCCTAAATATTTTTAAAACTATAAGGGCAAAAAAAATGCAAAAAATATTTGCGAGCGAAATTTTTGCCCCCCCCCCCCCTCCCCGCGAAGCGCGGGTTGATTCCATCTTGTTGGACATGATGGCGTACAATATTATCATCAATTAGGAATATCAAAAAGTGGTGAAGGGTTACTGTAGCGCAGACAGAAACAAGAGAAAAAGAAGGCGCGCAGTTGTAGCTTTTTGAGGGGAAATCCTTCGAGGTTTTGCCCCGATATTGGACTAGGGGATCGATGACATTTAATTAGCACGATATGTAATCATTTTTCGTCTTTCATTATTTATTTTAGTTTCATTATTAATTAATATAATTTTGATTCTGCTTAACGGACATGTTATTAACTTCACGGACATGTTATTCAAGAAATACAAAACGAGTTGCATTATTGCCAATTTTTCCACGACCACAACCAAACAAATAAATGTTATACAGTTATATAGAAATGCAAGTCAACATGTAGGTAGGTACATTATTTGATCAAAACTAGTCCAACTTTTGCATCCCACATAGGTTAAAGAAGTAAAAATCTTTCTTGTTTATGTACTATGGTGAATGATGATCACACATGTCTAGAATATTACTATATTCTCGGGTATGAGAGCTGATGAAGTTATAAAATCAAAATTTTCAAACTTCGTCAATCTTCGTGTCTTAGAAAATGAATATAATTCTTGACTTTTTTAGTATTTGTTGTCCCTTAAAAACATATGTATTTTAAAATATTTATTACAAATATTCCCCATATGTTTATACAATCAAGAGCAAATGAAAAAATAATAATAAATAACGCAAGAAATTGTGGAAAAAGTAAAACATTCCAAATACATTTTTTTTTCTTTCTTTTTTCTTGTTTTTTTTTTCAATACAAAATGATGATTCACTAAATTTGTAAATTAATTCAAGACTTTTAAACTCTGATAAGATTTTGCATATATGGTGCATCAATGGGGTCTCTTGGATCATGAATTTGTTTTTAATCAACTAAAAAAATGCAAAAATAAAAATCATAAAAAACATGATTCAAGGTTATAAATTGCATTTTGGTGATCATTTCTCGCATTTCTTAGTTTATCACCGGAACTAGATTTATGTTTATATAACTAAAAATATCTAGTAATCTTCTATCTATCTATATAATATAACAAAACCATAACTATATCATCAATAGAAACGTTTCACCGATGCAATTGAACTTACCTTACCCCCGCTATATGTACAACCACATTGATTATGCAGTGACATGTTAAAAATATGAATCAAGGTGTGGCCCTCCATGTTCTTATTTGGATTCTTGCACCAATGATCTCCTTAAATTTGCATTAATCAAAATACGAAGTGTTATAGACCGGAAATTAAAATTCAATTACTTTTTTTTCTTACGCGTCGAATACATGCCCAACCTCAGCAAAGCGGGATGTTCCCATAGGCTAACTCGATCAGTGACACAGAAGAATGGCCAAAATTTTAGCTTTTTTTATTCTCATTTTGAGAAACTGGATTTTGAATGTTGCACAAAGCATTTTTGTTAGCTAACCCAACAGTTTAATCATCGTGTGAAAATGGCAAAAGAAGCTAAACCCAACAGTTCAATCATCCCTACTTTGTTAGAATAAATAAAGCATGACAATCATAATATTAAGTAAATCAAGTAGTCACAATATGCGGAAGCGTAGGAACATTTATAACATATAAAAGATTAACATAAACGTAAATAAGAATGTACCGTTAGATTCTAGCTAAACAAGAATCACTTCAATAAACCTTGAATGAGATTAAAGATGGATCTATGATAAACCTCTTACCTTTTTGTTTATTGATCCCTTGATAATAACTATTGTGAGTTATTACCTCGTTCTTGTACACACAAACTACTAACGAATTAAAGGTTATGCTAGTAAACGAAACACAAGAATTTTCTTATGAAAATTTTTGATCCAAAAACCCTTGAGGGTGGTTTGGACGATCGGCCAAGAAGGGAAAAAACAAGAAGAGAAAAAACTTTTTAGGGTTTTGTGTGTGTGCACAAAAGATAGAAAAGTTTTTACCCTAGGTTTGCTTTTATACTAAATGTAAAACTTTGGGAATAAGTTAGGGCAAAAAGGAACCCCCTTTGTGTGTGGATCGACTGACCTAAGGACCCAAGGGGTCCTTCCGGATCCTTCTTGCCTCCTAATTACATTCTAGTCCCTTTCGTTTATTCGTTAGTCAATTCCGTTAAGTACTAACGACCGTTAGCCATTTCTTGCGTTTAAATAATTATATATATACAACATTTAATATATATCAATTATTATTCTTTAATTCTCATTTGTAATGTGTGTAATTCCCGAGGTCTCAAATTTGATTCTAGTCATACACGTATTAATATTTATCCACAAACTCTAACATACTTTATAGCACCATACGGCCTATACAAGTATACTACAAATTAAGTTGTGGTTACATGTAAGGCTCTATTGAACACATATGACTTAATACTTTAGGCTTCTAAATTGCACAGCTCAGTCATGGATAAGGTGCCATTCAAACTGACCTACAGATGTCATCCATGTGACTAACAAATGAGTCGACTAGGGCGATTCGAGACGACCCTCTTGGTTGCCTATATTTCTACAGAAGATATCAAGAGACATAGACAGCTTCGTCCTAAACTCTTGTCAATCTAAAAATCAATCAATCACAAGGTAGTAACGAAAACACTCACCGAACCCACACAGAGTTTTGAGTCTTGTTCACCTAAACCAAACGTTTATAGTTTCCAAAACGATAACAAGGCCAACCTCATAAAAATAGCCTATTGATTTTATTCACAAATGTTCTCCTAGATGCTAAATGAATATGAAATAAGCACAAACACTAACCTACGATTATTCATTTTATTATCAACAACCAGCATTACACATAACAAGCAGCCAATCGAGCTTTATCTTTAAAAATATCCTCCGGATCACCTTGCAATTTGACTATTATATAAGTTTGATTAAACAATTTACTTACAGTTAAGCTTTAGTGAGTGAAAAGGAATAGATTGTCCCAAAATAAGACCACTCGCTATGTTTATGGTTGAATTTTTATTCTACTAGATTTACAGTTACCAACTTCTATGATGGGAAGTCACGGGCCTGTTGTTGACTTGTTGTCATATATGAAAAGTTTGTGAGTATGATTTACAGTTATAATTTGTTCAGTTATGACAAGTATAAGTTAAATAGACGTAGCAAGATATGAATCATGTGTTACGAGTTGGTGTACTGGTAAATTAAGTGTGTAAGTTACCCTTTACGATCAACTTGCCGCATTTTTTTTTTAATTTTTACCTTGCAGATTTACAGTTGACTATTAATACAGTTGGTGTTATTTTTTATTCAAAGTTATGGGCATGTTACTGTTACTATGGGTTAGGCCTATTTTGAAAGTACACATAAAAAGATGAAAGTTTTTGTCCTGTTATAGAATTTATATGGTAAGTTAGATGATATGTGGTGAGGTAGTCCGTTGATAGTTGAAGTGCATTTTATCTTGAATGTTTGTGGTTCAATTCTCGTTTCTATTTTTTATTTTCCTAAAATATCATTTATTTTCAATCCTTTTTGGAATTTATCTAGTACTTTTAAATGTACAAAACGATTTATCATTTATTATTTTCATAAAACATCATTTATTTTTAATCCTCTTTGGAATTTCTCTCTCACTTTTTAATGTACAAAACGATTTATCATCAAATAACACAAAGAGAGTAACAAAACGATTTATCATCAAATGTCAAGTTATTCGGCTTTGTCGAAATCTGAAAACAATTTAAGTAAAGAATTCCTAATGCCATACCCCAATACTTAAAATACAAGTTGAAAAGATAAACAAACAATTTAAGTAAAGAATTCCTAATTCCTAATGTATTATGATACCTAGAGCTCTTAGGGTATTGACACTTGAATCGTGTATATCACTTTTTTAATACAATATTTGTATTATATTTGGTGCTTTGGGTATACGAGATTCATCTTGAGTAAAAACAAGAAAACGCTCACATTCAAGTCACTAGAAAAAGTGCTAAACATAGATATTTATTGTTGATATGGATATATTCATATGAAAGACCAAATTGTGATTGTATATAAATATAAAGTGAAAAGCCACAAATTTTTTTTGATGGTCACACATTTTGGTGAATAACTAATGTTGGTAATCAAATTAATCTACGAGTGTGCATTCACCAACTAACTAAAACTCAACCAGATTCACATGAGCACCACTTCTTTGAATGTCCATTTTCAATTAAAGTGTGAAAGTCCATGGTGGAAGCGGCTGGTATGAGGGGTGTATCCTCAAAATGGAGTGACATTGTTGCATGGTTACTTCCAATCTCCAAAGAAAATAAGGTAACTACAATTGTTGGTCGATTACTCGTGGCTGCCTCTACTTACGTCGTGTGGCATGAATGCAACAACCGAACCCATGGGAAGTGTGGAAGACAGCCTGATGGAGTTGCACAAGTTATTCTTGATATGGTTAGGTTAAAGTTGTCTTCCATTCGGTTCAAGAAGAGTATTTGTAAAACCCGAAATTCTTAAACATGTGAAGTACCCAAAATACCCCTCTAATTTCGAACTTATGAATAAACGATTAATAAATCAAAATATTGCAATAAATTATAACCTAAGTATGTAAACATTGTGAATTTGGAAGTTACAAAATACTTGAACCAATAACCTAAAGCCTACTAAAGGAGTAAGACATATAAAAAACCATAGGCTATAAATTAAATTAAATAATGATAATTCTAACCTAAGTTAAAACTAATTTCGGCACACCTTTATTTCATGTGGATATTACACGTCTCATTTGTCATTTAAGGAACCGATTGCATTTCTTTTGTAACTGTATATCACGATTTGAAAATATGTTTAGGATAATACCAAATAAATGTGAAGATTTGGAATAGTAAATTTCTTCCCTAATTTTCCCCCATAATTTTGGCACCTTACATTTTAGAAACACGGTTTATATCAAACCGTATATCCCTCATTCTCTCAAAATACCGATTTCAAACAAAAACAAACCCTAAACCCTAAAAACAAATCTAAACGGCAGCCTCTCATTTTCACCACACGAATCAAAAACAATAGACAATAATCACTCCCATCCGTTTTCTTTCCACGAGATTAAAGGACGAAAGTTGCAGCCTTGGTGATCGGTTGTGTACAAGTGTAGCAGCCTTGGAGAGATCGTGGTGGTGTGTTGTTCTCGTCTTTTCGATTCCTTTCGATTCAGCCCAAGACGTACGATTTCATTGGATGGTTTTCTACGATCATCCTTCAAGATACCGTTACGAGCTAAGTCTTGGTCATGGGTTGCACTTGGTTCGACCCGTTTGAAGGCGGCTATTTCAGTCTTGATTCGTTGTAGGTTTGATCGTGTCTAGTCGTACCTTTCTGATCATGTTCGGTTACATTCGAGGTGTGGGTTCGAGGGTACGTTAGTAAGGCTAATCCTTTTGGCTTGTCTGTTCGTGTGCGTGTCGGCTCGAGTTTCAATAATGTCCGAGTTTGATTAAGTACTATTGCTCGTATTCATGCTGGTGTTCGTACTCGTGTTCGGGTTTAATTTCGAGTTTGATATTTATTTCTATTCGACTGGTCCTTATTCATCGTAGAGGTACATATCTATCTGTCATTCATTGCTTGTCAGGTTACCTATTCATGCATGCATATATAATTAACCAAGAAAACATACTAGTTTATTTGCTTTGTTTTATTACAAATATATTATGCTTATTTAAATATCAGTTAATGCTAAAGTTACATAAATCATGCATGAAGCCAAGGGTAAGCATCACTACATGTAATTGTATTACTAGCATGCTTAATGTATATATATTATGAACATGGGTCGATTATAATAATGCATACATGTTAAGTGTTGGTCGCTTTTTGTTTTGGTTTTGACTCGTTAAAATGAATAACCTTATATTTTGGCCTCATGAAATAATGAACATAGATGCTATACATGTCGATCTTTTCGGATCAGTGGTCATGCGCATATTTGCTTATGGGAAATATGGTTGATCTTTTGTTATAAGACTAAAACATGGAAAAAATACAAATGGATAAAAAGAATAGAGTGCATGCATGATTCTCGAATTTCTTTTAGTGTCGGTTTTATTTTTGTTTCGAAATGAAAAAAAAAAAAAAAAAAAAAAAAAAAAAAAAAAAAAAAGAGAGAGAGTAAAGGGAATATATGCGAGTCGGGTGATTAGGCATGTGATAATAACATATTTTAGTTGTCGCGGTCTAAGATTAATGTCAAGACTCAAGAATACGTTAATAAACTATGAACGATAAGGTCTAAAATTATCATCTTAATATAAAATTATAGTATAAACTTTAAAATAATTTTATTTGACATTCTTAATATTTAATTTTGATAATTTACATTTTGACCCTATAAACCCTAAACTATAAATACCTTAACTTTATTAAATGTCAACTTTGATTATTAATGACTAATCTTGCTAATCCGAGAAACTTAATAAATATGAAAACTTACAAAAATGGGAAACTTACTTAAAATGGAAAGTTACTATATTTGGCAGGTTACTAAAAATGGAAAGTCGACTAAAATGAGTAATCTGATTTAAAATAAGTTATTAACAATAAGACGATCATATATTCATGTAGATTCACTGAAGAAGGAGTTGCTTCTGATCTTATTGTTTTTGTTGTGTTTGCAATTGCGGTGTAAGGTACAGATATTCTAACCTTTCAGTAAGGTTTCTTATGACTCATGATACGTTCCATTGCCACTATTATGATTTCTGATCTTTATACGACTGATATCCTTGGTTCATTTGATAGTATAATTTCGTACGAAGACCCTTTTAAAAATATAACCTGCTGACTTTTGAGAAAAACTATTTTTGAAATGATTTATGTGATTACGATACAATGCCAGTTTTATATGAAGGTTTTAATGACTTTTATGAAATGTGTTTTTTTTAAAGGAATACTTTTACGATAAAAAGGTTTTAAATAATTTTCAAAAGTCCTTAATCTGTTTTATTTTCTAAGATTTCTCATGACTTTCTTTAACATCTTTTAATTATATAACTTCAAATTTTGAAGATTTTCTATGAACCCTTTTGCTATTATGAACCTCTGATTTGAACCTCATGATATGAATATTTGATTTGGACCTTGGACTTGAACCATTGCTATGCTTCCCTTTGTTTGATTCGTATTTGATTGACCCAGTTTTGTTATGATTTGCTTGATATTTGTTACATGCTATAGTTCTTATTCTTATAGCATTCCTATGCCCTATTTGTTGCCCATTATTTGATTAATTTGTAGCCAGTCATGGGGAGTCCATGGCCTTGCCACTGATGCACCAGTGGTATTGACACTATCTGTGGAGGTGGGTTTTAGTCCACAGCGTTCCCTTTAAGCTAGCTATTCAGGCCTATATTTATTATTGTATATGTTTACTTAGCCTAGAGCTTTGTGCATATATATTTGTATTTGCAGGGAGCGTATGGATGCATCCTAGGTACTTTGTTTCGTTTTGAATTTAGTGAATGGGTATGTGTGTGCGATACACTGCATTTCACATTTGGTACATCGAGCTAGCTACTCTATGTACAATTTGATATATGATTGTTGGGCATTTCTGTTACTTCTACTTTTTATATGATCCTTATTATCTTGTCTTCTCTATTGTGATTGACTTACGTTCGCCTTATTTCAATTGCTTACACTTATGATCCATTTCATTTTTCTTTGATTCGTTTGACATTCCATATTCGTATTTCCTTTGATTATATTCTGTTAGTCCTACTATATGTTCCATATTCCTTGACCTTTGTTTCAGCAGGTTTGTTTGGATTCATTTCGCATTCAATTGTGTTTACTTTTTTTTTATTAGTTTTCATTTGTTTATATCTGTTCACTGGGCTTTTTAAGCTCAGCCGCATTTCTTTCCCTGCGGCAGGTTTTAGAAGGAAGCTGGGTTGGGTAAAGAGTGCTTAGGAGCTCATAAGTGGACTACACTGTTGATAGCTTCACATGGATTAGAGAATGGACTTAGAGATCCCCTTTTGGTTCTTAGTTTGAAATTTAGTTTGGAAGTTGTAATGTTTAGAATTAGTCCTTTATCTTTTCTTTAGAACTGTTTTGTGAACTTTGTATTACTAATGCATTCCGCTTGCTTATGTTCTGATTTGACCCCATAATGTTACACTTTAGCCCTTTTCGGGTTGGGGTATGGTATCAGAGCCAGGTTTGATCAGTGGATTTAAAACCCGTAGAGCTTAGGCTATGACCTGTGAGTATTAGGCGTTTAAGTTCTGCACCATAGGAATTATGAAACAACCTTTGAGAACTCGTTGTAGGATTTCCACTCCGAAACTTAAGTTATGACCGGTGAGGATTAGGTAGACTATAGGACATTTGTTTAATTATCCTTTGCTTCCGCATCACTCTGATTCGTGCTTTGCTTTTAGTTAAGCCCTTTTTAGATTTCTCCTCCCGGAGATTTGAAAGTTATGATTCTGCACAACATGAGATTAGTGACTAAGTTATTTTAGAATGCGTTGAGAATTCTACAGTATTGTTTGACATTACATAAACTTCATTTCCGTTTGGTTTCAACCTCTGATTCATTTGTTAACCATTTAGATGCCTCTTCAAGCATTTTGAGAATTCGTATGACCATGGGGTGTTTGACACATTCTGTGAATTCTCTTACTTTTGCTGAGCTTATCTAAGTCTCCCTATACTATTAGATTTTGCCCTATTCATTTCAATTCCTTTGAGAAATCTTGTGGTAATTAATTACGAGTATAGGAATGTCTCCCTCACTTCTGAATGATAAGGTTGCTATGCTGACCTGTCCTTCCTTGGAATGTTAAATTCGATGTTATTCCGGTGTAGATTGGTTGACTGAGCATCAAAATGCTAACTACTGTGATACTACGTCTCTCCTTTGACATTTTGAACCACTATGATTTACTTCTATCATGATTTCCGATTGTTAAACTTTTGTTATCCTTGCTAACCTGGAAACTCGTACGTTATTTTCGCGGTTGTAAAATTTTTCCTAGCATCTATTCCTGTTCCCGTGGGATGAATCTCACCTTGGGAGTCATTTTGCGATCTGAGATTTTCTTATATAATCCCTGAGTGAACCACCAAGATTGACACCGGATTGTGAATTTGCTTTGACCTAGCACTGAGAGATTGTTTAGTCACGACTCAAGGTTGAATATGATTTCCATAAAGGCAGGTTTATATGATGCAAATATTATGATGCCTGACCAACGTGATAATAATTACATCATATAACTTGAACTTATGGGGATCATAGGACGTCTTTGAGAAGTGCCTAAGTACAGTAAGGTTTGATGAGACATAACGTTCTTTGTATAAAATGATGTTTTGCCTATTTTTGAAAACTCTATATTGATTAGCACCAGTTGAATTGAGAAAAACTGGAGGAGCAACAACCGAAAACTAGAAGATGGTTTGTTTATCTAAGTGTATCTTCTTGGAGTACTACAATTTTATTCACAATGAAGAAGAATGATAGCAGAAGATTATGTGTTGACCTCTGGAAGCTGAACTGCATTACCGTTAGAAAACCATTTTTTTTATATCGAATTGACGATGTGGCTGATTTACTTTAGTACGCGGAGTTTTCTTTTGACGGAGTTATGGGTTGAAGTTATTCTGGAATTGCCTTTCGTATTCGCAACAACCCTTATGATTGTTAGTGATGATAATAGTATTAGCTGATGTTTTGATTATTCCATGAAATTATTGAATCGTTCCTTTCGTGAGTACTTAGACAAAGTTGTCATAGTATGACATCTTAGTACATTCAGAGACGAAGAAGGGATATGAGAGTCATTTTCGTAATATGTTGGACATATGAGGATCATTTGTATATTCTGGAACATGACATTGGTTGGAAGATGTTCACGACTTGCGTTACGGTTGATGAATTTATGAGTATGGAAGAGAAGCTTAGCTTGGATGAGAATGGAGTGTTGGAAAAGCTGAAATAGAAATTAGCTTCCATACCTTCAGATGGGTATCAACTTTGAGACATTTCGAGAAGAAGACTTGGTTATGCCCTTATGCTGCACGGGGAAGTTATTGCTATTCAACTAGAATCGTTTGAGGAGAATTGTTCAATGCGTGACTTGGAGTTGGCGGCAGTGGTGTTTGCTCTCTAGCCTTGAATAATTTTATCACATGAAGATGGAATCCAATTTCAGATATTAGGAAAAACTCAGTAGCAAGATGGCAAACTATGATCTGTGTTACGAGACTAGAAAGAAATTGTTACGATTGAGGCACAGTTCTACTTTTTTATACCCCTCTTAGTTGTACTAATATGAATAAGGGATCTAAAGCAGGATTTGAATTTTCATGAACCTTGGAACGAAATCTCCACGCACAATTAAAAAGGATGACATAATTTGAGTTATGAATTAGTCAGCTCACTTTTGCCTCTTAGGATGTGTATTCGGTTAGCAAGTTGGCACAAATCCTACGACATAAGATTTCTCAATTGCATGGCGCACCTTCAGTGATCGTGTCAGAGATTTGCGCTTTTACCTCACAGTCCCAAGAAGAACTACCGAAGGCTTGAGGGACCAGACTCAAGTATAGTTATGCCTTTCATTTACAGACTGATGGATAAACAGGACAACTATTTAAACTTGGAAAAAGTGTTAGAGCAGGAAGTTGACAAGTGTGTGGTCTGATTGTGTTTGCAAATTTTGATTGATGGCATGCAAGTGACAAAGTTTGTCCTTCCAGATAGTGCATGAACGGAACGGAAATGTAGAACACCTTCGGTTGAATTAAGTCGAGAAACCGCTCATTGAATGTTTGGAGTTGATTATAACAACTAATAGAAAAGTTATCATTGTGGGAGAGGCTTTGAAACTCTAGACCAGGATTTGTGTGTTCCGAATGATGTTTTCGTACAGAAGAGTTTGGCATATAAGAGGATTTGGTTCGTGATACGTTAGTCCTTAGATTCATTCTTATCCGTGCGGTTATCCTACCTATCCCATTATACATTCCGATACGATTCGATACTCCGATATATGCTTACTTAACCGTCAGTACGAATAGGTTACCAACCTCTTTAGGAAACTCTTATTATGTCTGATAATTCGATATATGCTTCTCTGATTAGTAGCAAGTTTCTTAGTTCGTTCAGAACCTGATTAGATTCGTGAAGTTTTCTACCCGCTAGCATCACTTCCGTATTTATTCCATATTCATATGATGTTCCTGTATCCCTAGTGAGATTACGGCTATCATCTGTTTCATGTTCATTTCACATTCGTTGGATCAAATTCGTTATGATTTGTATTTTGACGGAAAGCCTGGGGCTAACCTATTTTGTCTGGATCGAGTCATAAGAAACAGGTCTTTCACATTTTTGTTCATGGTCCGTTGTGTTTTCCGTTTTGTTTCACTTCAATTTTCGCGGATGAAAATTTTCTTTTTAGAGGGGAAGAGTTGTAAAACCCGAAATTCTTAAACATGTGAAGTACCCAAAATACCCCTCTAATTTCGAACTTATGAATAAACGATTAATAAATCAAAATATTGCAATAAATTATAACCTAAGTATGTAAACATTGTGAATTTGGAAGTTACAAAATACTTGAACCAATAACCTAAAGCCTACTAAAGGAGTATGACATATAAAAAACCGGCTATAAATTAAATTACAAAATGATAATTCTAACCTAAGTTAAAACTAATTTCGGCACACCTTTATTTCATGTGGATATTACACGTCTCATTTGTCATTTAAGGAACCGATTGCATTTCTTTTGTAACTGTATATCACGATTTGAAAATATGTTGAGGATAATACCAAATAAATGTGAAGATTTGGAATAGTAAATTTCTTCCCTAATTTTCCCCCATAATTTTGGCACCTTACATTTTAGAAACACGGTTTATATCAAACCGTATATCCCTCATTCTCTCAAAATACCGATTTCAAACAAAAACAAACCCTAAACCCTAAAAACAAATCTAAACGGCGGCCTCTCATTTTCACCACACGAATCAAAAACAATAAACAATAATCACTCCCATCCGTTTTCTTTCCACGAGATTAAAGGACGAAAGTTGCAGCCTTGGTGATCGGTTGTGTACAAGTGTAGCAGCCTTGGAGAGATCGTGGTGGTGTGTTGTTCTCGTCTTTTCGATTCCTTTCGATTCAGCCCAAGACGTACGATTTCATTGGATGGTTTTCTACGATCATCCTTCAAGATACCGTTACGAGCTAAGTCTTGGTCATGGGTTGCACTTGGTTTGACCCGTTTGAAGGCGGCTATTTCAGTCTTGATTCGTTGTAGGTTTGATCGTGTCTAGTCGTACCTTTCTGATCATGTTCGGTTACATTCGAGGTGTGGGTTCGAGGGTACGTTAGTAAGGCTAATCCTTTTGGCTTGTCTGTTCGTGTGCGTGTCGGCTCGAGTTTCAATAATGTCCGAGTTTGATTAAGTACTATTGCTCGTATTCATGCTGGTGTTCGTACTCGTGTTCGGGTTTAATTTCGAGTTTGATATTTATTTCTATTCGACTGGTCCTTATTCATCGTAGAGGTACATATCTATCTGTCATTCATTGCTTGTCAGGTTACCTATTCATCGCTTTTTGTTTTGGTTTTGACTCGTTAAAATGAATAACCTTATATTTTGGCCTCATGAAATAATGAACATAGATGCTATACATGTCGATCTTTTCGGATCAGTGGTCATGCGCATATTTGCTTATGGGAAATATGGTTGATCTTTTGTTATAAGACTAAAACATGGAAAAAATACAAATGGATAAAAAGAATAGAGTGCATGCATGATTCTCGAATTTCTTTTAGTGTCGGTTTTATTTTTGTTTCGAAATGAAAAAAAAAAAAAAAAGAGAGAGTAAAGGGAATATATGCGAGTCGGGTGATTAGGCATGTGATAATAACATATTTTAGTTGTCGCAGTCTAAGATTAATGTCAAGAATACGTTAATAAATTATGAACAATAATGTCTAAAATTATCATCTTAATATAAAATTATAGTATAAACTTTAAAATAATTTTATTTGACATTCTTAATATTTAATTTTGATAATTTACATTTTGACCCTATAAACCCTATACTATAAATACCTTAACTTTATTAAATGTCAACTTTGATTATTAATGACTAATCTTGCTAATCCGAAAAACTTAATAAATATGAAAACTTACTAAAATGGGAAACTTACTTAAAATGGAAAGTTAATATATTTGGCAGGTTACTAAAAATGGAAAGTCGACTAAAATGAGTAATCTGATTTAAAATAAGTTATTAACAATAAGACGATCATATATTCATGTAGATTCACTGAAGAAGGAGTTGCTTCTGATCTTATTGTTTCTGTTGTGTTTGCAATTGCGGTGTAAGGTACAGATATTCTAACCTTTCAGTAAGGTTTCTTATGACTCATGATACGTTCCATTGCCACTATTATGATTTCTGATCTGTATACGACTGATATCCTTGGTTCATTTGATAGTATAATTTCGTACGAAGACCCTTTTAAAAATATAACCTGATGACTTTTGAGAAAAACTATTTTTGAAATGATATATGTGATTACGATACAATGCCAGTTTTATATGAAGGTTTTAATGAATTTTATGAAATGTGTTTTTTTTAAAAGAATACTTTTACCATAAAAAGGTTTTAAATAATTTTCAAAAGTCCTTAATCTGTTTTATTTTCTAAGATTTCTCATGACTTTCTTTAACATCTTTTAATTATATAACTTCAAATTTTGAAGATTTTCTATGAACCCTTTTGCTATTATGAACCTCTGATTTGAACCTCATGATATGAATCTTTGATTTAGACCTTGGACTTGAACCATTGCTATGCTTCCCTTTGTTTGATTCGTATTTGATTGACCCAGTTTTGTTATGATTTACTTTATATTTGTTACATGCTATAGTTCTTATTCTTATAGCATTCCTATGCCCTATTTGTTGCCCATTATTTGATTAATTTGTAGCCAGTCATGGGGAGTCCATGGCCTTGCCACTGATGCACCAGTGGTATTGACACTATCTGTGGAGGTGGGTTTTAGTCCACAGCGTTCCCTTTAAGCTAGCTATTCAGGCCTATATTTATTATTGTATATGTTTACTTAGCCTAGAGCTTTGTGCATATATATTTGTATTTGCAGGGAGCGTATGGATGCATCCTAGGTACTTTGTTTCGTTTTAAATTTAGTGAATGGGTATGTGTGTGCGATACACTCCATTTCACATTTGGTACATCGAGCTAGCTACTCTATGTACAATTTGATATATGATTGTTGGGCATTTCTGTTACTTCTACTTTTTATATGATCCTTGGTGAGTGCTTATTCACTCACCTTTTCTGAGCCATAAAAGGACCAAATAAACCAAAAACTAACCAAAATTGCCAAAGAAAGTATGTTTTTGTGTTTGTGAATGTGCAGGAACGGATATTTAAGAAAAGGACGAAAAATCACAAGAAAATGACAAAACGAGCACGAGATTTGGAAAAGTGTAAATAGCCGAGGCCGGGGATGTGTTTTATATGCCGGGATCACATTTATATGCTTAACTATATACAAATATGTTTGGAGTGCGTTATTATGACTTGCAGGTACAAAGGGTTTGAGAACAAAGCAAAAACGGTGATTTTCGGAGAGTTTCGACGACGTTTTCACGTTTTTCGTGGTAAAGATGAAGTCAAAAATATTTCCCGATCACACCATTGGAAAGAGCACGAAAAAACGAGTCCGACGGTATTTTTCTCAAATTTTTATCAGGTCCAAAACTCCATTAAATGACAGGTCAAAACTCTAATTTGAACCTTTTTTATATTAAAATCTGGACTGGGCTTATCCTATTATAAAAGAACTAGGCTGCATGGATATAATGTAACTATGCTCCAGCGCAGCTGGTTGCATGGTTGCTTATCATACGAGAGGTCAGGGGTTCGAAACCCTTGGCTGCCTCTTTGATTATTTATAATGACCCGGACCCGATCCAGATCCAGACCCGACCCGTTTCCAGACCCGACCCGACCCGGTCAGCGTTGACCGTTGACTTTGACCCATTGACCGGTCAGCGTTGACCGTTGACTGGTCAAACGTTGACTTTAGTTGACCGTTGACCAGTCAAAGTTTGACTTTCGTTGACCGTTGACTGGTCAAATGTTGACCGCCGTTGACCAGTGGGCCCCCACCTGCTGACTTGTCAGTGACGTGGACCAATCAGAGCCTGCCACGTGGCGGCTCATTAAATGCTAATGATTTGTACGAAGTTATTGTTGCAGGTACAGTTGGCAGGTCTGACATGGCAGGTACGAGGTTGTCAGTACGAGGTTCCGACGTGGCAGTATTCTTGACCAATCAGAGGATGACACGTGTACAAGATGACGAAACAGGCGTGTGTCAGTACAAGGTCAGAGTGTGTCAGCAGGCGTCAGTACGAGGTCAGAGTGCACAAGCGTGTGTCAGTCCGAGGAAACCTCTAGCAGTCAGATCCCCCAATGGGAGCGTGACATGTGGCATTCCGGAATAAGACAAAATAGCATTCGGCGCTGTGAAATGACCAGATTACCCCTGATTGAATGGCTTGGATTGAAAGTGGCCTGAATGGACTATTATACCCCTCACTCCTCATTTGATATAAATAATACGCACCAGACCCAATTAAAAGGGGTTAGAATTTTAGAGAGTAGATGTAGAGTAGAGAGTAGAGTTATTATTAGGAGTAGGGGTAATATTTGATTATTGTAGTAGGTTAGCTTATTGTTGTAATAAATTAGCTTATTACAAATGCTTTTTGTAATCAACTTTTTAGTTTATTAATATGAGATAGAAGATTTAATTTGAAGTTTTGAAGATTACTTTCTTTTCACTTCTACTCATTTTCTTTTCTTATCTAATAAGACATGAAAGCTTATAGCTTTTTGTGGCTTATTTAGATTTAGCTCTTTTAATAAACTCTCTTTTACTACTTTGTTTTTAAAAGCTTTTATAAACTTAGATCTAAATTTTGTTGTTACAAATTACTTTATAAAAACCAAAAAGATTTGATTTTTATTAGTTTTACTTTTATTAAAAGCAATTAATTAGTTTATTATTATAGATCTACATAATTTTAATAGTTATTTTATAAAAAGTTTTTAACTTTATTAGTTTTTCTTTCAAAATAGCTTATTATCTTAGATTTATTAAGTTTTTCTCATAAAGTTTCAATCTTTTAGTTTTTCTTAGCTTAATTTCACTTAAAGTTTGTAGCTTTATCAACCATTAAGCTCTTCCATAGCTTATTTGGTCATTATTATTGCTTATTTCTAATAAAGTTTTGATTTTTCTTTGTTTATCATCATTTCTACCGCTAAGGCCGGAGCTTAAGGGTCTTATAAGCTAGCTTATCAATAAAGTTTATCACTTTTTAGTCTTAATAAGCTAATTAGTTAATAAAGTCACAAACTTTATTAACTATTTGGTCTTATTAAAGCTTTTTAGGAATTAAACTTTATTGTTTGTCAAGTTTATAAAATCGGGTGGTTTATTATTCTCGTCGCGTTATATCGGGTTCTACTTTCTTATCCTTTTCACTTTTAGTTAATTAGTTTATGTATATGTTTGTTTTGGTTAGCTTATTTGATATGTGTAGCGAGTAGTTATTTTTATGTTTGTTAAGTGATTTGGATTTGTGATTTAAGTGTGGACTAATAAAAGGGATTGTGATTAATAATTAGTGAGATTATTTAGATTTGTAGTTTTATTATTTGAAGGGCAAAAGCCGGAGAAAAATCAAATTACACATCTAGTAATTATTTTCTTTTTAAAGGATTATTTTCAAAATAAACCAACGTTGTGAGAAAATAGTCTTGTCTAAGGAATATAATTCGTCATAAAACCTTAGTCCACATTTAATGAACTTTTCACGTCACTTAACAAACATATTTCACATTTATCTCTTTTTAGATCATTTTATATGCTTGATTGTTGCCTTTTAGTTTATGTTTGATATTCGTAGTTTTAATTTCACAAAATCACTATTATATATCACTTTTCAAATCACGATTACACGAATCAATATTCTTGATTCCATTCACCTTCACTGGGAAACGACTCGGGTGATTCGTATTTCTTGCGGATCATTTCGATACTTTACTACTATACTATATATAATTGGTTTGAGTTGAATCAATCCTTATTATCTTGTCTTCTCTATTGTGATTGACTTACATTCGCCTTATTTCAATTGCTTACACTTATGATCCATTTCATTTTTCTTTGATTCGTTTGACATTCCATATTCGTATTTCCTTTGATTATATTATGTTAGTCCTACTATATGTTCCATATTCCTTGACCTTTGTCTCAGCAGGTTTGTTTGGATTCATTTCGCATTCAATTGTGTTTCCTTTTTTTTTTTATTAGTTTTCATTTGTTTATATCTGTTCACTGGGCTTTTTAAGCTCAGCCGCATTTCTTTCCCTGCGGCAGGTTTTAGAAGGAAGCTGGGTTGGGTAAAGAGTGCTTAGGAGCTCATAAGTGGACTACACTGTTGATAGCTTCACATGGATTAGAGAATGGACTTAGAGATCCCCTTTTGGTTCTTAGTTTGAAATTTAGTTTGGAAGTTGTAATGTTTAGAATTAGTCATTTATCTTTTCTTTAGAACTGTTTTGTGAACTTTGTATTACTAATGCATTCCGCTTGCTTATGTTCTGATTTGACCACATAATGTTACACTTTAGCCCTTTTCGGGTTGGGGTGTTACAGTATTCGAGTGGATCAAATGAAGAGAACGTGGAAGATTGCAGATATTCAAGTCTACGACATAGGCTAGCCTTGGTTCGGTGTAGAGGTTGCGCGGTCACTGTTTATATTCTTTTATAGCCTCTATTTCATTGTTGTTATGTTTTGAGTATGTGCAAAACATATTGTTTTGAGTTTAGGGTCGCTCATTACCATCCTTTTTGTACCGAACCTTTATTCTTTTTTAATATATTCACCGGGTATAAACCCTTTACAAAAAAAAAATAAATAAATAAAATAAAATAAAAAAACCTTGACGTTTTTATATGCTACAATTAGTATTCGCAAAATTTCACTTAAAATGTTACAAAGACTGCCAACTTATTATGTTTATTAAAAAAACTCTCTTATATGACAAGGAAGGTATATGTATCATAAGAACTAAACTACCTGCAGCGTAGAACACTTAGGTGTCATTTGTTTTGTCAGAGCTTTTAACTCTTTATTTGCAAACCATGTCAGTAGAATAAGTTGTACATTTAAGCTCTTCATCTGCAAGAAGAAGACCGTTTGTTTTTTGTGTTATTGAAGTATTTTTTTTTCACTAGTATCTTTTGTGCTATTGAAGTTTTTTTTGTTTTATTTTCAGTACCATTTTTTGTGCTATTGAAGTACTTTTTTCTTTTCATTTTTCTTTTTCACAAAATTTTTTATGTTTTTGTCCGTTTGTTACCGTTTTGGTACGTTTTTTTTTTACGTTTTCAACCGTTTTTCTACGTTTCGTCTCTTTTTTTACGTTTTTGTCCATTTTTTACGTTTGCATCCGTTTTTTTTACGTTTTCGTCTGTGTTGTTAAGTTTTCGTCCATTTTTTTACGTTTTCGCTAGTTTTTCTATGTTTTCGTCCGTTTATTTAAGTTTTCGTCTGTTGTTTTATGTTTTCGTCTATCTTTTTTATGTTTTGATATGTTTTTTTTTACGTTTTCGACCTTTATTTACTTTTTTTTGTCTATTTTTTAGGTTTTTGTCCCATTTTTACATTTTCGTTTTTACATTTTCGACCGTCTTTTTACAATTTCGTTTTATTTTTTATGTTTTCTTTTTCGTTTTTTTACCTTTTTTAACGTTTTTAGTTTTTTTTAAGTTTTCGTTTTCATTTTTGTCTTTTTACGTTTTCATTTTTTACATTTTTTGCGTTTTCATCATTTTTTTACGTTTACGTCTGTTTTTACGTTTTTGTCCGTTTTTTGCATTTTCGTCTGTTATTGTACGTTTTTCTAAGTTATCTTACGTAAACGTAAAAAAAAGACAAAAACGTAAGAAAACGGACGAAAACGTAAAAAAAATAAAAACGTAAGAAAAAACCGAAAACGTAAAAAAAATCGGGTGAAAATGTTAAAAAAGACAAAAACGTAAAAACCGGATGGAAGACCTAAAAAACGGGCGACAACGTAACAAAACAGAAGAAAACGTAAAAAAAAATGCGAAAACATAAATAAAAGACGCAAAGAAGTAAAAAAAACGAGCGAAAACGTAAAAAAATGGGCGAAAACGAAAAAAATAGATGAAAACGTAAAAATACAGACGAAAACATAAAAATACAGACGAAAACGTTAAAAAAAAGGGCGAAAACGTAAAAAAATGTTTGAAAACGTAAGAAAATGACGAAACGTAAAAAAAAAGGCGAAAACGTAAAAAAATTGACGAAAACTTGAAAAAACAAACGAAAACATAAAAAAATAGATATTGAGAAAGAGATGTATGGTTTGTGAAAGAAGATGCAAGAAGTGAAAGAAGAGGTAAGAAGTGAAAGATAATATCTGAAATTTAGAAGAGGAAAGAAGTGAAAAGAAGCACTTATGTCTGCAAAAAAACAAACATAAACCTCTGCCCTCCGCAGACAAAAGAAATGAAAGGAGCTAAAAAGTGCTTATTGTAAAAAAGAAACGACACCTTTACTTTCATGGCATCTAATTCGAGAAACTCAAAATGAGTTGCATAAGAGGATCTCCGATTCAAATTGTGCCGTCAGTTGTCACTATAAGCGTATTTAAACTTTCGCACTATTTATAGTAGCGTCAAAAAGAACGATCTATAATAGACACGTACATAGTATATAGAAATGCAACACGCACTTTGTACATTATTTGATAAAAACCATTCTAACTTTACATCCCACATAGTTAAAATTGTTTATATACGATAGTAAATGTGAATCATGTATGTCAATAATATTACTATGTTTTCATGTAGCGTTTGTTGGTAGAGTTGATTATAAATCTAAAAAAAAATCATACTCTATATTCAAAATTGTATAAGAAAATTAGTATATAATTCTTGGGAATGGATCCAATAAGAAGAGAAAATAAAATAAGAAGAATGAGAAATGTTTATAGCCACACATTTCAAATGAGGAAGGAGAATTTCATGGGAGATGCAACTTATTTTGTAGGTGCATCTGAAATGTGCGGTTGTAATCACTTCTCATTCTTCTCATTTTACTTTTATTTCTCATTTGATCCTTACTCTATAATTCTTAACTTTTTAGTAATGATGAATATAAATATTTTTGACTTTTCTATTATTTGTACTAAAAAAATGAATTAAAATGTGGCCAAGGTAGCTATAGAGCACACACGAGCTTGTTTCGTTAAGTTCTTAACAAATGTCCTTTACCATCCAGGGGCGGACCTTAGGGAGTTCCGGGGGTTCACGGGAACAAAATAGGCTTTCCTCGATCATTTAGTGTGAAAAAATGAATGTAAAATTCTTGACTTTTTTAGTATCTGTAGTCACCTAAAAACGGGGGAGTCCAAACTTTGTACTGGAAAATGGATTAAGGCGTGGCCCTCCATGTAAAGTCGCTATTGAACACATATGTGTTTATTCCGTTGATGATACACATTTGATCCTTAGATGTCCATTGCCATCCATGCGACTAAGATATGAGGTAACCCTAGTACAACATAGGTGACTCAAGCCCTCTTAGACTCTTGGTTGCCTACATTTCTAGAGATGAAGCAAGAGACAAAGTGACCACTTTTGTCAATGTTCAATTCAATATATTACAAGGTACCAACGAATGTGTGTCAATATCCAAAATGGATAGATGTGTCACCCCCGCGAGACCTACTAAAAAACTCAAGAAACCTCGAGTTTGAGTTCGGTTCACCTAACTAAACTATTGATGTTTCGCAAAGGGTAACTCAATCAGCCACACAAAGATTGCCTATAGATTTTTATACACCAGACTCATCTTAAATTCTAAACTAAACTACTTGCGGAATAATTCAGCCGTCACAGAAATAAATAATGTACACTGATCTATCATCACAAAGATGAAGGTTATGCATGGATCTTGCAAGACTTTGTAGAAGTCCTAGTAGTATATTCACTAGCACAATGCAAAATTAAATATAGGGTCACGATCTCGATTCAAGATTTCATTTACACCACAATTTGGATTAGCCACAAATGAATTGTTTGTTGACTATGTAAGGTCTCATTTTCAACTCATTTCACACGAACATTGATAAATGTGGAGTAGATTAAGTCTATACCTTGTGAAATGTAACTATAGAGTTGTGCTTAACTTATGCTATATAAAAATTAAAGACAAACAGTTTTCATAAACAAAAATTAAAGACAAACAATCTTCATAAACTACAACAAAGTTTAACCAAAAAAGACAGAATGACCGAGTGAGTTTCTCAACCAATTTAGACCCAGAAAATTACTTTCATTACCAACAACTTCATGGCGTACGTGTAGTTCAAGAAACACAAAGCACGTTGCATTAACGCCAATTTTTAACTCGACCACTACCAAACATAAAAGAAGGAAAATAATAGAGTAAACCGGTATGAAATCACTCAAATTGCGTTGTCCCTTTATAAAAAATGTCAAATGATTGCTTTAATATAGATATACATCCACTTGTGTCAGCAGCGATTTATTTCACTGGTTTTTGCTTCCTTTTAGTAAAAAAAAATTATCACTTTCTTTCGAAAAGAGAAGATCATAAGGTTAAACAAAGACCCTTTAAGTTTAAATCCCACATAGGTTAAAGAAATGAAATATTTCTTGTTTATATACTCTGGTTAAGGAGGATCATACATGTCTAGAATATTACTATCTTTTGAGATACATGTGTTTATGAAGTTGATTATAAATTCAAAATTTCAAACTTCCCGAATTAGTGTATCTCAAAATAAATATAAAATTCTTGACTTTTTATTATCTTTTGTCACTTAAAAAATGAGGTGTCATTCTCTCTCACACATTCACACTTTTAATCTCTCTATCTCTCACACACACATACACACTTTTACTTTTTAAATAATAATTTTAATTTTAATTTTAATTAAAAATATATTTTTCTCTTACCTCAAAACCAAATCCAAATTCTAAATCAACTCCAAATCTTAATCTTAAACCCACCAACAAACCAAACGGGCCCTGAGTAATCTAATTTTTTTTATTTGCCAAGATTGTCCACATGTTAATATAACTAAATATTTAGTAATCTTTTATCTATCTTTATAATAAAACAAAACCATAACTATACCATCATTCTCAATTTAACTGTAAGAGATAATTTTAAATATGTGATAGATGTTCAATAGAACCGTTTCACCAATCCACCTAAACTTACCTAACCCCTACCAAACGTGCAATGCCATATTGATTCTGCAGAATGAATGAAGATACTCGCCATCCAAGTTCTTTAGGGTTCTTGAACCAAATGATCCTTCAATTTGCATTAATTAAAATACAAAGTGTTATAAACCATGAACGTATCACAATTTTTTTATCCTACATGTCAAATACATGCACGGTCTCAACAAAGTCGGATGTTTCCCAAAGGCTAACCCAACAGTCCAATGATTGTGTGAAAATGGAAAAAGAAGCTAAACCATCTCATATAATGCCATACGGCCTTTACAACAATATTGTGCCTCCATGTAAGGGCTCTATTGAACACATATGACTTAGTACTTTAGTCTTCTAAATTGCACAACACCCTCATCCGGAAATGAGGTGACTAGGCTGATTCGAGACTCTCTTGGTTGCCTATATTTTTGGATAGGATATCAAGAGACAAGGGGACAACTTTGTCCTATACTCCTATCAATGTAAAACTCAATCAAGCACAAGGTACCAATGAACATATGTCACCATAATTATTCAAAATGAACATGTGTGTCACCCTCATGAGCCCTACCAAAAGACTCACCAAACCCACAGAGTTTTGAGTCCTGTTCACTTAAACCACCTGTTCTCCTAGATGCTAAATGAACGTTTATCTTATCTTATCTTACATTACTATAAATCATTAGGACCTTTTTTATATTAGTTTTCAAAAAATTGAGTTACACACTTACTATTTATAGTATGATCTTAATATCGTTGAAAAAACCACAAATTTGTAACATTCTTCTTAAAATTTTCCTTTTACAAAAGCTCCTACTCGTAGGATGCTAACAAATGTCAGAATGAACGGTTTGTGGAAGCAGAGAGATAATTAGTGGAAAAAAAAACTATGTAATATTGTTGTTTGTGTAGGAGGATTTGTAGGATGAAAAGATAGGAGGGTGTAGCAAAGCTCTATTATTATATGTGAAAGATTTTTACATTAAATAGATGGAGTGTGTGGAAACTCATGTCTGGTGTGGGTGATCGGATGGTAAGTGGAGTATGGTATATTTGAAATGTCCATGGTTAAATTCTCATTCGTTGCTTGCATTAGGTTTTTTTTATTTATTTATTTTTTTTATTTTTTTTAATTATTATTATTATTATTATTCTTTTTCCTTTATTTATTTATTTATTTTTTTAAATTATATCCATGTTACCCGTCATTTCACTTTCAGAAACATCATCTTCGGTATCAGTTTTAGTGCAACAAAATAAAATGATTAGTGTCATTTTTATGATCAAAGGCTACAATTGTTGGAACAATCAAGTTTAAAGACGCTTTATCCAACTAAATAATATAGGACAAGTTGAAAAGAACAAAACATCAACAATCATGCAAAATTGTCTCAGTTCTACTATTTTCAAAATCTGGTTATTTTATCTTCAATAAAGCAATAGGATTTTGAATGTTATATTTTGATTTTAGTTCAAAAACTAGCATAAAGTTGGATTATAAAGTTAAGTTTTACTAGTTTAAAAGAGTGAATATATCAGATACTCCACTTCGACGAGTTTATGTATACACTACAAGAAAAAGTGTCTATAGTGACCAAAATTTAGTGCTGACTTTTTTTTTTTGTCACTATTTGGGCAAAATAGTGATCATATAGTACATTGACACTAATATTTGGTCATCCGTAAACAGTTAGTCACCAAGCTTAAAAGTGGTCATTAATTTCGGAGTAAATTACATGAATGGTCCCTGTGGTTTGACGAAAATTTCACCTATAGTCCCTCAAACTTAAAAGTTGCATGTATGGTCCATGTCGCTGCCAAATTATAACATGGATGGTCCCTCAGACTAACTGTCGTTAGTTTTTCAATTAGTCCATTTGCACCGTTAGTCCTTTAACAACCGTTTGCAACAAACATTTGCACTGTTAGTCCTATAACGAAAAAAATTTTAAATTTTGCGAAAAAATAATATTTGACTAAATAAAATGCGTATATTTTTAAAAATTAATCTTTATAAAAAAATGCGCATTTTTTTAAAAAATGCATATTTTTTAAAAAAAAAAATAATTTTTTTATAAAAGTAAATGCGCATTTTTTTTAAAAATTAATTTTTATAAAAAAATTATTTTTTAAAAAAAAAAATTCTTACGTTTTTGTCCGTTTTTTTATTTTTTTTCCATTTTTCATACGTTTTTTACGTTTACATAAGTTTTTGTCCGTTTTTATACGTTTTGGCCTGGTTTCTTACATTTTCATCCGTTTTTATACGTTTGTATCCGTTTTCGTTCATTTTTATACGTTTTTCTTAAGTTTTTTTCTTACATTTTCATCCGTTTTTAAAAAATATTTTACTAAGTATGTTGTGTATCTTTAGCTTTACCCCAAAATTTAAAGATATATAGGAAAAAAATAATAAGAAAAATAAAAAAATATATATATAAAAACCAACAAAAACGGACAAAAACATATGAAAACGGAAAAAAACGTAAGAAAAACATATAAAAATGAACGAAAACGGATACAAACGTATAAAAACGGATGACAATGTAAGAAAACAGGCCAAAACGTATAAAAACAGACAAAAACTTAAGTAAACGTAAAAAAACGTATGAAAAATGGAAAAACATAAGAAAAACGGACAAAAACGTAAGAAAATTTTTTTAAAAAAATAATTTTTTTATAAAAATTATTTTTTTTAAAAAATGCGCATTTACTTTTATAAAAAAATTAATTTTTTTTTTAAAAATACGCATTTTTTAAAAAAATACGCATTTTAAAAAAAATAATTATTATTTATAAAAAAAAAATTATTTTTTTTTCGTAAATATTAATTTTTTTTAAAAAATGCAAAATTTAATTTTTCAGTCAAATATTTGTATTTTATTCAGTCAAATATTAATTTTTCGCAAAATTTAAAATTTTTTTCGTTAAAGGACTAACAGTGCAAATGTTTGTTGCAAACGGTCGTTAAAGGACTAACGGTGCAAATGGACTAACTGAAAAACTAACGACAGTTAGTCTGAGGGACCATCCATGTTATTCTTTGGCAGCGACAGGGACCATACATGCAACTTTTAAGTTTGAGGGACTGTAGGTGAAATTTTCGTCAAACCATAGGGACCATTCATGTAATTTACTCTTAATTTCGTCACTATACATATGCGTTGTTTTTCGGCATAAAAAGTAACGAACATTGTTGGTCACTAAATTTTTAAAAGGTTAATGGCGAAAAATGTTTGTTTAAGCTTATATGTGGTTTATTAGCTTATTCGTGTTTCAGCTTATATTTCATAAGTCATAATTTTTTTTAACTTATTTTGAGACTTGTGGGTTTATATAAGTTTATTATGATATGATAAACTTGTATGAGTAAGGGGGGGTGGCAATGTTGCCTAACAAATACTCAAACTAATTTGTAATTAGCAAATAGAATCAATACAACACTTTTCATGCCTAATCATGCCTAACTACTTATTCTTAGTGGCAATGTGATGCCTAACTATGCCTAAACTTTTTATTTTTTATTTTTAAAATTCATAATTATATTTACAATTTAATTAAAAACATCAAATTTCATTAATAATTCAAATAAAAGTTACATAATACTTAGGAAAATAAAAACAAAAAAAAATTAAAAATAGGAAATGACTAGTCATCGAGGTATGGTAAGTCCTGCGCCGCTACGTGCTCCGTAAGATCATATTGAAGACGGTTATGAATATCTTCGTCGAGTAACTCTTCTAGCACACTATCGTCATAAACTGGCGAGACCGGCTGATCCATTATATGAACCGGTGATATTGCCATACCATCGTCTTTTAAAATCATATTGCCCAATATAATACACGTATAAACGATTTGTCGAATCTTTGCCACGGTCATAGGTCGTAGAGGACGACTGAGAATAAACCATTTTCCCTTCAAACGACCAAAAGCTCGCTCGACATCCTTTCTTGCAGACTCTTGTAGCTTCTTGAATTTCTTTTCCTTCGGGTCAGTGGGATACAGATATGCTTTAACAAGAGTTGAATACTTAGGATAGATTCCATCGGCAAGATAATATCCACGTTTGTAGAGACGTCCACATAAATAAAATGAACTGTTTGGCGCCGTACCATTTCGCTCGGTAACATATAATGGAAACTGATTCAAAACATTGATATCGTTGTTTGAGCCGGGCGGACCAAAAAATGAATGCCAAATCCACAAATCATATGAAGCCGTCGCTTCAAGCATAATAGTCGGGTATTGGTGATCACCTCTCTTATATTGGCCTTTCAAATATTTAGGACAATTTCGCCAAGTGAGATGTGTACAATCAATACTACCAAGCATTCCAGGAATGTGATGTTTTTCTTCATGTACCTCGAATAACCGTGCAATGTCATAGGTTGTCGGCAACGTAAGAACTCTCGACCGTATAACTTTATAATCGCATCGTAAAATTTATCAAGACATTCACCTAGAAAAAACGACAACTTTTAATATAAAAAAATAAATAACAAAATATTATTTTATAAAACAAAAAACCAAAATATTTTTAAAAAGACAATTCCGAAATATTTTTTGTACAAAAAAACATTTTTAAAAAAAATGAATAACGAATAAAAAAAATTAATAACAAATAAAAAAAATTTAATAACGAATAAGAAAAATAATAACCAATAAAAAAAATTAATAATAACCCGAAGTTCTTCGTGCCATGTTTAAATAGTCATCGAATCTATCCAGAGGTTCAACCGTTGCGAGTTGCCGTATTGCCGATGTACATTTTTGTAACGGCGTGAAACTAATCTTTCCAAACGCGTCTTGACCCTCTTGAAACCATTCGAATTGCGCTTCAATGTCACCAACAATTTTTAAAAACAATCTTTTACTCATACGAAAACGATCACGAAAAACACTTTCGTTAAACTTTGGTTGTTCAACGAAATAGTTATTCAATAGATTTTCTAAAGCTTTATCACGAAAACGTTTTACATAACCACGGATGAAGGTAGAGCTTGCCGTGTCTTCAAGAGCTTCGTACACGGCTAAAAAGGTTTCGATTGTACTATCAGATAACCATTCTTCGGATGAGTTGGGGGGAATAATTCCATTCTTCGGATGAGTTGGGGGGAATAATTATCTCGTTTGAGGATGAACAAGATGATGAC
The DNA here is from genome assembly GCA_030686995.1 of Artemisia argyi. NCBI lineage: Eukaryota > Viridiplantae > Streptophyta > Magnoliopsida > Asterales > Asteraceae > Artemisia > Artemisia argyi. The sequence continues at coordinate 17,729,861 of CM060684.1, read as the reverse complement.
ATGGTTACTAGAATGTAAATTGTATGTGTGATTTGATATTAGTTTAGATGTGAAAATAAAAAGGAAAATGGTGAGTATTTAAAGGAATTTTATTTATTTATTATTTTTTTTATTTTTTTATTTTTTTATTTTGAAAAACACCCAAACGGTCGAATATTAAATGGGTCAAACGTTCCAATTTTGAATGTTCCTTCCTTTACCGATTCGGTGATGTTCACCGCTTGCCTTGCCAATTCCTTCATGCCTACAGCGAGGCAATGGGCATGTCGTGCCTTGCCGATGGAACACCGATCACATTGCCACCCTCTTAAGGATCAAATAAGAAATAAAAGTAAAATGAGAAGGATGAAAAATAACCACAGCCGTACATTTCAGATGAACCTATAAGCATAAATGCATCTCTCATGAAATTTTCCTTTTACATTTGAAATTTGTGGCTGAAAAATATTTCTTTTTACATTTGAAATTTGTGGCTGAAAATATTTCTTATTGTTCTTATTCTTATTGGATCATTTCCCAAACTTGTATTAACCCATAAGTTTTAAAATAAATCAAAATTGGGGCTTATATAACATAGGTGTCAATTACTCCAACAAAAATTAGAAGGAAATAATTCCAAAAGTATAATTATCAGTTGTACACATCCTCCTAATATAACATCTCCAAAGTATACAATTCTTTCTTTTCTTATTATCCCCAAATTTCACCACCACACAAACCCTAACCCTAATTCCCAAATTAATCAACCAAATCACAATTAAACTCAAATTCACCTTCATAATCACATCAGTTTTACTTCTAACCAATCAATTTCCAAAAAAAATATATAAAATGGATGATTACGACAGTGATCCAGAGGAGATGAAGAAAATGCGGCGATGACGTACAGGTTATGCGACGGCGTACATAATTGATTACTTGCATGTTTTGTTAGTTTGTAATTGAAGTAAATAGTTGTAAGGTTAGCATTAGTGATCTGCCTGCTTAGATTTTTATCTAACGGTTATTACGTTAATAGATACAAAGTAAGAGACTAGAAACATTTAAGCATTCTACAGAACTGCAAAGAGGTCGCACCTATGGCTTATATCCCTTGTGACATGACTATTTGGATGTTACTTATGCTAAATGGGTATACAAAGTCTCCTGGTCGGAAAGAAGTGTGTTTGACCTTTGCATCATAATACTTCTTCATTTTTGCTTTAGCCTTCACTTCGCGTATAGCTGCTCGTTCACGCCTTTCTTCCAGCAAGTCCAAGTCTATGCGCCGCTCCTCGTCATTTGTTGTGACGTTTATTTCCGCTGTACGTATAGTTGGCATTCCAATTTCAGCTGGTATGACGGCTTCTGTCCCATAGACGAGAGAGAATGGTGTGTCTCCGGTGCTGGTTTTGATTGTCGTGCGGTGTGCCCACAAAACATGTGACAATTCGTCCACCCATTTTCCTTTATGTCTGTCAAGGCGCGATTTTATTCCTTCGCCTAGACTGCGATTCGCGAGTTCAACCAAGCCGTTGGTTTGTGGGTGTTTTACTGAAGTGAAGTGTTGTGTGATGTTTAATTGCGCGCACCAATCTTTGAATGGGTTGTCGCAGAATTGTTTGCCGTTATCTGAAATAATTTCACCAGGTAGTCCGAAGCGACACACAATGTTGTCCCACACGAAGCGCTTTACCTGGTTGCCAGTGATGCTCACCACCGCTTTTGCCTCAATCCACTTGGTAAAATAGTCTATGGCTACTATGAGGAATTTTAGCCCTCCCGATGCAACTGGGAAAGGGCCTGCAATGTCAATGCCCCATTTATAGAATGGCCATGGTGAGGTGATGGGGGTTAACTCTTGTTGTGGTCTGCACGGAATTGGCCTATGGACTTGGCAATTACTGCATTTCTTTATCATATCCCGCGCGTCGCGGTGCATAGTAGGCCAATAATATCCTGATCGCAGGGCGCATGCCACTACGGACCGTGGTCCCGAGTGCATGCTACATGATCCAGCGTGAATTTCTCGGAGTACATAATCTGCTTGAAGAGGTCCAACACATCGGAGCCAAGGTTGTAGGAATGATCGTCGATATAGGATGCCATCTCGGAGTTCAAATCTCTGCGCTGTGCGCCGCACCCTTCGAGCATCCTTCTGATCTTGTGATAAGATTCCTTTGCTTATAAATTCAATGATAGGTTTCATCCACGTGGGATCCTGTTCCTCTATCACCGTGGATACTTCCATATCCAAGATTGATTTATTTTTTAGAGTTTCTACCAATACCTGTTTTGATAGGTGCGCGAAGCTTGTAGATGCGATCTTGCTAAGCGCGTCAGCTTTCCTGTTGTCTCCTCTAGGTACTTGTTTGATTGTGAACCTATCAAAGCTCTGAATTAAAGACTTGGTTTGTTCAGGGTATTGGATCATGTGTTCATCCTTGGCTTTATATTCACCGAGCACGTGGTTAGCTACTAGCTTGGAGTCTACATTTGCTTCTAGGTTGCATACACCCATTTGAATAGCAATACGTAGCCCGGCGAGTAGGGCTTAGTATTCTGCCTCATTGTTTGTGGCTGTGAATTCGAAGTGCAGTGCATAAGTGAATTCTACACCTTCTGGATTAGTAAGGATAAGGCCTACGCCTGATCCATCTACGCATGATGATCCGTCTGTGAATAGAACCCATGGTTCTTGTAGCTCTGTCTTGCCTGTTGAAGGTGGGGTATAGGTATCTGGCTTTTCAACAATGAAATCCGCTAGTATCTGCCCCTTGATTGCAGTGCGTGGTCTATACGAGATGTTATACTCACTTAAAAACACACTCCACTTTTGTAGGCGTCCTGATGCGTCAGGTTTAGAGATGACCTGTTTGATGGGCTGGTCCGTAATGACAGCTATTGGGTGCGCCTGAAAGTATCGGTGCAGTCTTTTAGCTGCGAATACTAAAGCTAGGACCAGCTTTTCCATAGCGCTATAGTTGGTCTCTGTCTTTTTCAGTGCCTTGCTTACAAAGTATATGGGCGTCTGAACGGAGTTCCTATCTGTTAATAGTACTGCGCTGACTGCTCCATGGGTTGCAGATAAGTACATGATCAACTCTTCCCCTGGTCGCTGTGCGACAAGTTTGGGAAGTGATGCCAGATGCTGTTTTAGTTGTTGGAAGGCTTCCTCTGCCATCTCAGTCCACCGAAAAGTCTCCCTTTTTTGTGCACTTCGTGAGTGTTTTGAAGAGAGGGAGTGATTTGTCTGCTGACTTGGATAAAAAACGGTTTAGCCCAGCTAGCTTTCCGTTTAATTACTGGACTTCTTTCAGTGTGCGCGGTGAGGGAAGATTGATGACAGCTTTTGTTTTTTCTGGGCAAGGCTTGATGCCGTCAGGTTCTATTAAATACCCGAGGAACATGCCTTCTGTCGCGCCGAATGTGCATTTCTTGGGATTTAACTTCATGTTTATTTTTTTTCAATGTTTTTAATGTTTCCTCAATGTTTCCTCAACGTAAACTTCTAGATTGCGACCTACTTGCTTCTCAAAAGCCATGTCCACCAATCGCTGGTATGTTGCACCCGCGTTCTTTAGACCAAAGGGCATTTTTGTGTAGCAATATATTCCTTGACTTGTGTGGAAGGCTGTTTTTTCTTCATCCTCCTCTGTCATCTGAATTTGATGGTACCCCTTGTATGCATCTAGGAAGCATTTAAAGGGATATCCGCACAGGGATTCTATCTTTCAGTCAATTTCTGGTAGCGGGTAGCAGTCTTGTGGACATGCTTTATTAAGATCAGTGAAGTCTACGCACATTCTCCAACTGCCATCACTTTTTTTTTACCATTACTGGGTTTGAAAGCCAGTCGTGGTAGTAGACTTCCCGCATAATTCCTGTGTCTACCAATTTGTGCACTTCTTCCAAGATGACTTTTGCGCGATCAGGAGCTTGGCCATGCTTTTCCTGTCGTATTGGAGGAAATCCTTGTCGGATTTGTAGCTTGTGCTCTGTAATAGAGCGTGGCACTCCGGTCATGTGCTTTGGTTCCCACGCAAAGATATTTAGGTTCTTTTGCAAGAGTGCGCACACAGCTGCTCTACCTTTGTCTGATAGAGACCCCCCAATCGATATTTGTTGATCTGGGTAGTCAGGGTGAATGGCAACCTTTAGGTTTGGTATTTTTACTGTGCGCTGTTCTGGAACATTCTCCACCTCATTGGTGACTGTGTTGCATTCTTTAGGTGGCACCGTGGTATTGTAGAGGGTGACAATTCCTCCCTCTACTGGAAATTTGAGCATCCCATGCGATGTGGATGGTACAGCGCGCATGGATGATATTCCTGGTCTCCCAATGATGCCGTTGTATGGTGAAGGAGACTTGATTATCATGAAGTTTATCCATGTTGCTGTAGAGTGTTGTTCATCGCCTACGACCACAAGTAAGCGTAATTGCCCCATAGGCCATATCTTTTCTCCTGTAAAGCCAGTCAGCAACGTCGTGGCCGGTATTAACTGACTTTGTATCTCAGGTCGTAGTCTTTTAAAGCAGTGTTCATACAGAATATCTGCGGATGCTCCTCCATCGATATACATGCGGCGAATATCGTGTCCCCCAGTATGTATCTCAATGGTTAGTGGTTCCATGACTGCGTTGTCCGCAGCTAGGGTGGGGAAGGATATTTCCTTATCTGAAGAGAATTTCTGGCTGACTTTTTGCTTTGTTTTGCGCTGCCATGACTGTATCATGTAGATGATGTCCGCTTTGTCTTTGGAAGGTTCTTTTTTACCTCCATTCTTCTGTTTGTCCTTCCCTTCTTTGATGTTTTTAACGAGGTGATCCATTCTACCTTCCTTTACTAATTTTTCAATTAGTTGTCGTAGCTGGACACATTCGTTGGTGGTATGGCCCTTTTGTCCATGATACTCGCAGTATCCGTTTCCTATGCGCTTTTCCTCTGGGGTACGCATTGGTGGGGGGTTTTGGGAAGTTTGCGCCTTCTGTTACAAATATTTCCCTCGGAGTCTTTGTGAGGGGGTATATTTGTCATTATCTCGTCCACTTCCCTGACTGCGATAATTCTTGCTGCGGTTGCTGCTCTGATCATTGGATTGTCTCCTAGGCTGTTCTTGCTGCCTATAATTTGGATAGCCTTTTTTACTGTCCGCAGCAGCTGCTTCTCCTTGGATGAAGGATCTTGTGCGCTTCATTACTTCATCGAAGTTTTGGGGAACCTTGTCATTTAATTTCCTAATGAGTTCTGGGTTATTAATCCCATTCATCAACCCTGAAATTTTTAGGATTTCTGGACACGCCTTGACGTGTATACATTCATCTTTGAACCGTTCCATATAGGCACTGGTTGATTCCCCTTGGCGCTGCTTTATTCTTGCTAATTCGACAGGATTTTTAGCGCACTTGTTTCTTTGGGTGAAGTTTAAACGGAATGCTTTCCGCAACTCTTCCAACCCGTCAATGCTTCTTCGTGGAAGCTTGCTAAACCAAGTGCGCGCGTTTCCTAATAATGTGGAGTTAAACATATGACACCACACAGGTTGTGGCCAATTTTTGATAGTAGCAGCGGATTCGAAATTTTTTAGGTGGTCGTCAGGATCACCCGTTCCGTAATATGTTTTTACATTAGTGGGCATGCGCCTTTTCTTGTGATCAGAGTAGTCGCTGATGCATCGTGTAAATGAATCAATTTTCTGGCGACGCCAAGGAAGAGATATGTCCTCGTCTTCTTCCTCGCGACGCCTTCCTCTAGATTTCCAGTGTCCTGTCTCTTTATCCTCGTTGTCCGAGGAGTCACTGGAGGAGGGGTTATCTCTTCGGCGGCGCTTTCGCCGGTTTCCTTCAGAGGAAGAGCTTGAGGTGCTTTCACTTGGGGAAGTTCGTCTTCCCAACCTATCGTGAATTCTTCTGCTTCCAGACCTGGAGGAGCCTTCGCTTGGTGAATGTTGACGTCCAAGTCTATCTTGCATCCTTCGACTACCAAGTCTGGAGTGAACATTGGCGCGCCTCTCGCCATCTTCATATTCTTCTGAGTATTGTGAGTCGGATGGTGTACCAAGTCTATCATGGATGTTGGTACGTTTTTCATTATTTTCGCGCGCCCCTCTTTGGTAGCGCGGTAGTGATGTTTCGCGTTCGGAACCAAAGTTGAGTCGGGCCTGCAGGCTCGTACTCGACCTTCTCCTTGCTTCTTCTTGCATGAGGGCGGTTAGGGTTTCGTAGTTCTGGGCTACAAAATTACTTAACGTTACACCAGGCGCGTCCTCATCCGCTGCAAGAATTTCTGGCTCAACATTAGGCACCCTATCTCTGTTAGGTGCACCAGGTGGCACAGTGTTGTCCACTATAGGTGCCGTTTGTTGTGGAGTGTTGAAAAGGGTGCGCTGAAGTTCTTCAACGCTTGGGACCACCGTGGTGGTTTGAGTGGTCCTTATAGGCAATTCTATCGCTGGGAGAGGTAGGGTTGGTCCCGTTTCTTGGTGACCAGGCGCACTGGTTGTCCCAGAGGCCTGCCTGGAGGTTGGATCTTGGGGATTCTTCCTCTGGGGGTCACCACGTGTTTTTTCCGACTGCGGAGTCCGCTGTCCTGAGTTTTTGTTCTTCGTCATTCTAGGTCTTAGTTCTTAGCGTCGTGTCCCACGAATGGCGCCACTTGTTGATACAAAAGTTGGGTGTTCTAAGTTTGGGCTCTTGCTCTTGTACCAATTAGCTCTTAATGCTTGAAACCTGCGCACTAAGAAAGTAAACAAACACCGTTAGGCTTATCGTGGGATTGTCTCCCACGATTATCCTCCGGTGTGAGAGTAAGTAATCGGTTTAGGGTTATATTGAAGAATTAGGGTTTGTCAATCGTACCTTTAATGAGAATTACGTCATTCTATATATAGGCGCAGAATCCTTGTAGGTTTCGTGCTCCTTACTCTTCGCACACATGGTGCTTATCCGGTTCAAGGATCTTTATCCGTAAATAGAAGATCCTTATCTGAACCATTAATATTTCGGTTGGGCTTGGGTCTACGTAAGCCCAACCCAGGGGTGGTGCGGCCCAAATCATTGTCATGATAGCCCACTCATGGTGGGTTTGGGCTCTAGTAATGTTTATCATTTGGGCACGCAGCCCAAATATAGACTATACGTCATCAGATATGCTTTAACAAGAGTTGAATACTTAGGATAGATTCCATCGGCAAGATAATATCCACGTTTGTAGATACGTCCACGTAAATAAAATGAACTGTTTGGCGCCATACCATTTCGCTCGGTAACATATAATGGAGACTGATTCAAAACATTGATATCGTTGTTTGAGCTGGGCGGACCAAAAAACGAATGCCAAATCCACAAATCATATGAAGCCGTCGCTTCAAGCATAATAGTCGGGTATTGGTGATCACCTCTCTTATATTGGCCTTTCAAATATTTAGGACAATTTCGCCAAGTGAGATGTGTACAATCAATGCTACCAAGCATTCCAGGAATGTGATGTTTTTCTTCATGTACCTCGAATAACCGTGCAATGTCATGGATTGTCGGCCTACGTAAGAACTCTCGACCGTATAACTTTATAATCGCATCGCAAAATTTATCAAGACATTCACCTTGAAAAAACGACAACTTTTAATATAAAAAAAAAATAAAGAAATATTATTTTATAAAACAAAATACAAAAATATTTTAAAAAAGACAATTCCGAAATATTTTTTGTACAAAAAAACATTTAAAAAAAATGAATAACGAATAAAAAAAATTAAAAAAAAATAAAAAAAATTTAATAACGAATAAAAAAAATAATAACCAATAAAAAAAATTAATAATAACCTGAAGTTCTTCGTGCCATGTTTAAATAGTCATCAAATCTATCCGGAGGTTCACCCGTTGCGAGTTGCCGTATTGCCGATGTGCATTTTTGTAACGGCGTGAAACTAATCTTTCCAAACGCGTCTTGACCCTCTTGAAACCATTCGAATTGCGCTTCAATGTCACCAACAATTTTTAAAAACAATCTTTTACTCATACGAAAACGATCACGAAAAACACTTTTGTTAAACTTTGGTTGTTCAACGAAATAGTCATTCAATAGATTTTCTAAAGCTTTATCACGAAAACGTTTTACATAACCACGGATGAAGGTAGAGCTTGCCGTGTCTTCAAGAGCTTCGTACGCGGCTAAAAAGGTATCGATTGTACTACCAGATAACTATTCTTCGGATGAGTTGGGGGGAATAATTATCTCGTTTGAGGATGAACAAGATGATGACATGGTTACTAGAATGTAAATTGTATGTGTGATTTGATATTAGTTTAGATGTGAAAACAAAAAGGAAAATGGTGAGTATTTAAAGGATTTTTTTTTTTTTTTTGAAAAACACCCAAACGGTCGAATATTAAATGGATCCAACGTTCCAATTTTAAATGTTCCTTCCTTTACCGATTCGGTGATGTTCACCGCTTGCCTTGCCGATTCCTTCATGCCTACAGCGAGGCAATGGGCATGCCGTGCCTTGCCAAGTCTTGCCGATGGAACAGCGATCACGTTGCCACCCCCTAAGGATCAAATAAGAAATAAAAGTAAAATGAGAAGGATGAGAAAAAATCACAGCCACACATTTCAGATGAAACTATATGCATAAATGCATCTCTCATAAAATTCTCCTTTTACATTTGAAATTTGTGGCTGAAAATATTGTATATTCTACGTGTTAGGATGTTCTGACTAATTGGTGTGTTATTTTTTCTCGTGCATTTATAGTTTTGGTTTGTGGTTGTGTGTTTGTGTGATTTCTTATTCATACTTGATTGCTGTTTGGGCGTGATTTATCGACAAGAGTTGAACTTTGTTTTGGGTTAATTGTGTAGGTCTTATGATGGAGCCTATAAATGTTCTAATGCAGAAGGTGGAAGAAGATGCTTTACAAAAGGTATGCTTACTCTATTTTTATGATCATTTGGTCACCTAGATGTAACTTGTAGTTGCCATGTACTTCTTGTATCATTATTAGCCTAGACAACAAATTTTTAAGTATTACTCCGTATTTTGTTTTGGAGGTTATTACAGAATTTCTTGGGACTGATTCTTGTTTAGTAATACTATACTTTTTGACTCAGTTATTAATGCCATGTGTGAAATTAATGTCTGAAAAAGTAGGATAATACTTTTCTGGACTTCTAATTTCTGTATAACTGTGTCATGAAGGCTTTGCAAGATAGTGTCTCTAGTCAGACTGATGCAATTATTCCGGGAACACCAGTGGTGAGTGAACAACTATGGGTGGATAAATATTCTCCAAATTCATTCATGGAGCTTCTGAGTGACGAACACACCTATAGAGGTACATTTTCTGAAAAGTGATCCATGAACTTATGCGTACTTTAAATCATCTATTTATTCTTTTTGTTATTTTCAGGTCTTTTTGTGGGTGAAACAATGGGATTTTTCTGTTTTCGGGTCTGAACTCAAGACCACAACAGATGATGTTTTGTCCGCTTTAAAAAGACATACCACTGTCTCCCAACAAAAGAAAGTTTCTAACAGGAACTCTTCTGGGTGGAACAAAGACTTTAAATCCAACAGTGGAACTTTTAAAGAGCACAATCACTTTGACAAAGAAAACTATAATTCTCATGTCGATCAGCAACTCCATAACAAGAGTAAGGAGACCGGCCCACCAGAACAGAAGGTAACATTTGGAACTAGTTTGATACTGTTTGTAGACCTTATGAAAATAGTTCCATTAAGGTGAATTGTGTTTTTAAGCCCCACATTATTAATCATGTTGGTTTTTTGTTTTAAGCGTCATCTTTGATGTATGTTATCACCCTTTAAGTTTCATAGGGCACGGAGACATGTTATGTTTAATATACTCATCACAAGTATTTGCTACAGATTAATGCCAGTGATGACCGGTCTTCCTCAACCATTGAAACCAAGATTCTTGACGTGGTTCAGATGAACTCTGTCATTGCTGATTCAAGGCCAAAGTGTTTGGTAAGTTACATTCAGTATACAGTATACATGGTTTTTTGTTCTGGGTAGAAGGTTTGAGATGGCTTTTTGTAGGTAATTGATGGAGCTCTTGGTGATGGAAAAGGCGCAATGGATGTTATTTTAAAGATGGTAATATAAATGATTTTTTTTTTTACCATTTATGTTTTGCTTTATCGCCATAAGCTTTTAAATAGTTTTAGCTCTTACACTGAATATGAAACTTAAATTGCCTCCATTTTTTTTTAATTTATTTTATTTTATTTTTAAGTCAATGACAAATATGGACGTTGGTATTAAATAGTTCATAACCTACTAGCTTGAATATAAGGATTGGTATATGTATAATGTCAATACGATGGTTAGAAATATATAGTTTGTTTTTTTTTTCACACAAGATTTTCACACTATTATCAATGCAGGTCACTGCTGATAAGAGGTCTGATACAGGGGCAGAATCAGAACAATCAGGAAAGTCAAAGAAGGACACACCACTTCTTAGACCTGTAAGATCCGTTTACTGTGCATGTTTATTTGATGATCAAATTCTGCTTGTTTGATACTCATGGTTTGTCTTCATATGCCAGGTGATTTGCATTTGCAATGACCTATATGCACCTGCTTTGTGGCTGTTGTGCCAGGTGGCAAAGTAAGTATTTTCTTAGTCAGCATTATAATACTCCCGGACTACATTAAGGAGCATGTTTACGTTATGCAGAAGTCAAAATTTAAATAGTTCTTAGTCTTGCTATTTTCAATGATTCTATGGTACGTTATGTATGCTCATTAGGAAAGCTTTAACTGACAGGACACTCTATACATTTTCGTCTTTGGTATCTAGTTTATGTTTTCTTATTATGCCTCTTGACTTCTGTCTGTCTTTCAAATCAGATAATTCAACTTGCTCCCAGATCACAAAATGGCCAGTTTTTTGCATAGGTTGTGGATGGAGCCATGCATAAAATCCCTATCAATGTTTCCAGAGTAATTCAGCTCAATTCTAAAGCTCCAGTTACCTATATTTATATAAATTGATGTAATCGCGATTCTTGTATTTCGTTTCGAATAAAGAAATATAGATTTTGTAGATGTAATTAATTTTGGATTTCTATTGTTTCAGATAAATTTTTTCCATTTTGGATTTTAATGAAGAAATTAGTGATTACAAGAGAATTTTTTTTTGCCATATTTTTTCAATTAGTGACGATTGTTTGGTCATAAAATTCAAAGAAAAGTGACCACTTTCCTAGTGTAGTAGATAACGAGTGACCACTTCGTTGGTCACTTCATCTAAAATAGTGGCCACTTTTACTTTTAGTAGCCATAAGGATTCTGTTGTGACATGTTATGAAAATGAACTAAGGCTTGGCCCTCCATGTAACGTCTCTGTTGAGCACATATGAGTTTGGTCCGTTAAGTTCTTACCATTGCCGTTTTACCATTCATGTGACTAAAGTTTGTGAATGTGATGGGCCTAGTGGAGTATGGTATATTTGAAACGTCCATGGTTCAATTCTCATCTGTGTTGCTTGCGTTAGGGTTTTTTTTTTTATTATTTTTTTTATTTTTATTTATTATTATTATTTTTTTTATTTTAATTATATCCATGTTACCCATCATTTCACTTTCAGAAACATCATATTCAGTATCAGTGTTAGTGCAACATAATAAAATGATTTGCGTCATGTTATGATCAAAGGCTACAATTGTTGGAACAATAAAGGTTAAAGACGCTTAATCCAACTAAATAATATCGGACAAGTTGAAAAGAACAAAACATCAACAATCAAGCAAAATTGTCTCAAGTTCTAACAACTACTATTTTCAAAATCTGATTATTTTATCTTCAAAAAAGCAATAGGATGTTGAATATTATATTTTGATTTTACTTCAACAACTAGCATAAAGTTGGATTTTAAATTTAAGTTTTACTAGTTTAAAGAAACTTCTAGTTTCAGTAATATTTTCAAAGCGAAATCTTATTCTTGGATAAAAGAGTGAATACATCACATACTCCACTTAGACGAGTTTATGTGCAATTATCGTTTTTGTTTTCAAGCAAAAAAGCTAGGACATAAGTTTAAATTTTGTTTTACATAAAAACGAACCAAATATAAAAAGGACTTTAATTCTTGCCGTTCAAAAGAAAATAAAAATAAAAAAGACTTTAATGACCGTTCTAATATCGATAGGATTGAGTTGAGTCGAGTCTAAGGATAACAAACAAAAAACAAGTTGCATTATAGCCAATTTTCACCACGATCAAATAGAAAAGATCGATAATGGGAGAGTAACACATATGAGGATTTCGGAATCCGATAGCATCACTTAATAACCGTATTAAACAATGGCACCCTACTGTCAAAGTGGCTTCAAAGTACAAACACTATATAGGTATATAACCAATAGATAAATGTTATGTCGAAATGCAAAAGTCAACGTGTAGATATCTATACTACTTATAATGGAGGAATGACTCTCTCTAAAAAAAAATTAAGATGTACAAAAAAGGATGCAAAATTTACAACACTTTAACGCAAAGAATTTTCATAATTACAACAAGCAAAGCATTGTGTACAACAAAAACAAGCATGAATCGAAATTCAGACCAAAATCCTTAGAATTATACATTAATAGCATTAAAAACACCCCCTAAACCAAAATTACAAGTAGTTAAACACAATGTACAACCCTCCCATCCATATTAAAAAAAAAATTCTATTAGATAACAAGATTGTTATAATTCCCTCTTTCATTCGGCTGAAAACAAAAACGAATCTAACCAAACCTACCTTTGATCCTTTATCACGATCTTAACTATCACATATCTATACAGAAGTTTTACTTCTTTGTTTTTAATATTCGAATACTTAAGAAGAGACTAAAACAATTTTGTTTCATATCTCTTTTCATTCGGTCAAATGAAAACGAAACAAAATAAGTTCAACCTACCCGTGACCTTAATTGCAAAGATCTTGCCGTGACATTTCATACGATAGTTTCTGAGATAAAAGAGTTGTGATGATTTGTATGATTTGATTTGGTGTTGAGTTTGTATGGTGCACGTATCAACAACAAAAAAGGAGAAGATGAAGCGTATAATTTTTTTGAGATAGGTGAGAGTTTTGGATGGGGCTGATGAAAATAAGATGTGTGTATTTAGGGTATGTGTGGATTGGTTCGGGTATGAGTTTGCTTCTTTTGGGCACGGGTACTCTTATTTCGTTTGCAATGGGCTATGGTTTTCTTCTTGGACTATGATCAATTACAAATGAATTTTGGGCTGGAATGATATATCAAACGAGTAACAGACTTGGGATGCCAGTCATAATATCAACATTGTTTCATTTGAGCTAAAATTTTTGATTAAACAAATGTATGTTTTATACATTATGTTAATTTCTTGGTAAAATATGTTAATTCGAGTTTAGATTAAACACAACATTCCTGCAGCAAAGCGCAGGTACCTCCACTTTTGAAAACCGGACCGGACCAACGGGTTCAACTGGACCGGACCAACAGGCTCAACCGGACCGGACCAACGAGTTCAACCAGAACCCGAAGTTGCCATTGGTTCGGCTAGCCAATAAAAGCCGTTCAAAAACGAAATAGAGGATGACCCGTCATAATCGGTAAAAATGGGTGAATTGGGTCGGATTGGGATCATGTTTTTCTCTGGTTAATGAGTTCGCAATTGTTATTTTGTTGGCGACAACTTTAATCACAGGGTACCCGCCGCTGCAACGCGCGGGTACCCTGCTAGTGAACATTATTTGTTTATATACTCTAATAAATGAGTTTCATACATGTCAAAAGAATTACAATGTTTTTCAGGCACTTGGTTGTTAATGAAGTTGTATTAAAAAATGTCAAACTTCGTTGACAACGCACGTACACGAAAAACAGATTAAAAATGCTTGACTTTTTTAGTGGAGTATTTTTTTTTTTCACATTTAAACAAAAGGGCAATGCAAACTTTTTATTTACAAAGATCATACATATCTTAGGATACCAAATTCTAAAAAATCCATGTCGTCATTGGTGTTCAATTCAATATCTAAATGTTTCATCGATCTACCTGAAGCATCTAACCCATACCATACAATGCCAAATTGATTCAGCAATGATGTTACGAAATAGAATTAAAGCGTGGTTTTCCATGTAAGGGTCTCTAGTGAGCACATATGAGTTTTGCCTTTTAACTTCTTATCATTGTACACTCAATCATGCACAAACTATGTACCATTCAAACAGATCCAGATGACTAAGATACCATGAAACTCGGGTAGTCAGGCACAACATTGGTAATTTCAGCCCTCTTCGTTGCCTACATTTCTAGAGAAGAATCAAGAGACAGGGTGACAACTTTTAACCTGCGAATGTTCAATTCAATATATTACAAGGTACCAACGAAGGTGTGTCACCCGAATGATCCAAAATAGAAGGACATGTAAACCTCACAAGTCTTACCAAAAAACTCACGAAATCCCGAGTTTCAGTCCAGTTCATCTAAGAGATAAATGGTACATAGAAATTCATGAGTGAACATGTAGACATGTACATTATTTGATCAAAACCATTCCAAGTTTATGTTGGAATTATATAATCATGACATGCATATAAATAAATCAATTAACATCAAGTAAGCATAGCGGAACCAATTATAACAAGATCATATAATATGTAATTAATTAATCAAATATAAATAGTAAACATACCGTAGTGATTCTAGCCAGAACAAGAATCAAGTGAATCTTCAATTCAAGAACCCTAATTAGGGTGTATATGGATTATAAGAATTACCCTTTACCTCTTTTGTAATTCAATCCAATAATCAAACAATAGTATGTTTGAATCGCGTTCTTGTACACACGTACTAATTCAAGTAAAAGTTTATGCAAGTAAAATAAACACAAAACTTGTTTTAGCTATGAAAATCGAATCCCTTAAAAGGGTTTAAGTATGGATCGATTATGGGACAAGAGAAAGAAAGAAAACACCAAGATTTGTGTGTACAAGTTGTATGGAACAATGAATCTTGGATGTGTTTATATAGTTGAGTAAACTTGGAGCTCAAGGCAAATAGGAGGTGCCCTCTTGCCCCTTGCCGATCGGCCTAGACCCCCCAAGGGAATTCTAGAACCTTCTTGCCTCCAATTTAATCACAAATAAAACTTTTCTAATCTTCGTCTAACGGTCGTTAGTCATTCTCCGTTAAATACTAACGGTCGTTACTCGTTTTGTGTTTATTAATAATTATATATAACATTTATAAATAATTATTCATTTACTCTTCATATGTAGTGTGCAATCCCGCGATCTCGAGTTCGATCCTAACACACATCTATTATTTTATCGTCTATAAAACTAATAGTTTACATCCCACATTGTTAAAAGAAGTAAAAGTCTTTCCAATTTATATACTATAGTGAATGTGGATCAAACATGTCAATAATATTACTAGTTATCTAGTACATGCTTGTTGATAAACTAAATCATACTTTGTCCAACGAGTTGTACCAGAAAATGAGTATCTGATTGTTGATTTTTTTAGTAATCTTATAATTGGAAAGTGCATATTTTGTACTAAAAAATGAATTATGGCATGGCCCTCCATGTAAGGTCGCTACTGAGCACATATGAGCTTGGTGTTGTTAAGCTCTTAACATTATTCTACTCAATCATACACAAAGTTCCATTCGAACTGATCCAGATGTCCATTGCCATCCGCGAAATTAAGATATGAGATAACTATGGTACAACACAGGTGATTCGAGCCCCTCTTGGTTGCCTACATTTCTAGAAGATATCAAGAGACAGTGGCACAAAAAAAAAAAATAAAAAAAAAAAATAAAAAAAAAAAAAATACTTTACATTACCAACGACACTTAATTAACTTCATTCGCAATTTCTTTTAAATAATAGGCTACTGATTAGAAACTTTTTAGGAAATGTGATTATGTTAATAGTAACTAAAAAATAAAAATTTAGCAATAACCATTTTTTAAGAGACCTGTTTCGCCATGGTGCTCTAAACGTTTTACCAATACAACTGAACTTACCTAACACCTACCACACAATGCCATACGGATTCTGCAGCGACATGTTTACATAGTTGAATTAAGGCATGCACAAGGTACCATTCAAACTGATCCACATGACTAAGATATGAGACAACTCCTTAATCATCACAAGGTGCCAACGCAAGTGAGTCACCTGAATTATCCAAATGGATAGATGTGTCGCCCTCACGAGGCCTACCAAAAAACTCACCAAGCAACAGAGTTGAGTCCGCTTGACGTAATCCAAAGGATATATGTTTTGCAAAGGGTAACTTAATGAGTCACACAAAGATTGCCTAAAGAAAGTATGTTTAACAAATAACTAGTTGCAGGCTTGCAGCGTACAATACTGTAATTGATACTAAGACAATGTACACTGATATATCAATATATAGATTAGGGGTTATGGATACTAAGACAATGTTCACTCATATAATACAACAAACCGTCTGCAGTCAAGAAAAAACTTGCAATGGAACTGCAATTTTGTATGTTCATCACATTGTCATTTTCTACCAGTTTTGGTTGGTTTATCATGTTAACTGACATTTAGAGTCATGTCGCCATAGACTTGGTCAAACATTAGTCACAAAAATCAGTTTTTGCAACCATGTTCTGTTGTATCCTAGAACCAAATGAATGTAATTTTACATTAATCAGTTTCTGAACCCAAAGTACAAAGTGAATACCTCATTGGGAATCAAAAGCAATGCAATAATTTTCTATAAGTACGATATGAATCTCAAGTGTTATACACGGTACACCAATTAAAATAATCTTCTATCTTATGTGTCAAATGCACAGCCAACCTCTGCAAAGTGGGATTTTACCAGTGCAAGAGCTCTTCCTCGATCAGAAATCTTGTTCTTTTCTTCCTTGGGCATTTCAGCATATGTATAACATGATATAACTCTTTTTTGGTCAGATATTTGAGATCTATGCGAGTATGCAGATCTAAATTGGATAGTATAGATGGCAAGATAAGCGGGTTAGGTAACAGGTTAACATGGGTTCAGGTGGACACGGGTCATATTTTGGTCTACGTCTGGTCAGAATGGGTTGACATGAAAACACTTTTTGCCCAGTTTCTATATTTTCTCACGTGCAATTCACGCGTTAGCAATTAAAACAATAGTCTAAATCTTCAATTAATATTATTAAAAGGTTGTATGCATTAAAAACAGACTTTGGCCACTTTAAACTCAGTGACCCATTCGACCCGTTTCCATATAGGGAATACTGATATGACCCATTGTACCCGTTTGAGATATTGTCATCCCAAATCTACCCATTCCTAGTAAATTGGTCAAAATTGCCACCTATAACAAGATGGTCATAGAGAAATAGATGAAAGGACATGATTATGTTTGATCATAACCATCAGGTTGGAAGATTGGGTCCCATCCAAAGACGTTTAGTCCGCTTGCAGGAACAATTTTCCCCTGAAACAATATGCATTGTGTTAAATTATTCATAATACCATTTGAGATGTGATTAGCACATACAGAATATGTTACATGTGTAAAAACACAGTGGAAAAGTTAAGGCATACCGGGGTCTTTCCCACAAACGTAATGGGTTCAAGATCTGGCCTAATTGCAAAAGAAAATATACACATAGCATAGGCAGATTTATCCTCAAACGCCATCAACATATTGTTCAGACCTACAAAAGTAATATAAGTACTCAACAAACATTATACTTTTAGGTCAAGGAAAGCCATATGTAAATCTCTCTGTCTTTCTCTATACTTCTCCATAAGACTTCTGAAGAGGTGGATAGCCTCGACTGAGGACCTCCCTGGCATAAAACCGAATTGGTTCTCTGACACCCTAGTCTCCCTTCTTAACCTCCTCTCAATAACTCTCTCCCAGAGTTTCATGGTGTGACTAAGAAGCTTAATACCTCTATAGTTGCTACACACTTGTGCGTCTCCTTTGTTCTTGTAGATGGGTATGACATCGCTGAGTCTCCATTCATCTGGCATCTTTGCGCTAGAGAAGATCCTGTTTAAGAGGCGTGTCAACCAGATAATCCCCTCATCTCCTAGACTCCTCCAAGCTTCTATGGGTATTTGGTCCGGGCCTACAGCTTTGTTTCTCCCCATCTTCTGTAAAGCGACCTTCACTTCTTCTTGACTGATCCTCGAGTAGTAGCATTCGGGTAATGATTGTTGGCTAGGGCTTTCTCCTTCTCCCCTTCCTTCCGTGTACCCCTCTTTAAAGAGGGAGGAGAAATACTCTCCCCATCTCTTCCTAATACCATCTTCTTTCACGATGGTACAGCCTCCTTCGTCTTTGATGAATTTAATGTTTCCTAAATCCCTTCTTCTTCTCTCACGTGCTTTAGCAATTTTGAAGATATCGTTTGCTCCCTCTTTGGAGTCTAATTTCTTATACAAATCTTCGTACGCCTTGTCCTTCGCCACTGCTACAGCCTTTTTTGCTTCTCTTTTAGCCACTTTATACCTCTCTTCAGCAGATGCCCTATCCGCTTGGTGGCTCTCTCTGCTCAAAAGAAACTCTTTGAACCGGGCTTGTTTCTCAGCTACTTTGATTTGCACCTCCTCACTGAGCCACCAAGATTCCCTGCGGGATGACTGGTTTCTCGCTGACCCACTAGTCACGCCCAGGGAATCCTTTGCTGCGTCTCTGATTATGTAAGCAAGGGTGTTCCACATCTGATCCGCATCCCTAGTAGATAAGTCCTCCGCCCGAGCCGAAAGGCCTTCTGAGACTTTCACTCTAAACGATTCCACCGCATCTCCTCTCAGATTCTTCCACAAAATCCTTGGCGTCCGTGTCGCCTCTCTCCCGTTTCGACACCTCTGAAAAAGGGACACCAAGGAGATACTTAAAAGTCATAAGAGATATGTACAAGGGGGCGAAGACCCGCGTACGGTGCACAGTGGGGTGCACTGAGTTTTTTCCGGTGGAAGTTGGTCTTCACCAAGGATCTGCCATTAGCCCTTACCTCTTCGCCTTGATTATCGACGAGTTATCCCGAGGGATCCAAGAGGGCATCCCTTGGAGCATGATATTCGCAGACGATATTGTGTTGGTTGCAGAATCGGCTGAAGGTTTAAACTACAGACTGGAGCACTGGCGAGAGACTTTAGAAGCCAATGGTCTTAGGGTTAGCAGAGAGAAGACTGAATATATGAGATGTGATTTCGGTGGAAACGTGATCGGCCACAACGAGGAGGAAGTTCGTATCGGTGACCAGATTCTTCAACCTAAGGAGTCTTTTAGATATTTAGGTTCGATGTTTCACAAATCAGGAAAGATTGACGATGACGTTACCCACCGTATTAGAGCGGGTTGGGCGAAATGGAGAGCAGCGTCAGGAGTGCTCTGTGATAAGAAAGTCCCCTTCAAGCTTAAGGGTAAATTTTATAAGGTGGCGATCAGACCAGCTATCTTATACGGGTCTGAATGTTGGCCCATCACAAAAGCTCAAGCTAACACAGTGGAAGTGGCAGAACTGAGAATGCTAAGGTGGACTTGTGGTAAGACCATGCTTGACATGATCCCGAACGGAGTTTTCAGAGCAGCGCTTGATGTTGAATCTATAATCTCGAAGATGCGAGAAGGGAGGTTGAGGTGGTACGGTCATGTCAGGAGGAGGCCACAAACAGCGCCGGTAAGGAGAGTTGAAGCGCTGATGGTCGACGGTTTGAGGAGGAGGGAAAGACCGAAGCTGAGGTGGGAAGATAGACTTAGGCTAGACATGAAGGAGCTTCTCTTGTCCGAAGACATGATCTCAGATAGGAATGCGTGGAGAGCTAGGATTAGATCTGGCAGGTAGTCTCGGGCGGGTGTTTAGGAGGGCGTCTTTGCGTGGGTCCTTACTCGTCTTTTTGTTGCCATGCCCTTTGCCTTTTAGGTTTAGTATGCCCTTTGCTCCTTAGGTTTAGAGTTCCTTAGCTCTTTCCTTTTAGGTTTTTGTAGGCTAGTGGCGCTTCCCTTTGCCTTGCCTTTGCGTTTGCCCCCTTTGCCGTGCCTTTTAGGTTTAGTTTGCCCTTGGCTCTTTAGGCTTAGTGGTCCCTTTGCTCTTCCCTTTTAGGTCTGTAGGTGGCTTGTGGCGTTTCTTTTCCCTTTGCTTTGCCTTAGTTTTAGCCCCTTGCGTTTCCCTGCTTTGTTTTTGTGCTTTTCTTGTTGGGTTTGTCTGTTTTTGGTTATTTTTCCTTGCTTTGTTTGCTGCTTTGTGTGTCTTGCTCTTTGCTTTTGTGCTTTGGTGCCCTGTTTTATTTGTTTGTCTTTTTTCCTAGGTCTCTTGTTTGTTGGTTTCCTGCTACCTACTTGATTTGCTTGGCTTTTCCCTTTTGAATTTTATTTGCCTTTTTTGTTGCTCTTTGTTCCGTGCTATCTCTTTCGGTGATCTTTCACTCGCACATGTGCACGTGCCGGAGGTCTCCCTGGAAGCAGTCTCTCTACTCCCGGGTTCTACCTGGGGTAGGGGTAGGATCTGTCTACATTTCTACCTCCCCCATACCTCGCTTTTGCGGGATTGGGTATGTTGTTGTTGTTGTTAACAAACATTATACTTTTAGGTTCTACATCTAGGTAAGTTTGTAACAAAAAGTAATTTAAGAACCTTCATGACCAAGCTTCTGAAGAAACCACTTGCTATCCATTAGCATTTTGCATCCGGTCACAAACATTACAAAGTAAAATCAATAATGTCGTAACAGACCAAATCTGACACATGAAAAAATTTGAGTTTATTCCATTACTATTTACCACAATAAGATGTCACCAAGGTCCAGTTTGATGTACTAAAATTCTTGACAGTTCAGAACCCGAAATGTCAGTTTATCTATATAAGTGATTAACGAATTGTAGATAATTATCGAATCGAAAACTGGTATAAAAAACAATAATAGGCTGTTGTGGCCAATAGCTAATCAAAACCAAGTATATTTCTTGCCCACGAAAGGGTATACAACACTAACCCTTTCATCGCTGATAGGTAATAACACATTATGCTTCAATTAAATTAACCAAGATGCAAAGAATGTGAAATCCAAACTAACAATTTTATAAGAGATGTCTTAATTTAAGCTAACCAAGTCTTGCTAACAATGTAAACAGGTTTTATATCAAGGAGATGCTTAGATGTGCTGCAAACCTAAAGTTCCAAATATGTCAGCTATCCGATAAGTAGTTGTTGTTACAGAACAAAAGTTTCAGGGTAAATCTTTTAGCACATAACTTTAGGGAATCCATTTGGCCAAATATGTCAAAGTCTATAAGAAGATTGATGTAACCAACATTTGGATAGAAATAGGAACGACTTTAACTTGTGACACAGTGCTTTTTATGTGAGAGAGACACATTGACAGGAAGCCATTAAACATCACCTTCATGATAAAAAGAAAGTGCAGTGACGGAGACTTACATGTAAGGCCCTGCAAACAAAACAAAGTACAAAATACAAGCGGTCTATAATGAACAAATAAATGGTATAGATTTGACAAATACCATTTCAACATACATCCCACATAGGTTACATAACAAATAAAATGCTCGAATAAAACTACTTGCAGCTCTAAAACGGTTAACTTAATCAGTCACACAAAAAGTTGCCTACTGATTTTATTAACAAACTTGTCATATATACTGAGTAAAGCATATTTAACAAATAAAACGCTTGAACTAAACTACTTGCAGCGTAGAATACCTAACTAACTTCATGGCATGTAATTTAAAAAACACAAAATTTATAGAAGATCTCCGAATCCAGTTGCCTTGTCACTTAATAACTGTATTCAAACTTTGCACTAACTCTCAGAATAGCTTCAACCCACAAACACTCTATAATGAACTTCTAACTGGAGTTAACCTTTTATCCCACATAGGTTATGGAAGAAAAATTTTCCTTGGTTATATACTACATGTAAGAGAACAATTTGTGTTGAGAATGCTATCATGTTTTCGGTTACATGGTGCGTTAGAGTTTATTATATTTGGTGAAAAATAAACATTAGTGATGGCATGATCGAAAATTAATATAAAAGTTTTTGTATTTGTCTGTCACTTTATTTGTTATCACTAAAAAAACTGATAACTGTCCATTATGTTTATGCAACAAAATATGTAGTAATCTTTTTATGTATATCCACTAAAAAAACTGATAACTGTCCATTATGTTTATGCAACAAAATATGTAGTAATCTTTTATGTATATCCAATAGTCATTGGTGTTCATTTCGATCTCTAAACGTTTCACGGATTCACCAGAAAATACCTAGCCATATTGTTCTGTTGTGACATGTTACGAAAATGAATTAAGACTTGGCCATCCATGCATGTAACGTCTCTGTTGACCACATATGAGTTTGGTCCTTTGAGCTCTCCATTGCCGTTCATGTGACAAAAGATATGAGGCAACTTTGGTACACCATTGGTGATTTGAGCTACCTTTGTTGCCTATATATATTTCTAGTGAATGTATCAAGAGACAGTCACAGCTTTGTCCTACGAATGTCAACGCAATCAATCACAAGGTACTAACGAGTGCGAGTCACCATAATTGTCTAAAATAGATAGATATGTCGCACTCACGAGTCCCACCAAAAAATTCATAAATCATACAGAGTTTGTGTTCGGTTTACCCAATCAAAGTATTGGCGTTTCACAAAGGGTAACTTAGTGTTCAGTTACACAAAGAGTGCCTACTGATTTCATTTAAAATACTTCTCTTATATGCTAAGAAATATCTATTTAACAAATAAAAGCCTAGAACCAAACTAGTTGCAGCGTGCGTAAAATACTTAATTAACTTCATGGCATGTAAAATAATTAAGAAAAACAAAACGAGTTGCATTATTGGCAATATTTTCCTCGACAGCAACCGGAACATAAAAGAACGAAAATACGAGAGTAAACCCATATGATATCAGTGATTAGATTTTTACTCCGTAGAAAATCTCCAAATCAAAATGCGTCCTCACTTAATAACATAATTTAAACTTTTTCAATAGGAATACGAGTAGCTTCAAATACGAACACTCTATGATGAACAGATAAATGGTATAGATTAGAATACTAGAAATGCACAAGTCGGCATGCAAGCATGTACAATATTGTGTGTTTGATAAAACCATTTCATATTTATATCCCACATAGGTGAAACTTGAAAGAAGTGAAATCTTTCTTGTTTATATACTATAGACTATAGAGAATGAGGATCACATGTCTCTAGAATATTACTTTGTTTTCAGACATATTTGCTTGGTGATGTTGATTATAAAACAAAAAAATTCAAACTTCACTAAACATTATGTGTTGAAAATTTAATATAAATTCTTAATTTTTTAGTGGTATATCTTTTCACTTAAAAAGTGTTCATACTCCAAAGTCCAAACTTTTTTTATTTATCTTCAAGTTTTTCAAAGACGTTATACAATTCCCTTTTTATTTACCTACATTGTCCATAAAACACTAACTATATGTTAGGATACCATGTTGTAGGAAACACATTTCGTGATTGGTGTTGAAGCATATTTCTGTCGGGTAGATCTTGACAGCTCTCACGTGCCTTCCGTCTTTGTCCCGAGCTTGAAAGCGTGCTACAAACATAAAAGAACCCGTTAGAAGGGGTCCCGAGGCCGAAGCCCCGGGGACCACCCTCCGACGGTCAAGTCAGTACCTCGTGTGTAGAGGATTTAATATGGATGTATGAGTATGTAATATGTGTGTGTGATGAGATATCTTAAATGTAAATATGAGTTAGTATATATAGAGAGAGAAAAAGGGGGTAGGTACTAAATGATACCTCGATACCTGTCGGATAATAGCCTGATACCTGTCGTATAATAGCCTGACACATGGGAGACACAATCTCGTAATATCCGGGTTAGGCGGCGTAGCCTGACACCTGCATCAGACTGTCGGGTAAAAGGATGCACCTTTATGGTCCTTCGGCACATGCCCCTCGGACAAGAGTAGCATCCGCCTTCCGGTAATTCCCTTCGGACTGGTGGAGACTCTTCGGTCCGGCACGTGTCGTCCGGACACATACATTAACATGTCCCCCCAGTATTGTAGTATCGGTTGAAGACCGATGGTGCAATACTTAAATAATGTCTTTACACCTTTCGGCATATGTTGTTCGGACATATGTTGTATCTGCCTCCCGGCACGTGTCGTCCGGACACATACATTAACATGTCCCCCCAGTATTGCATTGTTAGCAAAAGACTGATGATGTAATACTTTTAAAGAATACCTGCATGACCTTTCGGCCCGTGCCTTTCAAAGTAAGTGTATCGTTTTCCTTCGGACACATACATTAACATGCCCCCCCAGTATTGCATTATTAGTAAAAGACTGGTGATGTAATACTTAAAGAGTATCGTATGTCATTTTAGCCTTTATCATTCGGACATGTCTTGTCCATCATCCCTTTTTTCCTGCACAAATAAAACATAACTTTTACTGTTTAAAAGTTGGACGGGGTGACTCAGCACAACCCGTTTTAAAATTTTGGACGGGGTGATTTAGCACGACCCGTTTAAAAATAGGACGGTGTGATTTCACGATTCGTATGTTAAGGACAGTATGTTTTCACGACCCGTTTGATGACGGTGTAAGATAACAAGTTTCTCAACAACATTGTAAAGTAACGACCCGTGTTGTAACGGTGTAAAATAACGACCCGTTGGATGGACGGTGTAAGATAACGACCCGTCTGTTAACGGTGCAAATTAGCAACTTTTTAACAACGGTTTAAATAACGACCCATGTTACAACGGTGTAAAATAACGATCCGTGTTACAACGGTGTAAAATAACGACCCGTTGGACGGTGTAAAATAACGACCCGTTGGATATCAACGTAAATTTTCAACAACGGTGTAAAATAACGACCCGCTGGATGGCGGTGTAAAGTAATGACCTGTTGGATATCAACGTAAATTTTCAACAACGGTGTAAAATAACGACCCGTTGGATGGCGGTGTAAAGTAACGACCCGTCTGATATCAATGCAATTGTCGACAACGGTGTAAAATAACGACCCGTTGGATGACGGTGTAAAGTAACGACCCGTCTGATATCAATGCAATTGTCGACAACGGTGTAAAATAACGACCCGTTGGATGACGGTGTAAGATAACGACCCGTCTGATATCAATGCAATTGTCGACAACGGTGTAAAATAAAGACCCGTTGGATGACGGTGTAAGATAACGACCCGTCTGATATCAATGCAATTTTTCAACAACGGTGTAAAATAACGACCCGTTGGATGACGGTGTAAGATAACGACCCATTCCATATTCTTGTAGTTGTTATGCATGTGGAACCTCATAGCGTTATTCCTGCACAATAGGACATGAAAGCTCTTTGCCTTTTCCCGTTAGATATGACAAACAGAATATTTTTATGTATCAATAGAAAGATTGGGTTAAAGCCGAACCGTAACATAACCGATAAAGGTATTAGATAACATAATAAACGATTAATAACAATTGTTACCCATGCGTGTTAAATATCAAGCATGTGATGTTTATAACCTTCATTGACCACGCTTTACGAAATCATCGCCTTATGCTTGCTAGTCCTGTAGGATAAAACTTGAAAGCGTTTTGCTTCCTTCGGTTAGATATGACGAATATGATATCACCAACATCAATACAAAACCGGATCATAATCAACTGTGACATAAACGACGGAGGTATCATGCCGCTATAGTCTCCCCAGTTCGATGGTACTAAATCTTTTTAGTAATGTTGAACTCGAATACCATGGACGCTAAATAACATAATCAACACATAATAACCAAGGGTTTCATGGATGCTAAATATAAAACATTTAGCTTTCTTATACCTTACGGCCGGTGCCAACTACCTTAAATTCAATGCAATTTCCCCATATTGTAATACTCTGGTCAAACATTTTTTGTAATAGTAAATAATAGTGGCTCAAAACATTATTCTTTTTGTTGATTTTCATGCAACCGAAGACTCATAGGTGACACGTTGTTCCAAAGACAAGAGATCGATAAATGATTGGTTAGTTCCGAACGTTGTTTCTTCGAGACTGTGTTTCATACGATGACAAGAAAATTATTTACCGGATGTCTTGGTTTTCAAGAGAATTGTGAACTTGAGCAGATAAAATTATATTTAGTTACGAGTGGATTATTATAACGTCTAACTTTGAGGGATTACTTTAAAATTTAGACTAATCTCATAGGCGCAATGAACCCTTTCGAGTGTTATGAACTAATAAAGCAGGTTATGAGACCGGGAAGAAACCGAGTACGGAAGATAAGCACCGGGTTATAAACTTGCAAATTTAGGATCAGCAACCGGAGCATAGGTCCTATACGGAGCATAGGTACTTATCATTGGCTTGTATTTTTGTGTTGAAAACGAACTGATAAGTGGGTTCAAGGCTATTATTTTGGAGCCCGACATTAAATAGCCACTTGTATGTACATTCAGAGATAACGAAAATAATTGACGGTGGAAAAAGAAGAACTTTATCAAACGTCTAATAGAATAGTTATAACGCGTCCGGATAAGTTAAGTATAAAGATAGATAAGTTAAGTATGCTTGAGAAACTGCAAAAGGTTACTAAAGAAGTATGGAGTCCCCATGAATCGCGTGATTCCATTTTTTTTTTTTCACCACGGGTAAATAAGTTTACATGAAAAACAATTTTATTTAGGAATACAATTTGTTTCTCTTCTTGTGAATTTCACATAGGTCAAAGCGAAACCCTTTATAAATCACATAAAATAGATGTGCCTTTAACAGCATAAGTTTTTAGTCGATATAGATATAGGCACCTAACATGCTCTCTTTTTTTTAACGAGACTGGACACCCCAAAAGTAATGATATATTTAAATAAATTTAAATGATTTCTTCCTTAAACATAAATACGACAATCAAAGTAAAACATGAAATAAATTACTTTAACCGGGCCTAGCTTATAGGGCCTAGATAGATGAGACTTATGGAACACAGTACTACTCTTATTTTCAAAAGCTAACATTGACCATACCTAATACCTATCATGAATTGGTGGGAATAAGACTACGAATGAATTCTGTACAAGTCAAAGGATTCAATATTTTATTATCGTCATTCGTCAGCAATCTACTTCAAAAAGGTTGTAAATGGTACGTAAAGCAAAAGTTATAAAACAGTGTTTTGGCTACCAACCATCTTCCACCATGTATCCGCTAGGTAATACACCTTAGTTTTTGCCTAACTTCTCGGGTATGCATTTTCAAAGTTATTTTTAAGTTTCATAACAAGGACGCTAGCAAATAAATCACCCACGTACGATCGTGCTAAAAAATAAATACTGTGGATATAGGCACCATCATGAAAGCATAATCATTCCGATAATAACATGTCGTAAAAAATATAAGCCTTCTCCCATGCTTGCAAAAAGTATATTGGAATTTTTACATGTTATCCCCAGCTACATCTCATAGCTCAAATAATAAAGTTATATGAAAGTTTAACCATAGGGAAAAGTGTGTATCAGCCGATGCAAGCATATACGATACAAGTATATACTACACTAGACGAGTACCCGTGCATAGCAACGGGATTTTATAGCGACAGATAGTTTATTGATAAAAAAAATTTCTAGGTTGTAAATGAAAAATAATAAAAGTTTGAAGATTTGGGAATTAAACATAATGTTTTGAAACCCGGTTCCACCCGGGTGGTTCAACCGGTTAAACCGTTCCGGTCGAAAAATTGATCGATTTAAACCGGGTCAACTTGCTAGGTTGGGTCGAAAATGGGTCAAATTAAAAAATGGGTCAAATTAAACCGGTTCAACCCGGCGAGTTTGAAGCGTCCCGGGTCAACCTGGTTTGTAATTTGTATTAATTGGTTATAAATGAAAAGTAATAAAAGTTTGAAGATTTGGGAATTAAAAATAATGTTTTGAAACCCGGTTCGACCCGGGTGGTTCAACCGGTTGAACCGTTCCGGTCGAAAATTTGGTCGATTTAAACCGGGTCAACATGCTAGGTTAGGTCGAAAACGGGTCAAATTAAACCAGTTCAACCCGTCGGGTTTGAAGCGTCCTGGGTCAACCCGGTTTGTGATTTGTATTAATTGTTTTAATTGGTTATAAATGAAAAATAATAAAAGTTTGAAGATTTGGGAATTAAAAATAATGTTTTGAAACCCGGTTCGACCCGGGTGGTTCAACCGGTTGAACCGTTCCGGTCGAAAATTTGGTCGAGTTAAACCGGGTCAACATGCTAGGTTAGGTCGAAAACGGGTCAAATTAAACCGGTTCAACCCGTCGGGTTTGAAGCGTCCCGGGTCAACCCGGTTTGTGATTTGTATTAATTGTTTTAATTGGTTGTACAATATGAATAAATCATTGTACTTTTAAGTAATGGGGTATTTTAATAAGAGTATTAAATGCATTTCAATATTTCCTTATATACGTTTTTCAATATTTCACTTTTCACTTTCTTGACTTTTCACATTCACCTTTTGACCATTTTTGCTTTATAGGTAGTATAGATACTTTCTGTGAGTTAGGTGTGACATAGTACATAATATCTTTTTCACAATCTAAATATTTTGTCTTTCTCTTGCATCTTGTCACATCTTTTCAATAGTGAAAAGCACATGCTAGAGTGCTAGAGTTAACATAGTTTTTCTTAAACCCTTGCCAGCTAGCATATCTTTTGCACTTTTATCATATCTTTTCAATACTTTTCAGTAAGCATATAGCCAATTACACCCGAACAGCCAAACTATTGGCTACTTCCTAAAGCATGCAATCTTACCGTCAAATGTGTATTTGCCTTTTCAGAAAACTACTCGGTATAACATCAATCATGCGTGAGTATTACTACGTATAGTGTTGTTATTGATTTTTGCAACATTAAAATGATGTGTTGATATGCATTTAGGCCAATGAAAAGATCATGCCCAGGTGTTGCGAAACGGTAATCTAAGAATGTATAACGAGAAAAGTGAGGAACTCAGGGACTTACAAATCTGTGATTGGAATGAACGAACAAACAAGATCGCCACGGATTATATGTACCCGTGCCATCGGAGTAGAAATAGCGTTAAGCCCGTTTATTCCTTTCCATTTTTACGTTTTCAACATGAAAAGGCGCGAGGTACGATTTGCCCCATGCCCCACATTAACACGTTTCCTGTTGATGAATCCCGTCGCAAGCATGTCCGAAGGGGACAGTACATCCGGACGACACAATATCTCTGGACGAGATGGCATCACGAATGAGACGATACATCCAGACGACTTGACAGGTTTGAAGGAAATCATATTCCCACTACCCATCCGTACTTGTCGTTTATACCGGACGCCTATGCTGTATGGCCGAACCGGACGGATGGTTTGAGAAAGTGGAATGAGAATGTGACCCGTCATTCTTAACGCTCGGTAGATTGAATAACGGGTCCCACGGATGGCGCCAATTTGTTGAAGCATATTTTTGTCGGGTAGATCTTGACAGCTCTCACGTGCCTTCCGTCTTTGTCCCGAGCTTGAAAGCGTGCTACAAACATAAAAGAACCCATTAGAAGGGGTCCCGAGGCCGAAGCCCCGGGTGTCACACCCTCGCCGAAGGCGGAAACACGAGGTGCAACGAAATCGATAAACATCACCAAAGAGAAATAAGACAATACCATAATTTACATTAAGGAAAAGTATAACATTACAACGTTGTTATTGCCGACCTTGGCAAATATATGACATAAGTTTGATTCCCAAAAGATGGTATTTTAATACATAATGAAAAGAAGTGACATGTGAAAACTTCATTATGCAAGACCTTGCTGACAAGCTTACTGACGATCACCTGAAATGCATGAGAGAAAACGGGTCAACTATGAAAATAGTTGGTGAGTATAAACGTTTTATTTAATATGATAAACCATTAGAGAAAGTTCACAAGCCAAAGGCGTTGTCAAGTATTATGTCTTGTAGTCAAGTGTCCGCGGTCATAATAAGTCACAATATAAGCACCACCTATATAATAATGTATGCCATGCAAAGCCCCTAATTAAATAATATGCGTCCCGTAACATAGTGGACGAGAGGTTGGCCGACCTCTAATAGCGCTATCCATACTACTAATAGGCGTCGAACAATGCGAATGTACGAACAGTACATCATACAACTATTATATAAGATTAAGAACGCTCCGAACATGGGAGACTTAGCACGCTCCACCAATAAGGCGAGACTTTAGGGTTAAGAACGCTCCACCAATAAGGTGAGACTTTAGGTCATAGCACGTACAGTACATTAAGTTCAAAAGTTCAAGTTGAGTTCAAGAGTTCTAAACAAGTTATAAGGTCAAGACAAGTCAAAAGAGTTCATAATAATCAAAGGGTTCAAAACAATGTTCAAAGAGTTCAAGTAATAATTCATGCATCCACCCCAAAGCGATTAAAATAGTTAGAAAAAGGGGTTCGTGAATACTCACCTGATATAAGCGATATGATAACAAAAAGGTATGAACTAAAGTAAGGCGCGCACTCTATCCGCAACCTAAATGAATGATATGATCTACTTTAGATCATGAAATGAAGAAAGGAATGTACATGCACATGTTCCCTATACCACTCTACCCTTTGTAAAAACACTTGTGTTATCAAAATATATAATCCAAGAATTTGGAAAAATATTGCTATTAGAAAATATAAATGGCTAGTTATAATATATATACTTATATATATATATAACGTAAGTTTCCTTGTTAGCGTTGAAATACTCGGGTTGTAATCCTTGAAATGATGAAAACATACTCATAATAACTAATACTACGTTAGTTATAAAGCTCGGTACTTGACATTATGTTTAGCTTAAAAATGCACTTCGTAGTTTTTGCGCCAAATTATATTAAAAGCTGTCAATTATAAAAGGGTTTTAGCCGATATTCAAACGAGTATATCTTTGTCGTTACTTGTCCGTTTTACTTGTTCTTTATATCCACGGTTTCGTCTTAGTATGTAGTAATATATTTTGGAAAGCTCGGCTCCTCCGGGTTACGTCTAAAGTCTCTTTTTGTACCATGAAAAACGTCCAACAGCAAACAAATTTCCAGAAAATACTTTTCGTCAACAATCTTGCAAAAATCATAACTTCTTCGTTATAAGCTCTTTTTAATCCGTTCTTTCGCCTACGGATTCGTTTTTGAAAGTATTTTCTAAAAATTTTGCCAAAGTTTCCTTGGTGTTTACTGATTTTCCAGATTTTTACAAAACGGGACAGCATGTCTAAAATAGGTTCCAAATCAAGTTTCCAAGGTTAAAAACCAATTTCTACCATCACCAAACCTCTTGTAATCACCACATGACTAATCTAATCTTACCATACACCTTCTTAGGGTGCCATGGACTCCTAACCAAGTTATTAGAGCTAGGGGATTCATAACAAATAAGTTAGGGTTTGTATGTTTGTTTTTAGCCAAAATAAAGTGTGGTATAGCTACTTGTACATGGTTTTTAGCATGGAAATCATGTAATACAAGTAAATATAAGATGTTTCATGTAAAAATAAAGTTGATAACTTACTTGATAAAATGAGATGATTAGATGATGATTATGCTTGTTGTTCTTGTGTTTTTGTTGCTTGATTCTTGATTAGGCTTGTAAAAGGAACAAGTTTAGTGTTTTAACTTATGAAAAATGATCACTTGAGCTAATTATGGTGGTTTGGTCGTGGTTTACTAGGGAAGAAGAAGAGATGAGATGAAAATTGTTCTTGCTAAAAAGTGAATTATGATTTTGGAATTTTTGGTAAAGTTAGTTTTTAAGGTTTATTAGTTAAATACTTAGGAGTTAATGCTAGGGGTTAAAAGGGTGTCTCATGGGCTGGTTTTGGGTGTGAAAAGGAGTAGCCAAAACGGTTTTGATCACTTAGAAAATATAGTGTAGCGTTAAGTGTTATTACGCGTTATTCGTTAAAATCGGGTACCGGTTTTAATAGCAATAAACGTTCACGAAGTTAACCGGGATGAAATAAAAGTCATAATAATGTTAAAAACATATTAAAAATATGTTGGGTACATTTACTGAGTGATCGGGTGATTATTGTTTAGTTTTCACGAAAACCGTCGTTATATTCGTACGCGTACGTTATAAATAAAATAAATTTCCAAAATACTGGGTAACTGAATGTTATAACTTTTATGATATTAAAATGGATATAAAAATATGTCGGGACCATCGTGGGAATATTTAGATATATTCGTCGTGTATAAACCGGGTGTTAACGTTTAATTATAAATACTTATACGTAAAACGTTAAATATACTAAATATATTAATTTGAGAATCCTAAGAGTGGTATAGCATGTAAATGACATTATGATGATATGCAGACTATTCTAGTCCGTATGAGAGGTCCTTACTGATAATGCACGTGAATAGTGGAATTTCTTCCGGAATGAATAGTGTTCTGTGAATAGTAAATTTCCCAAATGGTTCTCAGAACATCAAACTGACCTCGAAAATGATGAATAGTAAAATGATGAATAGTGAATTTCCAAAGTTGAAAAAAAATAAACGTAGACGTGGAAAATATCGGGTTGTTACATTCTACCAACCTTAAAAGGAATCTCGTCCTCGAGATTCAATTCATCCATTCTATAGGTGTATGTGCTCGCTGTTAAATTTGATGAAGCAACTAAGGTCAAAAACGCTAGGTCTCGGATTATATCAATGTCGTGAACTTGGTAAGAAATAAAAATAAGTTATGCACTCAAGATTAAGAAGTAAGGAGGTTGTTCAAAAGAATGTACCCGGCATGTTGTCCTGATTTTGTGGGGTTAAATGATTCCCTAGGAAGTAAGCTCGGCCACGTGCAGGGGGAATTTCAACATTCTGATCTTGAGGGCCTTCAACTGCCAACGCCAGATTTGGACGATTCTGTCCTTGGTTGGGAGTTCTTTTCAACTTTGGACAGGTATTCCTGAGATGATCCAAGCTTCCACATTCATAACATGCTGGCCTTGGTCCTTGGTTCAAAGTCCTGTTTGAGCAATTTCGCATGAAGTGGCCCGACTGTCCGCATTTGGTGCATCTTGGGCAGTCTCCTGAGTGGTGGTAGTTACATCGAGTGCACATAGGATGTGGACCGGCATATCTTCTGGGCCCTTGAGTTGTTGCTCCGTAGTTTCCCATTACTCGTTGTCTCTTGTCCTGTTGGTCTTGATCACGGCTTCTTTGCTGATCTTCCTGTCTCTTTCGTCCTCCATCGTTTCCTTTCGTTTGTCCACCAGACCTGATCACATCATTTGTCAAGCGGTATGCCATGCCCACAGCAGCTTGCAGAGTGGTTGGGTTTGATGAAGTGACATCCCTCCTGATTTCAGGAATCAACCCCCAAACATATCGATCAATCAGCTTCTCCACAGTGGAGACCATATGAGGAACCATCTTAGTTAGCTCATGGAAACGGGCCGTGTACTTGTCAACTTCTACTCCTACCATCAAGTGGTTCCAAAATTCCACTTCCAGCTTCTCCACTTCATCTTTTCTGCAGTACTCGTCAGTTAGTAGTTTCTTAAATGCTTTCCAAGATAATCCATTTGCAGCCTCTCTTCCTTGAGTCTGTAGCTGGTTGTTCCACCAAGTCAATGCTCGACCTTGAAGCAGACCCGCAGAGAACTCAACCTTATCTCCTTCAGCACATTTAGTGATGCTGAGTTTCGACTCAACATTCTCAAACCATGATAGCAGTCCAATGGCACCCTCAGTGCCATAAAATTCCATTGGTTTGCACGTCATGAAAGTCTTATAGTTGCATCCCTGACCGTTGTTCGAGGCACCTGCTCCATTATTAGTCCGTCCAGCATCAATGTGCGCAACAATCTGAGTGAGGAGGTCTGCTAATCCAGCAACAGTGTCATTCGGAGGGTTTATTGCGGCCATGTCTCTGCGATAGACAAAAATAGTTGGTTGAGTGAGCGACACATGAAAGATGACGGAGGATGTACGGTACAATAACAGTCGTGACATGGAGATCGCAAAATGATGGAAACAAAGGCATGCTTAATCTAACGGGGCGTAAGGTAGCAAGGAGAAAGTATATACATGAAGGCATATATAAGGTACGGTAACAGAAACTGAAACATATAAACAGGTTATGCATACCCACCCGACCAATGCAACTTCAGGTGACCAGACTCTCTAGACCCGACCAAACATGATCTTTGACCACTACTCCCTTCATCGCATGATTCTTCCTGAATTATACATAGGTGATCAGGCTATGCATACTTGAGGATTAATAATGCAATGCTAAGACTAGTCGACTCGTATCATTTTTTTTTTTAAGAAAAATGTTACTTTGGTTATAGTTGCGATTTTTATTTTAGAAAAATCGGCATTCTCTATAACCTCTGGCTCTGGTACCAATCTGTCACACCCTCGCCGAAGGCGGAAACACGAGGTGCAACGAAATCGATAAACATCACCAAAGAGAAATAAGACAATACCATAATTTACATTAAGGAAAAGTATAACATTACAACGTTGTTATTGCCGACCTTGGCAAATATATGACATAAGTTTGATTCCCAAAAGATGGTATTTTAATACATAATGAAAAGAAGTGACATGTGAAAACTTCATTATGCAAGACCTTGCTGACAAGCTTACTGACGATCACCTGAAATGCATGAGAGAAAACGGGTCAACTATGAAAATAGTTGGTGAGTATAAACGTTTTATTTAATATGATAAACCATTAGAGAAAGTTCACAAGCCAAAGGCGTTGTCAAGTATTATGTCTTGTAGTCAAGTGTCCGCGGTCATAATAAGTCACAATATAAGCACCACCTATATAATAATGTATGCCATGCAAAGCCCCTAATTAAATAATATGCGTCCCGTAACATAGTGGACGAGAGGTTGGCCGACCTCTAATAGCGCTATCCATACTACTAATAGGCGTCGAACAATGCGAATGTACGAACAGTACATCATACAACTATTATATAAGATTAAGAACGCTCCGAACATGGGAGACTTAGCACGCTCCACCAATAAGGCGAGACTTTAGGGTTAAGAACGCTCCACCAATAAGGTGAGACTTTAGGTCATAGCACGTACAGTACATTAAGTTCAAAAGTTCAAGTTGAGTTCAAGAGTTCTAAACAAGTTATAAGGTCAAGACAAGTCAAAAGAGTTCATAATAATCAAAGGGTTCAAAACAATGTTCAAAGAGTTCAAGTAATAATTCATGCATCCACCCCAAAGCGATTAAAATAGTTAGAAAAAGGGGTTCGTGAATACTCACCTGATATAAGCGATATGATAACAAAAAGGTATGAACTAAAGTAAGGCGCGCACTCTATCCGCAACCTAAATGAATGATATGATCTACTTTAGATCATGAAATGAAGAAAGGAATGTACATGCACATGTTCCCTATACCACTCTACCCTTTGTAAAAACACTTGTGTTATCAAAATATATAATCCAAGAATTTGGAAAAATATTGCTATTAGAAAATATAAATGGCTAGTTATAATATATATACTTATATATATATATATAACGTAAGTTTCCTTGTTAGCGTTGAAATACTCGGGTTGTAATCCTTGAAATGATGAAAACATACTCATAATAACTAATACTACGTTAGTTATAAAGCTCGGTACTTGACATTATGTTTAGCTTAAAAATGCACTTCGTAGTTTTTGCGCCAAATTATATTAAAAGCTGTCAATTATAAAAGGGTTTTAGCCGATATTCAAACGAGTATATCTTTGTCGTTACTTGTCCGTTTTACTTGTTCTTTATATCCACGGTTTCGTCTTAGTATGTAGTAATATATTTTGGAAAGCTCGGCTCCTCCGGGTTACGTCTAAAGTCTCTTTTTGTACCATGAAAAACGTCCAACAGCAAACAAATTTCCAGAAAATACTTTTCGTCAACAATCTTGCAAAAATCATAACTTCTTCGTTATAAGCTCTTTTTAATCCGTTCTTTCGCCTACGGATTCGTTTTTGAAAGTATTTTCTAAAAATTTTGCCAAAGTTTCCTTGGTGTTTACTGATTTTCCAGATTTTTACAAAACGGGACAGCATGTCTAAAATAGGTTCCAAATCAAGTTTCCAAGGTTAAAAACCAATTTCTACCATCACCAAACCTCTTGTAATCACCACATGACTAATCTAATCTTACCATACACCTTCTTAGGGTGCCATGGACTCCTAACCAAGTTATTAGAGCTAGGGGATTCATAACAAATAAGTTAGGGTTTGTATGTTTGTTTTTAGCCAAAATAAAGTGTGGTATAGCTACTTGTACATGGTTTTTAGCATGGAAATCATGTAATACAAGTAAATATAAGATGTTTCATGTAAAAATAAAGTTGATAACTTACTTGATAAAATGAGATGATTAGATGATGATTATGCTTGTTGTTCTTGTGTTTTTGTTGCTTGATTCTTGATTAGGCTTGTAAAAGGAACAAGTTTAGTGTTTTAACTTATGAAAAATGATCACTTGAGCTAATTATGGTGGTTTGGTCGTGGTTTACTAGGGAAGAAGAAGAGATGAGATGAAAATTGTTCTTGCTAAAAAGTGAATTATGATTTTGGAATTTTTGGTAAAGTTAGTTTTTAAGGTTTATTAGTTAAATACTTAGGAGTTAATGCTAGGGGTTAAAAGGGTGTCTCATGGGCTGGTTTTGGGTGTGAAAAGGAGTAGCCAAAACGGTTTTGATCACTTAGAAAATATAGTGTAGCGTTAAGTGTTATTACGCGTTATTCGTTAAAATCGGGTACCGGTTTTAATAGCAATAAACGTTCACGAAGTTAACCGGGATGAAATAAAAGTCATAATAATGTTAAAAACATATTAAAAATATGTTGGGTACATTTACTGAGTGATCGGGTGATTATTGTTTAGTTTTCACGAAAACCGTCGTTATATTCGTACGCGTACGTTATAAATAAAATAAATTTCCAAAATACTGGGTAACTGAATGTTATAACTTTTATGATATTAAAATGGATATAAAAATATGTCGGGACCATCGTGGGAATATTTAGATATATTCGTCGTGTATAAACCGGGTGTTAACGTTTAATTATAAATACTTATACGTAAAACGTTAAATATACTAAATATATTAATTTGAGAATCCTAAGAGTGGTATAGCATGTAAATGACATTATGATGATATGCAGACTATTCTAGTCCGTATGAGAGGTCCTTACTGATAATGCACGTGAATAGTGGAATTTCTTCCGGAATGAATAGTGTTCTGTGAATAGTAAATTTCCCAAATGGTTCTCAGAACATCAAACTGACCTCGAAAATGATGAATAGTAAAATGATGAATAGTGAATTTCCAAAGTTGAAAAAAAATAAACGTAGACGTGGAAAATATCGGGTTGTTACACCGGGGACCACCCTCCGACGGTCAAGTCAGTACCTCGTGTGTAGAGGATTTAATATGGATGTATGAGTATGTAATATGTGTGTGTGATGAGATATCTTAAATGTAAATATGAGTTAGTATATATAGAGAGAGAAAAAGGGGGTAGGTACTAAATGGTACCTCGATACCTGTCGGATAATAGCCTGATACCTGTCGTATAATAGCCTGGCACATGGGAGACAAAATCCCGTAATATCCGGGTTAGGCGGCGTAGCCTGACACCTGCATCAGACTGTCGGGTAAAAGGATGCACCTTTATGGTCCTTCGGCACATGCCCCTCGGACAAGAGTAGCATCC
This sequence comes from Artemisia argyi, assembly GCA_030686995.1. NCBI lineage: Eukaryota > Viridiplantae > Streptophyta > Magnoliopsida > Asterales > Asteraceae > Artemisia > Artemisia argyi. The sequence continues at coordinate 17,692,108 of CM060684.1, read as the reverse complement.
GCCTTCCGGTAATTCCCTTCGGACTGGTGGAGACTCTTCGGTCCGGCACGTGTCGTCCGGACACATACATTAACAATTGGTTTTCGTTCCGGTCTTTAAATGTTTCACCAATCCACCTGAACTAACCTAACACATACCGTACAATTTCCATATTGGTTCTTCATGACATGTTATGGAAATGAGTTAAGGTGCATGTTGCTCTCCATGTGATGTCTCTATTAAAACTGATCCTGGTGACTATGGTGCAACTCTGGTCTTTAAGCTCTCTTGCTTGCCTACATTTTAGGTATCAAGAAAAAAAGGTGAGAACTTTGTCCTGCTAAATAAGTATGGGTACCATGTACAACTCAATCGATCACAAGGTACTAACGAAGATGAGTCACAACAATTATCCAAAATGGATAGATGTGTCACATTTACCGGAAGAAGACGTACCGAGTTTGAGTTATGTTCGCTTAGTCCAAACTAATATAATGCTAAATAAGTACATTAGTGTTCACAATAACATTTAACTTGCTGTAAACATTTTATGTTAAATAGCGGTATGGATGGGATGGAGTGTAGTTCATTTGGTAAGTTTATTGCCCTGTGACCTGAAGGTCTGCGGTTCGATTCACAAGGAACATATTCTCAAACCCTTAAACTCCTGATTGTTCTAAAATCACTTTAACAATTTAGCTTCATGAGGCTATTTAAACGACTCACTCGTGCAAAAAGGTGCCTTTCAAACTAATCTAGATGTTCAATGAGATGATTAGAGTTTATTGTTAGACAGGTATTTAAAATACAATAAAAACTACTTTTATGAAATGCATGATTTTCTAATAAACTTATTTATATGGTCATATGGAAAATGATTTATAGAAAATTAGAAACCCGCGGTGATATAGGCTTTAACATTAACGTCAGAAGGCAGTTTACCAACTTAAATAAACCAGGTCAAATTCCAGGGGTGACAGGTCATTTAGGTCATGCACCCATTTGATAAATCTACGAGCAGAGAGGCTTCTTATGCAATCAAGTATCTTATTTGAACCGATTCAGAAAAATGAAAATCTAAGAGGAATTGAACGGGTTCAAATAGTTTCCTTCTATATTTTTCTTACCTTAGATAAAAATTTGTTTATTATCATGACTGTTTTTATTGACTACACTTGCTGATGACGAATAGATAACTAGTACGTATAGATTATTAATGAAAAAATAACTAGTACGTATATATATTATTATCATTTGATTAAAATCATTTAAACCATAAATCCCATACATTCCCACATAGCTAAAGAAGTGAAATCTTCCTACATAGCTATCATTTTAAAAAGTTAAAAATGTGTAAAACGTGTGTAGCATTTAAAAAACACATAAAGATATCTAAAAGGTTGCCATTTAGAAAGTTGCCTACGTTTAACTTGTTTTTTTTCTAAGGGATATTTGTGTAATGAAATGATATGCTTAATTATGTGACAAATAAATTAAGTTGGAAAAACATTCTTGAATGTTAACGTGGCTTGCTGGTAAGAATAGTGGCTTCTATACCAAGGGTCTTAAGTTCACTTCCCAGCAATGCCATCGTTCACTTTTTTTATACATTTTAATTAGAGGTGCCAAAATGGGCGGGCACGGGCTACGGGCTAAACGGGCGCGGACCAAACGGGCGCATGTTTTAGGAATCACTTTAGAAAAGACTTAAAACGACAACAAAAAATCATCAAACGTAACACCTCATTTATATTTATGTAATATATCCATAAGTTTTACATTAAAAACAATTTAATGTTCTCCAATTGAGAGAAAAACATGTGTGCCCATTATGCTCATTTAGCTTCTAAATGGGCAATATATGCCCATTTCAAAAAAAGAGGGGGACCAAATGTACCAAAATCTTTTAAAAATGTGCCCATTTAACCAATTTTTTTTATTTTGGGCACAAGTTGCCACCTCTAATTTTAATGCTTGCTATTATTAGATAGATTTTTATCATTATATTTTGGTTTCATTCCCAACAAGTATCCACTAATGAATTACAAAAAACTATATTAGCTCTAGAAGTATACATGAAGTATTTTTTAACATTTTGAACCTAGACATCATTATTATTTACGATTTGAGTATAAGTTGCATAATTCACATTTTGACACCCTTGGTGTTTTCTTCTTCTGTTCCTCGTATACAATAACTCGGATCTATTTGTATGTCAACGCAAAATTAACAAACTCAAAGGAACATAACTAAAGTGTCTATAATATTTGCTAGATAACATATTGTAACGTGAAGAAAAATTGTCCACAACACGAGGATTTCAAACAAATACTGTAAAAACATTATTTGGAATGTACTACCATTGTCAAAGTGGTCAAAGACTGGTCACAAAATGATCCTAGATTCGCATTAATCAGTTTTTTAAACCAAAATACAAAGTGAATACCTCCCATCTAAGATACCTAGCTTGTTTAGAGATAACATTCTATCTTATGTGTCGAATACATAACCAGCCTCAGCAAAGTGGGATTTTACTGGTCCAAGAGCTCTTCACGATGAGAAATCTTATTCTTTTCTTCCTTAGCCACTTCAGCATAACTATAACAACATAAATTATAGAGCAAATGACACAAAAAGGTATCAAACTTAGAGTTCATTTCCAATTAAGATACTCTTCTTTTTTTCTTTCATAAAAAGGTACCCAACAAAATTTTTTAGCGGATTTGGGTTTTTTTACTAAAATTTGTTAACTCACTACGTTAGTAAATTACATGTTTGGTCTTCGATTTTGTATACGCATTTCATGCACCATCCACCAACCGCCGCCACTATCATCACCAACTGCCACCACCATCGTCCACCACCACCACCAGAATACATGGAACCCCAGGTAAAAAAACGAGTGCACAAAAAACCAACAGCTTCCTATTCTTTATATCACCTTAGTATCAACTTTCTTATGACTTATGAGTTTTCCAACCACCACTAAAGCTTGACCACCTTCTCAACGTATAAGAAACAGTGTATTTGGGATTGCTTATGCAAACAACCAATGCATATTTAACTAATGTTATGTCAAAAAACGATGCTTCTGATAAGCCTAAGCTGTTTGGCTCTATCCAAACACTCACAAGTGATTATTTTCTGAATCGAAATTGCAATAAGAAGTTTAAGTAAGCTTACCCAAACACCCCTTAACCAGATAATCAACTTATTGAAAGTTAAATTTCAGGTTACAGAAGATAACTGATGTGCAACTACATTCATATTCAGTGAGAGTGTTTACGTGACTTCTCAAACACCTTTAAAAATCTAGTTAGAGAACAATATGCCACCGATATAGACACACAAGAATCCATCAGTAAGAACTACCAAATTAATTTGGGTTAATTCTGTCAAAACGTACTATACTTGTCAAGAAAATCACTTCAGCGCAGTGAACAAAAAAAATACTTATCTGAGTACTAATGTTAGCATTTTTGTCCTTATGTGAGTAATAAAGATATTTTTTTTAATGACCATTTTACCCTTGAATTTTTGTAATTTGCATCTAATGTCCCTTTTTTTCGAAAATATTTTTTTTTCAAGAATATTTTTTTTCCGAAATATATTTTTTTTTCCATTTTTTTCGTAAATATTTTATTTTTTCAAAAATACTTTTTTTTCGAAAATATTTTTTTCCATAAATACTTTTTTTTCGAAAATATTTTTTTTCCAAATTTTTTTTTCAAAAATATATTGTTTTCCAAATTTTTTTCAATAAATATTATTTTTTTCGAAAATATTTTTTTTTCAAAAATATTTTTTTTCGAAAATATTTTATTTTTTCAAAAATAATTTTTTTTTGAAAAAATATTTTTTTTTCATAAATATATTTTTTTCGAAAATATTTTTTTATCTAAAAATATATTTTTTTTCAAATTTTTTTTTCGAAAATATATTTTTTCCCGAATTTTTTTGAAATTTTCTTGATTTTTTTTCGAAATTATTTAAATAAAATTGAAAAAAAAGAGAATTAAAAAAAAATTTGAAAAATAAGAATTTCGAAAAAAATAATTTGGAAAAAAAGATATGGACGGTGGATGCAATTTTCTCCAAACGACATGGACCATTTATGTAATTTAGCCTAAGGACGGTGGATGCAATTTTCGCAAACCAAACAGGGACCATTTATGTAATTTGGAAGTGTAAAATTGTCATAATACTCAAAGAAAGAAAAAAATGTCAACATTAGTTCTCAGATAAGTATTTATTTTTGTTCGCTGCGCAGAAGTGATTTTCTTGACAAGTATAGTACGTTTTGCAAGAATTAACCCAATTAATTTCATCAAAGAATTTTAAGTCTCCAAACTAAGGGTGGGGGGAGTGCTCCACTCACTCCCCTTCCCTTCACTCACTCACAACCAATCCCATTCCGCCACATCATCTCCCACTTTTTCCTTCACTCACTCTTCACTCACTTCATTTTTGGGGGCGGCACCTTCACTCACCCTTCACTCACTTTTTTTTTTTTTTTTTTCTTTTTTAAATTCTATTAAAATTTATTTAAAAACTAAAATTTCATTAAAATAAATAAACATTACATAATATTATTAAAAAACATAAAAGTTATACTTTTCACTATAATTTAAAAAAATTTCTTTTTTAAACTTTTTCACTAGCCCAATTTTACAAGTCCAATAGCCCAAAGTCCATTTCAAAAAAAAAAAAAAAAAAAAAAAAAAAAAAAAAGAACTCTGTCTTCTTCCTTGGCTGTTTGCAAACACACACACAAAAATACACATCACAAAACTTTTTGCAAACACACACACAAAAAAACTCTGTCTTCTTTTTTTGCTTCCTACCAACAGCAACACAGCAACATAGCAACAATGCTTCCCAACGTCTCTTTTTTCTTCCTCCCGCGTGCGTGAAAACAACACTCAAAAACCCTCCCCGTGCGGGGTTCCCCGCGAGGCGGCGGTGTTCCCGTGCGGGGGTTCACCTTCCCCGCTCCTTCCCCGCACCCACTCCCTCTCCTCTAATAGCTAGATGGAATATCAACAAGAATGAGTGAAAAGTTTATGTCAAAATAAGAAACACAGTGATGGTTTGACTTTTGCTGAAGTTATCTCTAAAACCCCATAACAAAACAGTTCGATCTCGAATTTTACCATGTATATTTCTTCGGCGACAATAACATTTTATAATAACGTATTCAAAATGGTAGCCATATCATAAGTTAATACACCTATACATGCATTTCCTCAATGTTGTTGCAGATAACACGAATAACTATGCCTTAGCCTCTTAGGTATTTGTACTATTAGCAATTTGAATGTATATTTACACAAGATTCTAACAATTACATTTGACAGTCTACTCTTTTAAAACCAAGTTGTCATTTTGTAGCTAATGTTTTATCCATAGAACAAACTCACAAAGAAAGATGATGTTTGTGGTGGTGGAGGTGGGTGGTGGGGAAGGGTGGTGTTGGTGGCGGTAGTGGTGGTAGCTTCTGGTGGTGGTGGTGGACGATGGTGGTGGCAGTTGGTGGTGATGGTGGATGGTGCATGAAATGCGTATACAAACTCAAGGACCAAACATGTAATTTACTAACGAAGTGAGTTAACAAACGTTAGTAAAAAACTCAAATCCGCTAAAAAATTTTGTTCGGTACATTTTTATGCAAGAAAAAAAGAAGAGTACCTTGATTAGAAATTGATCCTAAGTTTGATACATTTTTGTGCCATTTGCCCTAAATTATAAAATTAATTTGGTTACATTGCAAACATGATGATGAAAGTGTTACGATCCCACATCGATCAAGTATGGGATCTGGGATCGGTCAAGTTTTAAGGTAGGTTCCAAATTATCTCTATATAACTCCCAAAGGACTTCAATTTCTAAGATAGTTCCCGGGAACCACCTTATCATAGGCTAGGTCCGTCTCTGTTAGTCGACCACAACAGTACGTGACACGTGCCACAGGAGGCTCAGCTGTAGGTCCACCCCTATACACACACAGTTTTGAGTCATGTTCACCTAAACCAAACAATTGAAGTTTCTGAAATAAGAGCTTGATCGATTTGTCATATAAATATAGCCTACTGATTTTATTCACAAATATTCTCCTAGAATATACAACATCATAAAGATGAGGGCTATGGGTCTTGTTCTGGACTAAGAAGGAGTCACGGTATATTCACTCATACGATACATCAAACCAATTTGATTAACGAAGAGGACAACATAAATTACAATTCTTTATGGTCATCACATTATCATTTTCTATCGAGTGTGGTTGATTTTTCATGTAAAGTCACATTTAGAGTACGACCATTGTCAAAGTGGTCAAAGATTAGTCACAACTCCCAAACTTTAGGTTTTGCATCCAATGCTTTTTGTATCCTTCAACAAAAATCAAATGATCCCAGACTATGCAAGAGTCACGTACGATACAAAGTATTTGTCTTGCTATAAAAGTTTTATATCTCACATAGTTTTAGACACAAACAAAAAAAGAAAACTATGTTCACTAGATGGAGGTAAATCATGTTTGGAGAGTTGCCCATTTGGTAAGTGTAATCCAATTTGAAGGTCTATGATAATCAATTCGATCTCTCATGAACCAATTTCTATGTATTGTGTTGTTTTTCGTTTTCTTAACTATTTGGCTATGCGTTTTGTGATTATTTATCATGAGCATACGATCCCACCATATATTCATTAGACAATACAACGATTATATAGGTTCGCCATTTCTGTTCAAAATTCCATTTACACCACAAGTGAATTGTTGTGGACTATATAATCGTATTTAAACTCTATAATGAACAAATAAATGGTGTGCAAAAAATGCAAGAGTCAACATGTGTGTGTATATTTTTTAATAAAACACCATGAAACTTTGCATCCCACATAGATCAAAGAAGGGAAATCATTCTTGTTTATATACTATAGTGAATAAGCAACGTACATGTCAATTAAAATACTATGTTTTCAGGTACTTGGTTGACAATGGAGTTGATTGTGAAACTTAAAGAATCAAAACTCCTTTAGCCTATCAAGCACCCGCAAATAAGTATAAATTCTTGCCTTTTTTAGTATCTTTTCACTTAAAAAGGCATAACTTACATATAGTTAGTATAACTTATATTAATTAAAAAGGCATAACTTACATAAAGTTAGTATAACTTATATTAATTGAAATGTTTTGTACTCGACTTTTTTGTTCTAAGTACATAGTATGAAAGTTAATTTTCTGTGCAATTTAAGGTTTTTTTTTTTTTTTTTTTTTTTTTTTTTTTTTTTTTTAAAAAAAAGAGGTTATCAGAGTTAATTTTAACCAAAATTACTTTTAAATGTCCAACTAAAACGATACATCGCATTAAGTTACCATTCCAACTAAAACATGACAGGTGACTTTGATATATCAAGTTGAGAATAACTAAAGTTAAATACTTAATATTTAATTTAACCTAATGTATAGTATATTTTTGTGGGATTTGCATAAGCTAGGTGATAGTTACTACAATTGTTTTTATTTTACCATCGTTGGCAAGTTCTTTAAAATAAATAAAGACTACTAATTAGAAACCTAATACCTACCACAAAATGCCATGATTCTGCAGTGACATGTTACACCTTAATAACAGACTCTTGGACTCTTGGTACAACATTTCCAGCGAAATTAAAAGTGAAATTCAAAAACAGGGTGACAACTTTGTAATACTATTATACTGTACACCTTAATCATCACAAGGTGTCAACGCAAGTGAGTCACCAGAATTATCCAAACAGACAGATGTGTCGCCCTCACGAGTCCTACCAAAAAACTAACCAAGCAATGTCCTACCAAAAAACTAACCAAGCAATAGAGTTTGAGTCCGCTTGACGTAATCCAAACTATTGATGCTTCGCAAAGGGTAACTTAACGAGTCACACAAAGATTGCCTAAAGAAAGTGTACTTAACAAATAACTTCTTGCAGGCTTGCAACGTATAAAACTGAAAAAATGACGATGACTTTTGCAAGGCTAGAGTATCCACCCTCCGTATGTTCACTCATACAACACAACAAACCATCTACAATCAAGAAAAAATGACATGTTAACTCACTTGTAGAGTACTGTCACCATAGACTTGGTCAAACATTTGTCACAAAATTGATTAGTTTTTGCAACCATGTTCTGTTGTATCCTTGAACCAAAGGAATTATAGTTTTGCATTAATCAATTCTGATCCCAAAAGAAATAATATTCACAACCACAAACTCCCATCTAAAACACCTTTTCTAAAAGCTCAGTATGAATCTATAATGTTATACACCAATAGAAATAATTTTCTATCTTATGTGTCAAATACATACCCAACCTCAGCAAAATGGAATTTTACCAGTGCAAGAGCTCTTCCGCGATGAGATATCTTGTTCTTTTCTTCCTTGGGTATTTCAGCATATCTTTAACATGATATAACACTTTTATGGTCAGATATTTGAGATCTATACGAGTATGCAGATCTAAATTGGATATTATAGACGGCAAGATGAGCGGGTTAGGTAACAGGTTAACATGGATTCAGGTGGACACGGGTCATATTTTGGTTTACGTCAGGTCAAAATGGTTGACATAAAAACACTTATTGCGCAGTTTCTAAATTTTCTTACATACAATTCATACATTAGTAATGAATTACAACAATAGTCTAAATCTTCAATTAATATTATTAGAAGGTTCTAATGATGTATACATTAAAAACAGACTTTGGCCACCTTTAAACTGAGTGACCCGTTCGACCCGTTTCCATTTAGGGAATACTGATTCGACCCATTGCATTGTCATCCCAATACCTACAAAATGTTGTTCAGACCTACAAAAGTAATATAAGTACTCAACAAACGCTATATATTTTTCAGGTTCTACATCAAGATAAGTTTGTAACAGAAAGTAATTCAAGTACCTTCATGACCAAGCTTTTGAAGAAACCACTTGCTATCGATCAGCATTTTCCATCCGGTCACAAACTTGACAAAGTAAATCCAATAATGTCAAAATTTTCACGGAATCTCGACCAGTCACACGTGGCCAAAAGAAGCTAAACCAACATTCATATATTCCAAAATAATACCATTTCACATTTGTTCTTCGTAATTTGCAGTGACAAGCTACGACAACGACCAAAAGTGTGCCCAGCCTCTATCGAACGCATATGACTTGGTCCTTTCCACTCTTAGCAGGTACAACTCACACATGCAAAAGCTATCACTAAAACTAATCCAGATGTTCACAGTTATCCATTGAGTAACAAATGAGGCAACACAAGTTATTCGAGCCCCTCATGGTTGCCTAAATTTCCAGAAAAGATATCAAGAGATAGAGCGACAACTTTTTCCAACTTTTTCCTACCATACAACTCATTCAATTGTGACGTAACAATGAACATGTGTCACCCTCACGAGTGCTAACAAAATTAATATGAAGGCATGTTATTTAAAAAGCACAAAATGAGTTGCATTACGGCCATTTATCTCATCGACCACAACCAAGCAAAAAAGAACGAAAATGTGAGAGTAAACCCTCACGAGGATCTCTGAATTCAATTGCACCATCACTTAATAACCGTATTAAAACTTTCGCACTATTATCAAAGAAGCTTCAACGACCAACACCGTATAATACACAAATGGTAAATAGGAATGCAGGAGTCAACATTTACATCCCACATAGGTTAAGGAAGTGAAATCTTTCTTGTTTAAATAGGAATGAGTTTCATACATATCAAGAATATTACCTTGTCTTCCATGCACTTAGTTGTCGACGATGTTGATTATTAACTAAGAAAATTCAAACATTTGACAACTTGTGCTTGTAATATAAATATAAAATTCTTGACTTTTAGTACTAGTTATAAAGTTATAATACCTGTGCGGTTTTTAAAATTTTGATTTGATTATGTATTATTATCGATTAAAAATTTGATTATGTATTATTATCGATTAAAAAGTGAACCACTTAACATGTTTCAAATAGTTTTACTTAGTGGACTAAAGATAAAAAATCATATGTATATATGTTCTAATCTACCTATTGTTTTAGGAGAATACTTTTGGATTAAAAATTATATTTTATTATTCAAGCAAAATCACATGATAATACTTGACTTGCATGAGATGTTAGTAATATATGCTTTTAGTTTTGCAAACCCGTGCTATCAATTTACGATATGTTTTGTAATTGTGGTATTTCATTTACTTATATTTTCGTTATTTAGTTTTTCTTTTTTTGATTTAGGAGGTGATTCTTATCAAATAGGGATTGTGATGCATGCATTTTTTTTATAATTTAAAGAACACACCTTCTATATTCAAGAATGACTATCTAACCGATGTGTTTTTGTTTGTTTTTTTTAATAATTAACTTTGTATAACGTTTTTAACTGACAGAGATGTTGAGTTTGAGGTTAATATTGTTATTTAACTTTAACTATTGATATCATGTTGTACAAAATGTGCGAATTTAGTGGCACATAATGAGCGTTGATGAAGTTAAAATATGCTGCGTAAAGTTTTTAAAATATTTTTATGGATATCTATATATAAGTTTTAAATAACAATTTCATGAGTCGTTGTAATAAGTAGAATCGCGTATATTTATTTTCATATCAAAGTAACTCATGATTACCATTTGATATTTATATTCCCCTTACTAAGAATTTAGCCGTATTTCAAATCCGTGTACGCATAAATTAAACTTTTATATAGTAACATAAGTCTTTATTTAAAAAAAATATTCTAATGAATGAAAGTTTAAAACTAACGTTAATTTAAAAAATATTTAACGTATATTAAAACTAATTCGCATATTTACTAAATTTACTTTAATTGACGAAAGTAAAAAAAAAAAAAAAAAAAAAAAAAAAATTACTATTACTATTACTATTACTCATGTAGTTTTAAACAAAGTTAACATTATAAAGTATAGGGGTATAAAGTGTAAGGGGTTAATTGTTTATTATCTAAAGTTATTAAAAAACATGTAGACTTATAATTTTATACTTAACTCTAATATATTTAAAATTCAACCACTAATGTTTTATTAATTACCTCATCTTTTCTTAAGTTTTTATTTTCGTAAATTTGACACCTATATTTTTATGTGTTTTTTTTATCAATCAAATTCTCCACCAAATTTATTAAAGTTTGACCAAAATCAATTTAATTTTGACTTTTTATTGGCCAATTATATTGCTTGATTTCGCTTATGTGTCAAAATCGAACTCTCTTATTGGTCCAATTGTTTTTTCAATGAGAAGGGTTTTGCAAAAACACTCCAAAATGATGTAATTCTTGTATTATATAAAAGATTTGTTCTCGCTTTTAAGAATGGATACCCCAAACTCTTTGTTTACAAAGACTGGATCCTAGTTTTGCCGAATCTTGTTTCTAATTGGTTAATGTATACTCCCGTGAATTTTAAAGGCTTTGTATGATAAGTTAAAACGACGCTTTTTTTAAATGAATGATTTAAATATGTGATAAAACTACACAAACACTCAGGAAAATAAAAGTATCTAAAATCATCATATAAAGGTTTTCGAAATACATAAAAGTTTATAAAATCCATATTATTAGACCACTTTTGAAAGCTTTATAAAAGTTAAGGGCTCACTTTTTACATGAACTTACCTAACCTCTACCGTACAATGCCATATTGATTTTGCCATGACATGATGAGCACATATAATTTTGGTCAAGCTCTTATCATTGTTCAGCTCAAACAAATATTGCCAGCTAAGAAAAAATCTCTTAAATGACAAGAAAGGTGTATTTATCATATAAAATGCTTGAAATAAACCACCTTACTTTCAGGGCATGTAATTCGAGAAACACAAAATGAGTTGCATAAGAGCACACATGAGCTTGTTTCGTTAAGCTCTTAACATTGGACTACTCAATCATAAACAAAGTTCCATTCAAATTGATCAAAATGTTCTTCACTAGGGGCGGACTTAAGGGAGTTCCGGGGGTTCACGGGAACAAAATAGGCTTTCCTCGATCATTTTGTGTGAATGTAAAATTCTTGACTTCTTTCAGTATCTGTAGTCACCTAGAAAATGGGTGCTCCAAATTTTGTACTGGAAAATTGATTAAGGTGTGGCGCTCCATGTAAAATTCTTTCAACTTTTTAATATAACATACTCAAAATTTTACTAGGGAGTAGTAAAAGATACTACGTACTTTTAATGATAATCATGGAGACCTCATGGTTGGTGCGTTTGTGGAAATGATAATATGATAGCAAATTGAAAATGATTAAAGGCCCGTTTGGTTTGTAAAACGATTTGAAATCGGATTTGGATTCTGTTTGTAATGAAAGAAAATGTGGTAAAAGAAAAAAATAATATTTTATTAAAAACTTTATTTTAATAATTGATAAATGATTTATTAGAAAAAGAGTGTGGTAGTTTTATTTTTTAATAATTAATTTATGTATATATTGTGAGTGATATATAAATGTAGGGTCTATTATTTAACAAAAGACACCACATACCACATGAATCAATCTATCATTACCGAACCTACTTCGATTCCTAAAAATTTGAACCAAACATTTAATTTTTGAAATGAAACCATTCCTTGAATCCAAAAGCTATAAACCAAACAAGCCCTAAATGCTTATTATTATATGGCTTAAGCCCATTTCTACTGCTTTTGTCTTGCTCTAAATATTTTAGGGATAATTTCATCTATATCCTTGCAAAACATCAACATTACGTCAATATCCTTGTAATTTTTAAAATTACGTCAATATCTTTCTAAACTCTTGAAATACCCATCTATATCCAAATACTTAATTTAATTGTTATCAAATTATTTATTTATTAAGACTAAGTCACATTACCTTTTTACCCCTATCACTTTAATTAAATTACTCTATCTTATATATATCGCATTCTTCCCCAGATTGGACCTTTCTTTTTTCATGTCTGTTGCACTATTTTATCCTATTAGGATTGCCTCTATCTAACTATCTTTTTCATTATAATAATTCAATTAGTGTGATATACGAGTAGTAATTAAACCTTTAATACACCAACGAAGAGGCAAAAAATTAAACATTAGAATACAATATATAAATTAAAAGAAAATTAGAAATAAATACTTAAAGACATCCTTCAACAATCTGGTATTAGAAGCTTACACATGAAACAAAGCACACTCATTATACACACAAAAAAAGAAATCAAAGTTGAATTTCAACCATCTACAAAAGTCGATTGAAGTCATCTATTCATCATGTTTAACCAATGTTTCTAGATCCCATATAGTGAAAAAGTAAACACAGATATTACAATCACTATACGACTAAAGCTCAATCGAAGGGGTAGTGGCCACTAGCCAGTGGGTTTGTTACTTCAGGTGAAGGCTTAAGGGTAATAAAGTAATTTTATCTATTTATTAATATTTAAATATTACTTTTATGTTTTATAATTGACTTTTTGTAATTAAATTATATATTTGGATATACATGAGTATTAAGGAGGTTTTTGAAGGATATTGATGTAATATTGAAGTTTTAGAAGGATATAGATGAAATTGTCCCAATATTTTATGTTAAATTGAGGTAGGAAGACATATATAATGGGATAGAGTGTAGTTCGTTTGGTAAGTTTACCGTGATATAGCCTAAACGTCTTTTCATTTTCTTTCTTTGTGTTGCTAACAACTCACTCCTTTTTCATATTCTTTATTGTTCTAAAATCACTTTAACGTTTAACTTAATCAAAAGCTACTGATTAAAAAACTCACTCATGCAAAAGGTGCCTTTCAAACTGATCTAGATGTTCAATGACATCCATGTGACTTTAAATTGAGGGCTTTGAGGCGACTTGAGTCTCGCTTGATTGCCTTGATTTCTAGCGAAGACAGAGTGACAACTTTGTCCAACGAGTTTATAACTCAATCAGTCACTAGGCACCAACGTACTCGATTCCACCATAATTATCCAAAACGGATAGATGTGTCACACTTATATATCATTATAAGGATGAAGGGTTACGATTCTTCGAAGGCTATGTAGGAGTGATCGGTGTATATACTCACTCAATACAACTAACCAATTTATTTAAGGAAGATAACAATGTAACTTACTTTTTTGTATGTTCTATCATATTGTTATTTTCCATCAGTTTAATTGGATTACTTTGTTCTTTCTCATTTTGGGTACTACTTGGCTAACTGACATAAGGTTGGCTTTTGCACCATCCTTTATTTGCAACAATCAGTTTTTGAACCGAAAATACGAAGTGGATACATCTTTGGGAGATCAAAAGAATTGTAAAAGTGATAAAAACAAAACAACAAACTCCGAGCTATATAGTATCTTGTTTAGAAGTACAATATGATTTGACCCATTCTAAATTTTCCTCATTAACTTCACGCACATGTTATTATTGAAGAAACACAAAACAAGTTGCATTATTGCCAATTTTTCCATGACCATCACCAAACAAAAAAAATATGAGAGTAAACCCATATGAAACCAGTCATAAAATTTCTACTCCATTGAAGATCTCCAAATCTTGCGTCGTCACTTAATAAATGTGTCTAAACTTTTACATCAAAAATAATACCAGTTGCTTTAAAATACGTACTAATGCTCTATAATAAACCAATAACTCGTACAGACTGTATTTAGTTAAAAGTTAGTTCAACCTTGTATCCCACATTGGCCAAACAAGTGAAATCTTCCTTGGATATACATACTAGAGTGCATGATGTTCATAATTGTGTTATGTTTCCAAATCTGTAATTCTTTGACGTTGTTATGCTCCGGCTGGGTATTGTTATTGTTGTTTTCTTTTAGTAAGCTAACCAAACGACCCCTTGTTCTGTTTAAGACTAGTTAGGGGTATCATAATGCACACAACATCCCTGGATAACCCTCTTAACGATCGGTGGATAGGATGGTATGATCCTGAAATGTGTGCTCGTTCAAGAATGATCATACCAGGCCTTTTTAGGGGGAGAAATGAGCTCGAGAAAAGATTAGAAGTTGCTCAAGGTGATGTGTAAAACCTTAATTCCCATAACCCACAAACCGGGTTTGGGCCTAATTATCCACTAATAAAATATTGTGCATGAAAGAGGGGTAGGGGGTCCATGTATGATAACATTTGTTGAAATGATTTGTGATTCTGTTCTTGTCTTGTTATAATAAACAAATGAAGGAGATGAATTAGCAAGGGTGCGTTTGGTTCACAGTATGTTTTGAAAGGAATTGTAATCTGTCAAAGGAATTGTAATTTGAATGAATTGTAATTCAAAGAGTTGGAGTGTGTTGTAATTGTAATGTGTTGGAGTTGTAATTAATGTATTCTGTCATTGTGTTTGGTTGGATCTAAACGTAGAAATTCAAAAAAGAAAAAAAAAAAAAAAAAAAAAAAAAAAAAAAAAAAAAAAAAAAAAACTTTTATAATAATAATAATAATAGTTATTATTATTTAAATTTTTATTTTTTAATAATAAAATAATAATAATAATAATAATAATAATAATAATAATAAATATTATTATTATATAAATATTTAAATAATAATAATAAATATTATTATTATTATATAAATATCATTATTTTAAGTGGAAAGTTGGGTTGCTAGTAAGTCATATGTGAAATACGGCAATGGCCTCGGTTCAATTCTCAGCACAACAAATTTTCTACTTTTTATTAATTAAAAACACTGAAACGGCTTTACGGCTTGTTCATATGTTTCTCTTCATTCCGAAGTGTGACACATCATTTTAAAAAAAGTTTAAAGTTTTACTATCAACCAATCAAATAATGTTTGTTTTCCGTTTTAAAATTTGTTTTGATTGGCTGTAATCTGGAAACATAAAGTACAAATACAAATACATAATTTGTTTTGAATTAACCCTTTTACCCAAATATATATATATATATATATATATATATATATATATATATATATATATATATATATATATATATATATATATATATATATATCTTGGTGTTCTCTCTTTCTTTTTCGCATAAACATTTTGTTCGGTCCCACGTCACACGCACCACACCGTCACACGTCACTGCACGCACCACCGCCATCTTTTCCTCCGGTTGACTTTTCATTTCGACATGCAAATTTACAGTTATAGTATTTATTAGTTGAGTATTTTCGTTCGAAGTTATAGACATGTAGTTATTATATGGGCTAAGCTCATATGTAAAGTTTCTGCCTTGTTCTAAAAGTTTATACTCCATCCGTCACATATTAATTGTCCTATTTTGACTTTTGTAGTTTTTCTTCTACAACTTTGACCTTAAATACTTCGTTTTGTGTTATATAATACTCGATAAAAATTATACCAAAGAAAAATATATTGAAAACACAATTTATTCATATATTTTGCATCAAGTATTATATAACACAAAAAGATATAGTTAAGGTCAAAGTTGGGAAAGAAAGAATTTGAAAAGTCAAACAGAACAATTATTATGAGACAGAGGGAGTAATAAATAGATGAAATAAAAGATATGTCATGTGTGTATAGGGAGTCTGTTGGTAAGTGTATTGTAGTTGACCTTGAAGGTCTATTGAATTCAAATACTCAATATCCCTCCTACCTCTTTTTTGATTTCGGCCTGTAGCTATTAGTAAGGCTAAGCTTATTGGGATTAAAATGGGCCAATGACCTTTTGAGAAATTGCTTTTGTATATTTTCGTCTTGTTATGGAAACTCGAATATAAATATATGTAGCAATATATGAAATCTGTGAGGAACAAGAGTCGCTTGTTAAGTGAATTATTATCCAATCGCAAGGTCTATAGTTCAAATCCCAAGTTTGCTATTTCTTCTTTTTATTTTTCGTAAACATCATTTGTTTTAACATCTGATTATTTTGTCTAGAAAAAATCAAAACTAAAATTTTCAAATGATACAAAACATGTTTTTGGTGCTAATAAATTCTTTAAGAGAAACAAAATAAATTGATAAACGTTATTTTATTATCAAATGCAAAGTAATCTAAAATTGTTGAAAATTTCATATAGGACAAGTTAAAAAGAAAAATAAATAAATAAAATCAACAATCACACAAAACACACCAAGGTTCGTCTAAAGTTTTGACAATTAAATAATTTTCCCGACTTTCACGCTTATACTCGTCACTTTTGTTTGTGTTTTATACTTTTGTTTGTTATTTTTGCTAACAGTTACAACTTACGAGCCTGTAATACTTAACCAGTGTTCTAAAAGGCTCGCCAAGGCGCGAGGCGTGGCCTCGACGCCACGAAATGGACCAAGGCGTGAGGTCTAGGCGTCGTGTGAAAAGGCGTGGAGTAAGGCGCGAAAAGGCGTGCAAAGGCGCGCCTTTTTGGTAAGGCGTGGCGCCATTTTTAGAAGCATTTAGGGATTTATGGATTTGGGCTTGAATTTCAAGTATTTGGGTAATTTCTTTCTTGAGCCTCGTAATTTCAAAACTTAATTCCTACTTGGGTCTCGTATTTGGGCCTGGCTATTTGGGATTTGGGCTTTAGTATTTGAAATTGCTCTTATAAAATGATATAAAATTATAAATACGTAAATTTATAAATATTTTGTTGTCGCCTTAAGCACGCCTTAAGAAACGCCAAGGCTTCGCAAAGGCGCGTAAGGCTTGAGGCGTGGTTGTGCTGCCACGTCACGCCTCACGCCTTTTAGAACATTGTACTTAACTAGGCTAAGCCCATGTGTAAAATATTGTCTATAAAAAAAAAAGGATGTTCTTGTCTTGTTATATAAAAAGTAGATGAAGGACATAAATTGATATGTGGAATGTGGGGTTGCTGGCAAGTAATTGGTTATTTACATCAAAATGGCCTCGGTTCAATTCTCAGCTATGCTCATTTTCCATTTTTTTAAAAATTAAAATCACAAAACCGGCTCAATGGCTAAAACGGTGATATATCTACTACAAAATACTTTGTGACTTGCGGTAAATACGTATAGTTTTTTACCTGCCACAATGCTAAGTGTTTAGGTCTTCATTAATATACATCTTACGTAATACATCTTAGCATGACAACCAATTAAAATTGGATATTCTACATCACTTTTTAAACTTATCCACTTTTTTTTCTTTTTTTTTTTTTTTTAACAATCTCACAATGTACAACACACAAACTATCTCACATGTTGTAAGAAGGACTTGAACCCACCACCATTTTGGTTGAGGAGCTTCTCACACAACTAAAGAGATACCATTGGAACACAAGCCGGAACCATTTGGTAAAATTTAAGTTTGCTCTGTTTTAGCGACTGAAACATAATTTGATTGTCCAAATATAACTTTTACTTCTTCAAGCTTCTTTGTGTTTTCGGTCACGAATGTTACTGTAGGTAAGTTCACTAATCCGCCACTCACCACCACACACGCCATCACCATTTTCGACGTGATTACGTTAATGTTTAAAAAATTTTCGATATAGTGTTAATATTTGAAAAAAATATCGATTTTTTCTAAAGTCATCTTAAATGCGCCCGGTCCATCGAAATGTGTTTCTAGTATTAATGTTCAAATTTTTTTGTGCACCCGGTCATATTTGGTCATGGCTCCGTCCTCTATCTATTATATATATGAGCTTTTGAAGTTTTTTCAAAAATGTAGTTTGTTACAAACTACATTTTACTTTCGTATAAAACTTTTGTTAGATATATAACATATGCCTTGGTAATATGTGTGTTTGTGAAATCGATAATGTGCAAATAATTGTACGTGTAACTGACTCGCATTAAATTAAACTTGATCTCTAAAATACATGATTTACCAAAAAAAATTATTTCAAGGTACCTGCCGTTGCAACGTGCAGGTACATTGCTAGTTTTTTTGTTTTTTTTGTTTTTTTTTGTTTTTGTTTTTTTTTTTTTTTTTTTTTTTTTTGAACGACAACTTTTAAAAGCTAGCAAGGAGCTAGAAAGAACATTACAAGGAAATTAAATAATTACCCTGCTAGTACTAACAAAAAAGAACGAACAACACTCTATATTTTATCCCACATAGATTCTTGTTTATATACTATAGTAAATGAGCTTCATGCATGTCTAGAATATTACCATGTTTTCAATCGCATGGTTATGGATGAAGTTGATTATGAAAGTAAAAAAAATCAAACTTCGTTAATGAACATGCTTTTGGAAAACATCTATAAATGCTTGACATTTTTTGTATTTGTTCTCTTATTAAAATGGCTACTCCAAACTAGACTTTAATACATTTTTTTTTAACTTATACTTTAATACATATGGACTAGATAAAATCTACTCTATATGAAATATTACTCTAGAGTTGTACTTAACTTATGATATATACATAGGACAAACAATTTTCATAAACTATAACAAAATTTAACTAAAATTGACATAAAGACCGAGTGATTTGCTCAAGAAACACAAAACGAGCTGTGCATTATCGACAATTTTTTTCTCAAACATGACCAAACATAAAAGAACGAAAATAATAGAGTAAGCCCCGCATGAAATCACTCAAATTACGTAGTCCCATAATAAGTACCATTTTTAACTTTGGTCCAAGAACGTCAAATGATTGCTCGAATATAGATATACATCCACTTGTGTTAGAAACAAGATTTATTTCAATGTTTTTTGCTTCCTTTTTTGAAAAGAGAATATCATAAGCTTAAACGAACACCCCTTAAGTTTACATCCCACATCAGTTAAGGAAATGAAAATTTTCTATTTATATACTATAGAGAATGAGGATCACACATGTCTAGAATATTACTATGTTTTGGGATGCATGTGTGATACGTGTCAATTATAGTATAATAATATTCCGAGGAAATACCGGTTAAAGTAATTCCCGGGTCATTCTTCCCAACGAAAGCTCAAATGGAAAATTTGAATTATCGAATGGGAAATCGTGTAGTGAAAGTGAGTTGTGAAAGAGTGATAGAGTGAAAATAGCAATCAAGGAATTCAATTATTCACAAGCAATGATTAAACAAGCAAAGAGTACAAGCAATCAATGCACACAACTCAAAAACGTACAATCGGAAATGCACGCGCGTTATTTAAAACGCGACGTTTATCTAAAAATTATCCTACGAACTTGAAACTTTTTCTAAAAATCTTATACTATGAAAAATAATTTCTGGAAAAAGAAAAATATTTTTTAGACTTTTCTTTTATTTTCTATGAATTACAATTGAATATTTGAATTAAAAATGAATTAAAAATAGAGAAAAATAGAAAATTAAGGTGGAAAAATAAAATTTCAATTCTGAAAATTCTAAAATACTATAAAAGAATTTCTAAAACTATTTTTGTAATTTTCTGATCTTTTTATTACTTTTTATGAATTATTGGCAATTAAAAACTATTTAAAAATAGAAAATAATCAAAAGAAAATAGGAAAATTAGTAAAAAGCTTTGGAAAAATCTGGAAAATTTCCAGAAAATAAAAAATAATAAAAGAAACTCAGATAAAAATTTCGAGACAAAAATCAGCTGATTAAGTGCTTATTTTAAACAAACTGCTTATCACAAGTGCTTATTATTAAGCACTTGTGATCAAAACTCTTTGGAACTGAAAACTCAGACTAAAAGATGATGCAATTAACTCAAATATGCAATGTATGACCAAGATATAGCTCAAGAAATACACAGATGCTCAAATGTAAGCAAGTATCTCAAATAATAAGCTCTATACTCTAGCAGAATAAGCACAAGCAGAGTCAGATGAAAGATGGTGATGCACAACACTTATACTATACCAAAACAACTCAAAACAACAAGCAAATCTCAAATTCAAACTTAATAACAAAATGACAGGCTTCTATTTCAAAACAGAACCCTGTCTAACTCAGGTAACTACAAAGGCTAAATAAGCTGATGAGATAAGCTCCTAATGAAAAGCTTATTGGGGCAAAAGAGCAACTGCTATACTGAGACTACAAATCAACCAAGAGATTGAATCTCTAAACCAATGAACCTATCTAAATGATACCTAAAAGTCTGATAAGAACTGATGCTCAGGGGAATTCAGGTTCAAAACAATCAGCTTATGATCTATTTTTCAATAAGCAAATAAGTTTCAAATTAGATTTTGCTTCTGGATTATTGTACTCTGACTGCCAAACTTTTAAAATCAACAATCCAAAGATATCTCCAATCAGTATTGAATCCTACAATTGATCTCTAAGTTGTGACTAAAACCGAGTTCCAAATCTATTTGACTTTTAGATATTACCACCCTAGTTTGACTTATTTGAGATAAGAAATGATCTAAATGACTACTGAAATAGAAATAAGCTAAAATTTATCTGAAATTAACTATCTAGACTTCTTATGCAACTATAGTGATGATTATGCTATCTACATTCTATTTAATATCTGACAGTTAACAAGTTATTTAGCTAATTTGACTTTTAATGAAGTACTAACTGATTTTTGGCTAAATATTTCTAAGATAATACTAACTAAACCAAAGTGTGCAGTCAATACAAACACTATATCACTATATCACTCAGCAATATGCTGATCCAAACACTCCTGTTGTGACAGAAATGCTATAATTCTAACAATTTGAGCACACAGATCTACTAAGCTATCAAACAACTAAGTGAAACAATTACATCCACCAATCACAATCAAACCTGACAGTAAATCAACAACACAGAACCACACTATGACAGATGATCAAATCAGTAATTCTTTAAATCAACTTGTACACCTCTGAAATCCAATGAAACAATAACACAAATTCAGATCAATTCCAACTCAAGTTCAGATACACAATACATCAGATGAACTCCAAACAACACAGATCAGATACAATCTAAAACTCAGCTATGCATCTCAATGGAACAGTAATTCAGATGTAATACTCATTACACTCAGATCTACATATGTCAACAATCAGATCCAAGGCAAATTACAAATACTCAATCTACTAGCAATCATTATAACTCTCCTAAAAGGCTAAAATAGCACAACAGATGCAATTAACTACACTCAATCAAACAACAATAAAGCTCAGCTAAACAAACAACTATACTACAAATTAATTGACTATCAACTCAGATCAGTAGTTAAGGAAATTAAACGAAATTTTACCAAGGACTTCCCCTCAGCTAGAACAGAGGGGATTCACAGAAGCCTATCTCTAAGATAGGCTGAGTTCTCTCTTTCTGTCTCAGTCTATCAACCACCTCAACAACACATGATTCAATCACCTTCAAATCTGATCTATGATATTTGTGGAATGAAAACTAACTGATATACAAAAGCTAAAAAGCTAGTGTATACAATTATTAAGCTGATGCAGCTTATTCAGAAATTATAAAGCTAACTTGAAACATTTTTTATTTTTTTTATAATTTTCTGGATTTTTATTTATTTTTATATATATTTTGAAAACTGAATTGTAATGAAATATAGATTTAACTCAACATGAATTTGAAAAATTAACTAAGTTTGCAATAAAAGAAAACTTAAATGACAGTAAATGAACAACAATAAGCTAATAAGACCTTATTAAGAAAACAGAACTTTTATTAAAAGTTAATAAGCAGTACAATTACAAATAAGCTAAACTAAATACATTTCAAAATCTAAATTGACAGAGCTTCGCTACTAAAAATTCTACACCCTATTCAGCTACTGAGCACCTCTTTATATAGGAGAGGAGTGAGTGAGGGTTACGGATTGCCAAGCTGGCAATCCGTGTGCCTGTGCTTGTTGATATCAATCTTCAGCCGTTAGATTGCCTCTAATCATTGATCCCTTGATAATAGCCCTCGGATTTCATCTGATGACGCGCTCCACCCAATCATTAGCTGCCACCTGTCCAAATGTGTGCTTCTTTAGATCCCCTGACGCTCTGACACCTCACTGACACCTTTGATTTGACATTAGTACCCTTACTTGCGGTAATTGGGTGAAATAGGTAATTAGGGTTCATGAAGGTCTGGGTAAGTATCTGAATTGGGGGAAATAATGAGCGGGGTGTTTGGTTTTATTTATTGACTATTTTGAGCGTGGGTTTGACCAAGGATAAGGAATGGGCTCGGGTCAAATTCTAAGGAATGGGCCTTTGGATGTTTAATGGACTTGGACTTACACAAGAGTGAAAATGAACTGGACTATATAATTTGGACCAAGGCTTATTTTAGTGTTCAGATTTTTGGTAAATGAAAATTAAAAGGACCTTTTGTGTAGACATTTCAAACTCCAAGGGTAGAAACCGTCAATCTCCAAAAATCAATTCCAAGGACTAAATTTGACAAGTCTGAGTAAGTAGAGGATTGAAACTGATTCTCGGATCCCCGGCTTTGACTATTTGACCATCTTCTAATCTCGTGCTCGTTTTTCCGGTTTTCTGATGATTTTTCGTCAATTTCTTATTCATCCGTACCTGCATATCACAATCACAAAAACACACGTTTTCTTGGCGATTATTAGTTCAAATAGTCGAATTGGGTTGATGTTTGGCCATAAAATGGTGAGTAAATAAGCACTCACCAAAATCCCCCCGACTAAAGTATTGCCGTGTCCTCACGCAATGTGATCAATTCACGCTCTTAGGATAAATAATTTCAAAACTCTTTCTACTAACTTTGAAAAGTAGCAAGGAGGTTCGAAAGAGATTACAAAATCATTTATTCCCGAAAAACGCTCCGTTTTCCAAAACTTTTCTTTTTATTCCTTTATTCCACTTATACTTACTATTCTTGTACTTTTCCATAATTCACACTGGTGACGGTATGTTGAACTTTCATTATCTTGCAATAATTATTAGGGTCAACGAGTAGAAACACTTCTTTTAAGAAGCGACCATACGGTTAAAATTCGTCATCCTTGATTTTTCACGAGTCCCCAAACTAAGCGTACAAACGAGATCACAGCTTATCTACAAATTAGATGCTAACACTACTCATAACAGTTACTTGTGGAAACTCCTTACTCCCATTTCCTAGGTTTTGTATCTCAATATTTTATTTTGTTGAGAAATGAATTGCTTCATATTTTCTCATTTCGATAATTTTTAAGTCCGATAGTGACACCTAAGTTAAAACGATAAATAGTTATTCATTTTCTCTTAAGAACCAATGCAATAGAAATTCGGTCCACATCAAGGAATTAGGGATACATACATATAAAAGATATAAGTTGCGGAGTACAATCACGTGCACCTCATGTGACTGATTACTAATCACGTATCACATGCACCTCACGCGCCAACAACTTATTTATACATACATAGCTCTTATTAAACAATACTTCAACTTTTACTTTTTTTTCATTTTTCTCATTTCTCATTTTTCACTTTTTTCATACTTTTCACTTTTTTTTCTTTCTTTCTTGACTTTTTTCTTATACATCAATGGAAGCTTATCGGGTAGCTCCAAAACCACATAGATAATCAATTTTTGACTTTTGATTCTTTACTTTTTGCTCTTATTTTTGACGTTCCTTGATATGTACCCAACTTTTAAAGCAAAAATTCTCTTAAGAAAACAAAGAACTAAATATTATTCAAACCGAAATACCACTAATTAACCTAGAACATCTATTTATATATTGGTGACGTATCTGATGGGAGTAAAAAGCCACAAGTACCTCTTATGAGCTCTAAAGAGAACCACTACTCCACGTTTAGCATCTAATTTCTAAATAAACTCTATCATTTCTCGCTCTTCGCAATTTAAGATCTCAAATAATGAAACCAGCGAATACTTAGCCGATAATCAGCCACGCATATATAAAGTCAGTTACAGAAACTTGCAAATTCTAGAAGAAGAATTCGCGTTTTCTAGCTCCTGATGTAAAAGACTAGCGAAAGCTTTTAAGCTGCGCATGTATAAAGTCAAGTACGGGAACTTGCAGATTCTTAAGAAAGAATTCGCATTTTATAACTCCTGGTGTACAAAACTAGCACAAGCTTATGTGATCATCATTGGTTAAGGGAACAAGCTAGGGCTCAACACGCCCGGTCAAGTCAAAATATTTATTCCTACTCTCGCCAGCAAGAAAGTCAGCAAGGTGTCAAAACACTTATTCAAACTTTATTATATTTTTGCACAACTTTTTCAACTTTTTTCACATCTTTTTGTACTTTTTCATCAAAATTTTTGAAATTTTTCAATTTTTTCAATTTTTTATTTTTTATTTTTTTTTGTGGAAAAACGGAGTTGCAAGAGTGCACGACTTGTGAAAATGCAAGGTCAAAATAGAATCGAAGATTCACCCTCCCCCCGACTAGAACGAAACATTGTCCTCAATGTTTTACGGGTTAAGGCAATCCTAACAAAATTCTAGGCCGTTTATTAATTATGCCAAAGAAAACGTTAGTCGATAAGATTTAACGGATATAGGATTTCCAAGTAGCACCGATGAATGAGACTCCAAGTGAAGAGATACGAGCACGAGAGTCATCATAAATCATGGACAATCCTGAACAATCATCACAAACAACCACGAAACACAAGAGTAGAAGAGGCACCCCCTCCTCACATTAGGTGTTAGAAAATAGAAATATAAGAAGATGAAATTGGATAAGCATGGGTTGCCACCCAAGAAGCGCTTGTTTTTGTTCACCGAGTCATATGAGCTTGACTCGATCCCCGAATTCAATTGTCCTTGGGGAAAGTTTGGGGATCCGGGACTACCATAGTCGGTACATCCCCTCCAAAGTAATGTTTCAACCTATGACCATTCACCTTAAAATTGGGACCATCTTGTTGAGCTAACTCAATGGTTCCATAAGGGAAAACTTGGGTTATTGTGAATGGTCCAGACCAACGGGTTTTAAGCTTTCCCGAAAATATCTTTAATCGAGAATTGAAAAGTAGCACTTGATCACCAACGTTAAAAACGCGGTCCTTGATCTTGGCATCATGAATTCTTTTCGTCTTCTCTTTGTAAATCAAAGAATTCTCGTAAGCTTGATCACGGAGTTCTACTAACTCATTCAATTGAATTTTTCTATGATCACCCGCGGTTTTCAAGTCAAAGTTGGCATGTTTTAAGGCCCAGTAGGCCTTGTGCTCTAGTTCAATGGGCAAATGACAAGCTTTCCCGTAAACCAGCTTATATGGTGTACACCCAATTGGGGTCTTGTAAGCGGTCCGGAAAGCCCATAATGCATCTTCTAATTTGTCGGCCCAAGAGGCACGATGTTCACCTACGGTCCTTTCAAGTATACGTTTTAAACCACGATTGGAGACCTCAACTTGACCACTCGTTTGTGGATGATAAGCCGTGGAAAGACGATGTGTGACACCATATTTAAGCATAACTTTCGCAAATTGATCATTGCAAAAATGGGTCTCACGATCGCTTATGATGGCTCGAGGTGCACCAAATCGGGCAAAGAGACTTTTCAAAAACTTAACAACCACTCGGGCGTCATTGGTGGGGAGCGCCTTCGCTTCAACCCATTTTGATAAGTAATCGACGGCCACGAGGATATACTTGTTACCCCTAGACGACGGGAATGGCCCCATGAAATCGATGCCCCAAACGTCGAAGATCTCACAAACTTGAATCGCATTTTGCGGCATTTCATCTTTTTGAGATATTTTCCCTTGACGTTGGCATGAATCACATGTTTTCACCAATTCATGGGCATCCCGATATATCGTCGGCCAATAAAAGCCGGAATCGAAAACCTTCTTAGCGGTGAAATTGGCACCATGGTGTCCCCCCGTGGGTCCACTATGACATGCCTTAAGTATTTCAACGGCATCCGTACCGTGAACACACCGCCGGATCACTTGATCCGCACAGACTTTGAACAAGTAGGGGTCGTCCCAAAAATAATGTTGGACATCCTTAAAGAATTTCTTCTTTTGCTGTGACGACATCCCTTGTCTAATGAAATTCCCCGCATGGTAATTCGCAAAATCGGCGAACCATGGGGTACTTTGGTCTATTTTGGTCACACTCCCAAGTGTCTCGAGAGGAAAAGCATCATTAATTTCCTTTTTCTCGAGAACACTTTGGTGGGGGTTCTCAAGTCTAGAAAGGTGATCGGCAGCAAGATTCTCAGCTCCTTTCTTGTCTCGAATTTCAACTTTGAATTCTTGGAGGAGGAGAACCCACCGCATTAAACGTGGCTTCGCATCTTGTTTAGCCATTAAGTACTTAAGGGCTGAATGGTCCGTATACACTATGCATTTTTTAAGTAGCAAATAAGACCTAAATTTCTCAAAAGCATAGACGACCGCCAACATCTCCTTTTCGGTGGTTGTGTAGTGATGTTGGGCGTCATTCAAGGTCTTGCTTGCATAGTGTATAGGCTGAAAATATTTGTTCTTACGTTGCCCCAGAACTGCACCAATGGCATAATCGCTTGCATCACACATTAGCTCAAAGGGCAAGTCCCAGTCGGGGGCAATTAAGACGGGAGCCTCCGTTAACTTCTTTTTAAGGATATTAAATGCTTCGACGCATTCATTTGAGAAGTTAAACGGAGCGTCTTTCTCTAAAAGGTGAGTCAGAGGCCGGGCTATTTTGGAAAAATCTTGAATAAAACGTCGATAAAAGCCGGCATGACCAAGGAAACTTCGAATTCCTTTTACGGTAGTCGGGTGTGGTAATTTAGCAATAACATCGACTTTTGCCCGATCCACCTCAATCCCAGATTTGGATATCTTATGGCCGAGGACTATTCCCTCTTTAACCATGAAGTGGCACTTTTCCCAATTTAGAACTAAATTAGTGTTTTCACACCGAACTAGCATACTTTCTAAATGGGAAAGGCAAGAGTCAAAAGAATCACCATAGACGGAAAAGTCGTCCATGAATACTTCCATGGTTTTTTCAATCATATCCGAGAAAATGGCCATCATACACCGTTGAAACGTGCCTGGAGCGTTACATAAGCCAAAGGGCATTCTACGATAGGCAAACGTTCCATACGGGCAAGTAAAAGTGGTCTTTTCTTGATCCTGGGGATCAATGGGAATTTGAAAGTACCCAGAAAAGCCATCGAGAAAACAATAGAACTCATTTCCCGCTAAACGTTCGAGCATCTGGTCCATAAAAGGAAGCGGGAAATGGTCTTTACGTGTCGCATCATTCAATTTGCGGTAGTCGATACAAACTCTCCATCCGGTCACAAGTCGAGTCGGTATAAGCTCATTATCGTCATTCTTCACAACAGTGATTCCGCCCTTCTTTGGCACACAATGA
Source organism: Artemisia argyi (assembly GCA_030686995.1). Taxonomy (NCBI): domain Eukaryota; kingdom Viridiplantae; phylum Streptophyta; class Magnoliopsida; order Asterales; family Asteraceae; genus Artemisia; species Artemisia argyi. The sequence goes on along the minus strand of CM060684.1, from coordinate 17,663,938 downwards.
ACCGGACTAACCCATGAACTATCCGAGATTGGATAAATCATTCCAGCGTCAAGGAGTTTAATAACCTCCTTTTTGATCACTTCATGGATTTGTGGATTAACCCGTCGTTGTTGCTGAACGGAAGCTTTGTGATTTTCCTCCAAAAGAATCTTATGAGTACAAAATTGAGGGTCGATTCCCTTAATGTCAGATATTTGCCAAGCAATCGCACTTTTATGCTTCCGAAGCACATCTAAGAGTCGTAACTTCTCCTCATCTTTAAGACCTTTTGAAATTATGACCGGCAATTTTTCATTTTTTTCTAAGTATGCGTATTCGAGATGAGGAGAAAAATCCTTGAGCTCGAGCTCCGGAGGATTCTCAATAGACGGCTTAACTTCTTTTACGTCTGCCATTTTTAAGTCAACCGGAGGGGAAGAAACAATTGGTTTTTCATTTAACAATTTTTCAATTAATAAAATTTCCCCCTCCAGATCAAAGTTGTTATTATCAAATTCCGGTGAAAATGATTCGTTTGCAAGACAAGCATTGATTTCTTCCCAAGCGAGATCACTTCCCTCAAACGGAGTAAGGGAAGGGGAAGAATCGGAGACGATTGGTTCAAAAGAAGGAGTGGGATTGCCACTCGAAGCATTATCGGTAAAACCAAGAAATTCTTGAGCATACTCCTCCGTAAGTTCATCAATAACATCAATACGGTTGATGGAAGAAACATCGAAATCGGAGGAATATCTCGCGGTTTGATCAAGATTAAAAGTGACGGCTTCGTTTCCAACACGTAAAGTAATCTCCTCGTCATAAACATCAATTAAAGCACGACCGGTCCTTAGAAAACCTCTCCCGAGAATGAGAGGAACCCGTGGATCGGCATCGAAATCAACAACCACAAAATCCGCAGGGAAATGAAATTTCCCAACATTGACAAAAATATCCTCAGCTATGCCAATTGGACGAGACGTTGATCGATCGGCAAGCTCGAGGGTCATAAGCGTCGGTGTCAAGTTAGGAAGAGACAACTTTTTCCAAATCGACAACGGCATAAGGTTAATGCTAGCACCAAGATCGGCCAAGGCGAAGCATTGAACCATACCCGGAAAATTACATGGTATAAGAAACTTGCCAGGGTCTTCAAGCTTTTCGGGTAGCTTTTTAAGAAGAACCGCTGAGCAATTCTCGTTCATTTGAGTCCGTGACATTTCAAAAAGCTTTTCCTTATTATTCAAAAGACTTTTTAGCATTGAAGCAAATTTCGGCATCAAAAGTATAGCATCCGCGAGACTTATATCAAAGTGTAACTCTTGAAAAATCTGATAAAACTTCTCCATTTGGTTTTTATCTTTCTCGCGGTGCTTTTGTTCATTGAGGCGTGATGGATATGGTAACTTTGTTTTGACGGGTGTTTCGTTTTCATTATCATTAACGACCTTTTCTTTTCCCTTAGACGTTGGGACCACCGGAGGTTGGATGTTCTCGGTCCTTCCATTATTACTAGGAATTTCCGTATCCGTTGTTGCCTCAGGTTCACGGACGACTACCTTGGGAGGTAGAGAAGAAGAGGTAGTCGGAGCCGTCGGTCCATCATAAGTAACACCACTCCTCGTTATGATCGCTTTTGCATCGCCCCTCGGGTTAGCGATCGTGTTGCTAGGCAAAGTTCCAGAGCCCGAGGGTCGATCATTTAAACGCTTGTTGATATCATTTATTTGAGTTTCAAACATTTTCGTTGTTTCTTCTTGTTTAGCAATTAAGGCTTGTTGTCCTTGAAGCAATTGTTTAATCAACTCTTCCGTGGGCGACGGATTTGGAACAGCAGCTTGATTTTGATTATTAAAACTTTGCCCACGGTTTTGAAAATTTCCATTGTTTTGATTTCCATGATTCATATTTCCATGATTGTTATTCTGAAAATTCCCATTGTTTTGAAAATTATTCCCTTGAGGCGGGCCTTGGTGGTAATTTCCCCGGTTTTGATTTTGTTGAAAATTCTGATTTTGTCCTTGAAAACCATTATTTCCTCGGTTGTGATTTTGATTGTTATTGAATTGATGATTACGGTTTTGCACATTGTTATTCTGATTCACTTGATTAGGTTGATTAAACCCGGGTGGTCCTTGAAAATGGCTTGAACGGTAGCTGAGGAGATTACGGTCTCCTTGAAGAGGTGGGTAACCGTTGCCACCCATATTCGCAGCATACACGTTCTCTTGAACAAAAGAGCCGGTCGTCGGACATTCATAATACGGGTGTGGACCACCACAAGTTTCACAAACGACATTGACCACATTAACTTGTGTATTTTTGGTTTGACTTGGCATCATTTGGTACATCTTTAGCATAGCCGTCGACAAATCATCAATTTTCTTATTCAAGACGGCTAGCTCGGGGTTAGAAGAAGAGTTAAGAATTGCAGTCGATCTTATTGGCTCATTCCTCTCGGCTGAGGAATCCCAATAGTTGTAATGGGCCGTCATATTCTCGATTAGCTCGTAACAATCCTCAGGACGACGTTTCATAAAAGTACCACCAGCTGCAGCATTGATCGTGTCCCTATGTCGTAAAGTCAATCCATTATAAAACGTATCTATTATCGTAACGAGAAGCATATTATGATTCGGACAACGATCAATGGCAAGCTTGTAACGCTCCCAAGCCTCAAACAAAGACTCATCGGGGAGTTGTCGAAAATTGCTAATATCGTTCCTCAATTTCGTCACCATCGATGGTGGAAAATACTTCGCCAGGAACTTAGAAACCATTTCATTGAAAGTATGAATCGAGTTCCTGGGAAGACGATCAAACCACGCGGTGGCATGATGTGTAAGAGAATAGGGGAAAAGAGAGAGACGGAGGGCGTCATCGGAGACCCCGTTTTGTTTCATATTTTGGGTGACGGTTAAAAACTTATCGAGATGCTTATTTGCATCGTCACCCGGTAATCCGTGAAATTGGCACGAATTTTGGACTTGTTGTATCATGTGGTGCTTAAGTCCAAAATCCGTAGCCTCAATATTTAGAGGGGCAATCGGGCCACCTCTACCATGCATAGTGGGTTGGCACAGCTCCTCCATCGTTCGGAGATCAGGAGCCGGCATGTGTTGGTTTTCATTACCACCCACCGGAGGGTGTTGATCATTCATATCCATTTCCTCAACGTTAAGGAAATGGACACGGTGTGTGTGTCGTATTACCCTTTCGGGATTTGAGAACGGAGACGTAAGACTCTCAAACGAAGATCGGGTGTGCATACACCACGAACAAAATTAAAAAGAAAATGAAAAAGAAAAGAGAAAAGAAAATCTTTTTGTTTTTTATATTTTTTCACAAAAACTTATTATTTCTTTTGTTTTTCTTTTCTTAAAACGTAACGTTAATCGAAAACCGTTTCTTTCAAAACCACGCGCGACGGGACGGGAGAGAAGAATGGATCTCTCTTCAGCTAGCAATTTAATGTCTTAGCTATCCGTATTTCCCGCTTATTCGGTTGTAGTGATTGAAATAGTCCGATAAACAACTAAATTACGTTTTCGTTATATTGCGAGACTTATTTGGTTTACAACGCCCTTTCTTGCGATCGAGTCGAGGCTGTAACTTTTATTATTTTTTTGGTATTTTGAAAACACTTTAGGAAAAGTGTTTTTGATTTTTCAATTTTTATAGAGATATATATACAAAATAGAAGAAGGCTTATCAAAACACGATTTTCCAAAACAATTATTCAAAAATTCACTTTAAGCCTTCCCCGGCAACGGCACCAAAAATTGATACGTGTCAATTATAGTATAATAATATTCCGAGGAAATACCGGTTAAAGTAATTCCCGGGTCGTTCTTCCCAACGAAAGCTCAAATGGAAAATTTGAATTATCGAATGGGAAATCGTGTAGTGAAAGTGAGTTGTGAAAGAGTGATAGAGTGAAAATAGCAATCAAGGAATTCAATTATTCACAAGCAATGATTAAACAAGCAAAGAGTACAAGCAATCAATGCACACAACTCAAAAACGTACAATCGGAAATGCACGCGCGTTATTTAAAACGCGACGTTTATCTAAAAATTATCCTACGAACTTGAAACTTTTTCAAAAAATCTTATACTATGAAAAATAATTTCTGGAAAAAGAAAAATATTTTTTAGACTTTTCTTTTATTTTCTATGAATTAAAATTGAATATTTGAATTAAAAATGAATTAAAAATAGAGAAAAATAGAAAATTAAGGTGGAAAAATAAAATTTCAATTCTGAAAATTCTAAAATACTCTAAAAGAATTTCTAAAACTATTTTTGTAATTTTCTGATCTTTTTATTACTTTTTATGAATTATTGGCAATTAAAAACTATTTAAAAATAGAAAATAATCAAAAGAAAATAGGAAAATTAGTAAAAAGCTTTGGAAAAATCTGGAAAATTTCCAGAAAATAAAAAATAATAAAAGAAACTCAGATAAAAATTTCGAGACAAAAATCAGCTGATTAAGTGCTTATTTTAAACAAACTGCTTATCACAAGTGCTTATTATTAAGCACTTGTGATCAAAACTCTTTGGAACTGAAAACTCAGACTAAAAGATGATGCAATTAACTCAAATATGCAATGTATGACCAAGATATAGCTCAAGAAATACACAGATGCTCAAATGTAAGCAAGTATCTCAAATAATAAGCTCTATACTCTAGCAGAATAAGCACAAGCAGAGTCAGATGAAAGATGGTGATGCACAACACTTATACTATACCAAAACAACTCAAAACAACAAGCAAATCTCAAATTCAAACTTAATAACAAAATGACAGGCTTCTATTTCAAAACAGAACCCTGTCTAACTCAGGTAACTACAAAGGCTAAATAAGCTGATGAGATAAGCTCCTAATGAAAAGCTTATTGGGGCAAAAGAGCAACTGCTATACTGAGACTACAAATCAACCAAGAGATTGAATCTCTAAACCAATGAACCTATCTAAATGATACCTAAAAGTCTGATAAGAACTGATGCTCAGGGGAATTCAGGTTCAAAACAATCAGCTTATGATCTATTTTTCAATAAGCAAATAAGTTTCAAATTAGATTTTGCTTCTGGATTATTGTACTCTGACTGCCAAACTTTTAAAATCAACAATCCAAAGATATCTCCAATCAGTATTGAATCCTACAATTGATCTCTAAGTTGTGACTAAAACCGAGTTCCAAATCTATTTGACTTTTAGATATTACCACCCTAGTTTGACTTATTTGAGATAAGAAATGATCTAAATGACTACTGAAATAGAAATAAGCTAAAATTTATCTGAAATTAACTATCTAGACTTCTTATGCAACTATAGTGATGATTATGCTATCTACATTCTATTTAATATCTGACAGTTAACAAGTTATTTAGCTAATTTGACTTTTAATGAAGTACTAACTGATTTTTGGCTAAATATTTCTAAGATAATACTAACTAAACCAAAGTGTGCAGTCAATACAAACACTATATCACTATATCACTCAGCAATATGCTGATCCAAACACTCCTGTTGTGACAGAAATGCTATAATTCTAACAATTTGAGCACACAGATCTACTAAGCTATCAAACAACTAAGTGAAACAATTACATCCACCAATCACAATCAAACCTGACAGTAAATCAACAACACAGAACCACACTATGACAAATGATCAAATCAGTAATTCTTTAAATCAACTTGTACACCTCTGAAATCCAATGAAACAATAACACAAATTCAGATCAATTCCAACTCAAGTTCAGATACACAATACATCAGATGAACTCCAAACAACACAGATCAGATACAATCTAAAACTCAGCTATGCATCTCAATGGAACAGTAATTCAGATGTAATACTCATTACACTCAGATCTACATATGTCAACAATCAGATCCAAGGCAAATTACAAATACTCAATCTACTAGCAATCATTATAACTCTCCTAAAAGGCTAAAATAGCACAACAGATGCAATTAACTACACTCAATCAAACAACAATAAAGCTCAGCTAAACAAACAACTATACTACAAATTAATTGACTATCAACTCAGATCAGTAGTTAAGGAAATTAAACGAAATTTTACCAAGGACTTCCCCTCAGCTAGAACAGAGGGGATTCACAGAAGCCTATCTCTAAGATAGGCTGAGTTCTCTCTTTCTGTCTCAGTCTATCAACCACCTCAACAACACATGATTCAATCACCTTCAAATCTGATCTATGATATTTGTGGAATGAAAACTAACTGATATACAAAAGCTAAAAAGCTAGTGTATACAATTATTAAGCTGATGCAGCTTATTCAGAAATTATAAAGCTAACTTGAAACATTTTTTATTTTTTTTATAATTTTCTGGATTTTTATTTATTTTTATATATATTTTGAAAACTGAATTGTAATGAAATATAGATTTAACTCAACATGAATTTGAAAAATTAACTAAGTTTGCAATAAAAGAAAACTTAAATGACAGTAAATGAACAACAATAAGCTAATAAGACCTTATTAAGAAAATAGAACTTTTATTAAAAGTTAATAAGCAGTACAATTACAAATAAGCTAAACTAAATACATTTCAAAATCTAAATTGACAGAGCTTCGCTACTAAAAATTCTACACCCTATTCAGCTACTGAGCACCTCTTTATATAGGAGAGGAGTGAGTGAGGGTTACGGATTGCCAAGCTGGCAATCCGTGTGCCTGTGCTTGTTGATATCAATCTTCAGCCGTTAGATTGCCTCTAATCATTGATCCCTTGATAATAGCCCTCGGATTTCATCTGATGACGCGCTCCACCCAATCATTAGCTGCCACCTGTCCAAATGTGTGCTTCTTTAGATCCCCTGACGCTCTGACACCTCACTGACACCTTTGATTTGACATTAGTACCCTTACTTGCGGTAATTGGGTGAAATAGGTAATTAGGGTTCATGAAGGTCTGGGTAAGTATCTGAATTGGGGGAAATAATGAGCGGGGTGTTTGGTTTTATTTATTGACTATTTTGAGCGTGGGTTTGACCAAGGATAAGGAATGGGCTCGGGTCAAATTCTAAGGAATGGGCCTTTGGATGTTTAATGGACTTGGACTTACACAAGAGTGAAAATGAACTGGACTATATAATTTGGACCAAGGCTTATTTTAGTGTTCAGATTTTTGGTAAATGAAAATTAAAAGGACCTTTTGTGTAGACATTTCAAACTCCAAGGGTAGAAACTGTCAATCTCCAAAAATCAATTCCAAGGACTAAATTTGACAAGTCTGAGTAAGTAGAGGATTGAAACTGATTCTCGGATCCCCGGCTTTGACTATTTGACCATCTTCTAATCTCGTGCTCGTTTTTCCGATTTTCTGATGATTTTTCGTCAATTTCTTATTCATCCGTACCTGCATATCACAATCACAAAAACACACGTTTTCTTGGCGATTATTAGTTCAAATAGTCGAATTGGGTTGATGTTTGGCCATAAAATGGTGAGTAAATAAGCACTCACCAATGTGTTTATGAAGTTGATTATTAAACTAAAGATTTCAAACTTTATAAAATCTTTCATCCCAAAATAATTATAAAATTCTTTGGCTTTTTAGTATCTTTTGTCACTTATAAAATAGTAATCTAAATTTTATTATTTACAAAGATTGACCATATGTTTATAAAACCAGATATTTAATAGTAATCTTTTTATCTATCTTTTTAATAAAATAAAACCGTAACTATACCGGCCATCATTCTCAATTTTAACTATTGGCTAGAGATTTTTTATAGGGTTAATTATTAGAAAATGTATCAAACTTGTCATTTGTTGTTAGTGTTTGTACTTAATTTTTTTCCTTATTGTGTATACTTAATTATTGTGTATATTTTGTATCTATTAAATCTTAACTACTTATAATGTAGATTTAGTCAAAGGGGAAAAGTGGAAAACTGAATTTTCAGTCAATCCCCATTTTGCCCTTCTATATTAAAAGGGTGAGAGAAAATGGATTGTGTAATTAATGTTCTTATTAAAACACCCCGTAACTTAAAATTATAATAATTTATTCATATGGTACAACCAATTAAAAGCATCTATATCAAATTAAAAACAATCAATTAAAACACTTCTTACTAAAAAAGTACAATAAAATTTTCACAATATATAATTTAAACAAGCTACAACATAACATAAAATATAAAATAATTAAACACACTAATTAATCTTATTTTTAAAACATCCTAAAATGAAAAGTATATGTTATTATACACATTATACAAATAAATAAAACACACAAAACTTTATACAAGCTAACAAGTTGATGTTGCATATAGTTTTGAAAACTGGACCGGACCAACGGGTTCAACTGGGAAAAACATATAGTTTTGAAAACTGGACACGACGGGTTCAGTTATTAAAAGCATGACTCGGTTTAAATCGACCCATTTTTCGACCGAAACAGTTCAACCGGGTTTCAAAACATTATGTTGACATGAGCTTAAGTATCAAAGTCAATAAGTCAACACATTTAATCTCTAACTCTTCAAACTTTTATTAGAGGTGGCAAAACGGGCGGGCACGGGCACGGGCACGGGTTAAAACGGGCACGAGCTAAACGGACAAATTATAAATCGGGCTAAACGGGCACGGGCTAAAACAAGCAAATTATAATTCAACTATTAAAAACATTCGGAACAGTCCTAAAAACCCCTTTAATTTATCTTGTAAAAAAAGATCAAGCATCTAAGTCTTAACTATATTTAATTATTTTTTCTTAAAAAACAAAAAAAATAGAGTATTAAATGAATAAAAATGCAACTAATTAAATATATCTATCAATTAATTAGAGTATTAAATAATTATGCATAAAATAGTTAATAAATGAGATAAATTAAAATTAAAATAGTTGGAATGTTTTATAGTTACCAGTGACAAGTGAATTGGTCGGGAAAAAAATGAGAGTAATTGCTTGAAAGTTGAATTATGTGATTCGAAAGCCCATCTAATAATATTTGTTTTTATCTTTTGCCTGTAAGAGCCTATCAAATAAATGCAAGGGGGCAAAAAACGCCCAAAACTTTTAAAAAAGTGTCAAAAATCGCCCAAAAGTTACAAATTGGGCAAGATTTGCCACCCCTAACTTTTATTATTTTTCATTTATAACCCATAAACTTTCTTTTATCACTAAACGATCTGTCGTTATAATATCCCGTTGCTATGCACGGGTATTCCTCTAGTCATCTAAAATGATCATTTTACTTTTCAAAATTTGAAAAAGTAAGGGTAAAATAGTCACAAAATACACACAATAATCAAAATTTGATAGTTCAGTATATCTATACTACTATATAATGCATCTAATTACAAACTTAACTCCTTACCAAAAATTAGATAAGGAGCTTCAATTATGAGGTGACATATGTCACTTCTCAACTAACTCCAAGCCTAACTCGTAACCAAAAATTAAGATAAGGAGCTCAAATCATTAGATAACATTTGTCACTTCTTAACTTAAAATTCATTTTTATTTTCAAATTAAAATATCTTTTTATCTATTTTTTTATGATCTAATTTCACCATATTTTTTTAAAAATTTTGTGCTTTTTAATTCAACATCTATTTTGATATATTTTTATGAATTTTTAGTTTTTACATTTTTAGCGGGTTTATTTTTATTAATTCAAATTGTTACCACTTTAACCTTTATTTCAATCAATACAATCTTCATTCGACAAAATCATATACTTTTGGTGGGAGTGTTTGACGGGTAAGATATTGCGAGGGTCTTTCTATATGCGGGAATAATAATGTCACGGGAAAGCAACGGGAAACCCAAGAAAATAAATACAACTAACATATACATTTGCAGTGTTGTGAAACGAATTCATTAAGCGGGTAGGGAATTGCGGAGAAAGTTGGGATATCAATTCGTTTACTATATTATAATATAACCATATTTATCACCGCCGTTGTGCGCGGGTATCCAACAAGTACTATAAGAAAAATAAAAATTAAGTACATACAATAACAAAAAGTGACAAATATGCTACATTTTCAAGCAATTAACTCTTTTTTATAATATGTCACGAATGTTCAATAGAAACATTTCACTAATCCACGTGAACTTACCTAACCCAACCATACGTGTAGTTCAATGCCATATTGATTATGCAGTTAAATGTTACGAAAATGAATGAATGAAGGTGTGGCTCTCTGATTAAGTTCTTTTGGATTCTTGAACCAAATTATCCTTAAATTTGCATTAATCGAAAGACAAAGTGATATAGACACGTGTAAATATTTTTTTTTTAATCTTATGTGTTGAATGCATGCCCACCCTCGATCAGCAATGCGGAATGTTCCTAGAGGCCAACTCGTTAGCCACACAAGAAAGAGCAACAATTTAAGTTATTCTATTTTCCTTTTAAGAACTGGATTTTTGAATGTTGCACAATGTATTTTAATTGGCGAACCCAGCAGTCCAATGATTGTGTGAAAATGGTAAAAGAAGCTAAACAATCTCATATACAGTCTTTACGACAAACTAAGTTGTGTCTCCATTTAAGGGCACGTATGGCTTAGTACTTTAGGCTTCTAAGTTGAAAAGCTCACTCATCTGCATATGTCAACCATGTGACTAACAAATGAGTCAACTAGGGTGATTCGAGATTCGAGCCGACCCTCTTGGTTGCCTATATTTTTAGAGAAGATATCAAGAGACAGCTTCGTCCTATACTCCTTCCAATTTAACACTCAATCAATCACAAGTATGATTGGAAGTTATGAGTTTGCTATTATTATATGGGGCTATGGGCTAAGACTATTTATACAAAGTTTGTGTCTGTGAAAATTTATGTTTAAGGAGTTGATAAAGTCTTTTCGTAGTATATAATTATTCCGAAGAAATTCTTGTGAAAGTATTTCCCGGGTCGTTCTCCCAACGAAGGTAGAATGGAATCGTGAATAGTCGAATCGCGAAATCGTGTCGTGAAAAGCGGTAAAATGAAAAATATGATTTTGGAGTTCAAGTTATGATAAGAAATGATAAAATATGAAGAATTTACAAGCTAGGTATGTACAAACGTTAAAAATGTGAAAACGGGAATTCAAACGTAAAAATAACGTAACGTACGAAATAAAACGCGACTTATATACATGAAATGATCCTACGAATGTGAAACAAGTTTCTAAAAATCTAAAACTACTAAAAAAAATTTTAAGAAAAAGAAAAATATTTTTTATTTTCTTTTTATCTATTTTCTATGAATTTAAAGACTATTTAAAAGAGATTAAATCAAGAAAAATAACAAATGGTTATGAAAAATTATGAAATTTTGCTGAAAATAACTTTTTACTAAACTAAATCTAAGAAAATTAAGAAATCTGAAAAAGCTTTTATAAATAAGCTACAATAAGCTGAAACAGATTTAAGGCTTAGAATTACTAAACTAAAAAGAAAGTTATAAAAGAATTAATTGTGCCAAGAGTTTGAGAAAAATCCCAAGGGTGCTACTGGTTATACGTGTGAGGTGTGAGCTGTGGAAAGGTTGGAGACCAGGGTTCGAATCCCCTCACCCCCTTTTTGCAGAAAACTTTTATTTTATGAATTTCTTTTTGCAAAGTTATGGAACTATCAATTATAAAAAACTTTTGTAAAATCAACTTTTATAGAAACTACACATAAGCTGGAAATTATAAGCAAATAAAAACAGTTAACTAAAACTAATAGAAATTCAAAACAGTTAACAACAAGCATAAGCAAAACAAATCACTAACACAGCTAGTACTAATACCAAGCAACTCTTAACAATCAACACGAAGGCAAGATATACGCTATCAAATAAGCTCAAAACATCAAACAAAACATTTTTGAGGCAAGCTGGTACTACAAGCTATCCAGGAAACCAAAATCTAAACTATAACACCAAGAGATTAAGAAAATATGAACTGTTGAAAGAGGCAGTTTGCAGTCAATTAAAAACTAAGTAAATGAGCTCAAAAATAAAGGACAAGCGTAGAAATACAAAACTACCGCATCAAGTTGTCAAAGGAAGCAAAAATCAAATACTAAGCTGCAGTAAAAATTAAGATATGATGCGCAGAACAGGGAGATACAATTCAGTTGCAGGTTATGCAAGGGGAAAAACTAAAATAAATCGAGGCCTGCTGATGGAAATACAGCCTAACACCCTTACTAGCAGCCCTATCAAAAGCTACCTAAATAAACTCTCAATCCCAAATCAAGCACTCCTAAATTAAAACAGTACTATTGGCTATCTAAAAACAAAAATAGAAGCTTATATGGGCTACTAACAAGCTAAAGATGGAAGCTAATTTGGACAGATAAAGGACAGAATGTACATGGCAATTTGCAGCCTAATATTAAACTACCAACCAAAATAAGCAGAGATTATATCAAGACAACCTTATTAACTATCTGGAAAACCAATTATCAAGAGACAAGTTGCACTAAATAATCAACTTAGGATTCAAGAATGGAAACTGATAAGCAGAGATTAATGGTGCATGGTTGTGCAGTAAACTAGGAGAGAAAATCAAAGGAATACAACTGATGCAAAGCTAAAAAAAAATCTGTCTAATTATGCTATAAATCAACTCTAAACAACTGTTATTATCAAATTATACCTAACTGAATTACAACTACTAACTTTAACCAAGTTTGACTCAGAAAGTCAAACTTGACCCAATCACTCCTAACGCTAGCAGTTCACTAACAACGGCAGGTAATATCCACTATTAAACAACAAATCAGTTATCACACTAAGTTTCCTAACAACTAGAGACCAAAACAGCAACAAACTACAACAATAAACTTCAATGTTTCAGATATTACTCTACCAAAAGTTAAACAGAACCAATAGGGAATGAGACACAAACAGTTACAATCAAAATTTGATCAAACAGTACTACTTACTTAATCAAACAATCTCTAATTCAACAGCTACCATCACTAAATCAACAGATTCAAATAATAAAACAATAACAACTAAAACAGATTACGAAATCAATACAGAAAACAATAATGGAAACTTGAATCAGAATTTTACCACAACCTCTCCCTCAGCTAAACAGAGGGAGTTCCCTTTGCTTGCCTGTCTTTGTGACAGGCTGGAACCTTCCTTTACTGTTCCAATCTATCAAATCTCCACCAATTTACGACAATCAATTCAATTGATCACTAATCGACTAATGATGCTTATGAACAAAATCAGTGAAAACAACTCTCACAGAGCTTATATGAAGCTGAAATTAAATGTAAAAGCCCTAAACAAGCTTAACTAGAACTGAAAGATCTGGAAATAAACAACACTTTATATTTTCCTTCTTTACTGATTTACTTAAAACTATTAAAATGTAACAGAGAGTAATTTGAAAACAAAGAGGTATGAAATGATTAAAGCTAATGAAACAAGTATAAAAACTATTTATAAATTCTAAACTACAATAAGCAGAAATGATTTAGACAATAAACTGAATTTTATTAAAGAACAAAGGTTACATACAATTAAAAGATAAAAAAAACTGAGAAATGATTTTGGCAGAGTTTGGCTACTCCAAACTCCACACCTAAACTAGCTAACCTAACATCTATTTATAGCTGAGATGAGGGTTGAGGGTTGCAATGCCATGCTGGCAATCCTTGCCACTTTTGTGTTTCTTCACATCATCTTTCATCCCTTGGATCCTTACCAATCATTGCAAAACCAATATTAGCCTTTGGATTAACTTTGGTGACGCGTTCTGTCCAATAAAATGATGCCACGTAGCCAAGCGTGTGCTTCTTGAGCTCTCTGACACTCTGACACCTCCCAAACTTCTAGAATCATGCTTGATTTGACTGAAGTACCCTTAATCTCAGTAATTAAGGAGTGGGGTAATATTAGGGTTCATGGTAACTGTAGCATGAATAGTATTACTGGGTTTGTGGGTGAAAATGGGGGCGGGAGTGTTTGGGATAGTATTTATTTATTTATTTGACTTTGACCGGTTATTAAGTGGTATTTGACCGGGTATGGCTTGGTGGGCTCGGGTAAAGTAATTAGGGGAATGGGCTTGGGTAAGTTTAATATGAAATGGGCTTGAGGATTTAGTGGGTGGACTTGGGCTTGATAAATTTTATGGACCAGGCATGTAATTAAAATTCAGATTTTAAGTAATGAAAGTTACAAGGACCATATTTGTATTCTTCCAAATTTCAAGGGCTGAAAATGTCAATTCTAAAAAATATTTCCAAGGACTACTCTTGCCAAGTCTGAGAAGATAGAGGACTGAAACTGACTTGTGGATTCCCGGCTTTGACTTTTTGACCATCTTCTACTCTCGTGCCCGTTTTCGTTGTTTTCTCGAGATTTTTCGTCCTTTATGATAAATCCGTTCCTGCATATCACAAACACAAAAACACACGTTTTCTTTGCATTTGTTAGCTCAAATAGTCGTTTTGGGTAGGTAATTGGCCAAATAATAGTGAGTGAATAAGCACTCACCAAGAGTCAACTAGGTGGGGTGGTCGGCTCGTAAAGTGAAGCATGCCTTACTTGGGCGGTTTACGGTTCGATTCTCAGCCTTCTACTTCACCATTGCTTTTTATTTTTAAACATCTTACAACATTTTTTATTTGTTTAAATCTTTTTTCACAAACAAATCGATGACTCGACTGTGAACCGAACCCGAACAACCCCACACCCGACTAATACCCCTAGTGACATATTTCTTTTGAATTAAAAAAAAAATAAATAAATAAAATACAACAAAAACAATAAGAAAAAAAAAAAAGTTTATAAATTTTTTTTCAAGTAAATAATAGTTCCTCACTTTTTGGAGGCATTCTAATTCTCCTCATTTTGACAATTCGTTTTTGAGATATCAAACATAATATTTGAAGGAAATTTAAATGCAAATGACATGAAATGCCCTCAATATACCTCAACCAAACGCGCCCTCGCTTATTTTTATTAGAAATATTTCATATATGCGTTCTTGTCATTGCACATCGAAAAAGGAAACAAAAGTCCGAACTGATAATGGATCATGATGTACGCATAAAACATGATCATCTCAAAAATCAATAAAACAAACAAAAAGGAACTCATTTTCTAATATGAACCGATGAACTTTATTTGGTAGCCAGAGGTTTCGTGGGTGAATCTAGATGTTTTTTTTTATTATTGTTATATCTTATGGATTAATAAGTAAAATAATAATAACAATAATAAGAGTCAATTGCAAAATGCATTATTGTTACAAGCAAAAAGACGAAAATACTTTTTATGTTAGAACTACGTGAGCAAAAAATAAGGGGCCGTTTGGTTTGTAGATGGGTTTAGGATTTGGATTTGGATTAGGATTATAACTTGGATTTAGATTTGGATTAGGAGAGAGAAATTATATTTATATAATATTTTTTGTAAAAGTAATTTTTGTTTGGTGTATAAATAAAATGTTTAAATTTAAAGATTTAATAATTTTTATGTAAAAAATGAAATAAAAAAAAACAATGAGTGGTTGATAAAATATTTGACCCCACAATTTTAAAAAAGTTAAACAAATCCTTGTCCTTTAGTTGGGATTTCTATAAACTTCATATCTAGTAACTATCCCTAATTGTGGGGCCTACAAAAGTAAACCAAACAACAAAAATTGGCATGGTTCCCAAATCCAAACCCCACTCCCTAAAACCAAACGGGCCCTAAGAGATTTTTTTTTTGCATTGTTTATTAATAAGGGTGTATATAGTCCAACGTTTGCTCACACAGGGATGAATATGACCTAAGTTAGCTGGTAGAGATGTAAATTCTGAATTTTGGCAAAACACATAGGGATAATCGATTGTAAATCTTTATCCAAATTGTCACTTTTTATTATGTTGTATACAAAAAAAATAATAATAATAATAATAAATAAATAAAATAAAAAATAAAAAATGTAGACTTCTATAATCCATATAAAAACAAAATGGTCAATGTGAAAAAGTGAAAAAGTTAATCTGTGAAATGTTAAAAAATTTATATTAGGTAAGAAAAAACTTAAAACATCACAATAAAAGAAATGTTAAAACTAAATTAGGAAATGTTGAAACATATGTTTTAAAAGGAAACTATTAATACACTGGGTTGACTTGGGACGCTTCAAAGCCGGCGGGTTGACCTGAGACGCTTCAAACCCGGCGGGTTGAATCGGTTTAATTTGACTCGTTTTTTGACCCAACCCGTCGGGTTGAACCGGTTTAAATTGACCCATTTTTTTGACTAGAACAATTGAACCAACTGGGTCGAACCGGGTTTTAAAACATTATGTCTAATCCTCAAATCTTAAAACTTTTATTATTTTTCGTTTATAACTCATAAACTATTTTTTATCACTAAAACTATTTGTAACTATAAAATATTGTTATTTACGGTATCGTCTAGTAAGTAATAAGTGAGTTAAGCTGACTTGGCCCTAGCCCCTAGTTGACCCGTTCCATTTTAAAAATACCCATTATATTTACAAGTAGTGCCAAACCCCCTTTTATCTCACCTTCATTACATCACCCCAGCAGCACCGCCACTTTCCCTACCCCTTTGAATCAAAATAAAATCCATACAAAAACGTGATGGCTGTTGTGGTGGTTCTTGACGGTTATGGTTGCGGCTGTCATTTGGGTTTTCGGTGGCGGCTCTTTGTCGTTGTGGTATGACTAGAGATGATGGTAAATTTTAACTAAAACAAGGTTGCCAGGTGCTAAAAATTGGTTAGTTTTATGATAATAGCCTCGGATGAATGTGATGATCTTCTGGCTGGTTTGATTATGTGTCAAAATTTGAACATTGTGGTCATAAAGTAAGTCCAGTATAGAGTTGTTTCATACAACTGTTTGTCCGGAATAAAGTTGGTTGGTTGGAGAATGAAGCTGATTTTTTTTTTAGCTGGAAAGTTATAACAGGCATAGGATGATGAACAGGTGCCATGTCACCATTTTCCGTAATCTTACATACAACATGAGGTTTAGAGTGCTCGGTACAATGGCGGATGGCTCAAGCCATGAGTTTTGGTGCCACACTATGGCGTGAGAAACCACATCGGAAGTGGGCTGGTGGGTCTTGGCGCCGTGGCCACCAGCTCACGCCAAAAGCTATTTCTTTTTTTCATTTTTTTAGTGGGGCACTGTTTTTACTTATGACATCATTTTTACTTCACGGCACCATTTGTTTTTATTGAGAAAGAGTGTTTTGGTGCTATATGCCAAAGTTGTGTCATGGACAAAAAGTGCTGAGGTGGCAGCACCTCATGACACTAACACCAACTCACGGCACCAAGTGTACGTAACTCTCTTAGCAATACAGCTATATTTGTTAAGAAAAAAAAAATGATACACAACATAATAAAAAGTAACAACTTAAATATGTTACAATTAATTATTCAAAACACATATATGTATTTTGGAGTTTACCATCTTATTAATTTCATTTGGTTTAACTTAAACATAAAAGTCAAGATCTATGACAACTCGCAATTACTTATTGCTTCTAAGCTTGTGGTCGATGGTCTATACGCTAGCTTTGTGAACTGTTGTTTGTTTTTCTTTATTTTTATTGGTTAATAGTAGGTAGTGATTTTTGTGAAATAAAAATTACTTCTCAAAATACTTTGAATCGGCTCAATAAAAGCTTGAAACGAGCCGAGCCTTAACAAGCTCAAGATTTACATAAAGCTTGTTTAATAAACGAGCTTGATTAAAGTCGCGAGGCTAAACGGACTTTTACTTTTTTAGTAATATACTACTAAGTTTCTAAGATAATTAAGCATTAAAATTATATCTTAGTAAACAAACCAAGCTCAAGCTTCTCTAATATTAAACGAGCCGAGCTCGGCTCAGCTACTTACCCCATATCTTTTTTCAATTGGATTGATGAGGGTAATGATGAGAGAGAGAGAGAAAAAAAAAAATTGTTTATTCTTTTACTAAAGTTTGAGTACATATGGACATATGGTACTGTTTATAGTCAATAAAGCACATTCAATGATTGCTTCATTTCATACTTCTGATATTTTCAACCGACTTGTTTTTGTTCAGTAAACATTTGATCCTTGAGAGCTGGGCATCTTTGAAATCTGTAAAAGGTATTTTTAACATATTTGGCATATATCTTCTACATAAGTTACTAATAGCATATCCCATATCTTTACTTTTCTTAGTTTACGAGTTATGTAACACTCTTTGATATGTACTAATCTAAGGAGAAATAGATCTGTTTATTTATAGTCTTTTTATAGATTAAGTTGGTGGTATTGCTTATTTATTTTTAGTTAAACTAAACAAGTTTTTGATATGCATGCTTATTTAAGGTAAATTGGTTTGAATGAACTTTTGAAACAAATTGTTATTTTCATAACCCGAGTGCTTGCTTATTTTTAAGTACTTGTTTATAAGCAGAAAATATGTACCCCCAATATCCAAAATTATGAATACTGTAATAAGATTCTCATCCCTTTTGTTGGTAGTTCAGGCGTGTTTCGATCACAACAAACCAACCATGTGAACTAACCCGGTTACCCGTTAACCAAGCACGGTTACTTTGTTTATCTAAATAAGTTGGCGCGTCAACCCGAAACCTGTTTAGACCCAAGCGTAACCTGTTTATTTTCATATCGTTTCGACAATTGCCACCCCTAGCTCTGTTTACATGATTTCTTATGTCTCAGGAAAATGGATGTTGCAACTACAATCGTTGGTCCTATTGTGACTGTTTTGACGGGTCATATTAAGCAAAAGCTGGGATATCTCACTTCATACACTGAACATGTTGAGCACATGAAAAACAGAATGCTGTTTTTGGAAGATCGAAGTGCTGATATCGAACGCCGCAAGAGACAAAGCAGTACTACCAATCGAATGATACCTACTCATGTACCACGGTGGTTGGAAGATGTTAAAAAGATCAAGGAAGATGTTGATAACATTCCAAGCAACAACATTGGTTGCTTTAATGTTAAAAAGAAGTTTCTAGCAGGAAGAAATGCATTAAGGCTTACCAAGGTTATCGAACGTCTTATTAAAGATGGTTCTGACATCATCTCTTCTGACACCATCTGGCGTGAAGCTGAAGGATGTCTTGGCAGAGTCGATTCCAAAAACCTGGCATCAACATCAACATCAGGCATAAGTGTGTTCAACTCAAGAGTAAAGACATTCAATGATGCATTGAAACTCCTTCAACAAGATGATGATGATACGGCTCGAGTGATAGCCTTGTGTGGAATGGGTGGTGTGGGGAAAACCACGCTAATGAAACAACTGAAAAAGGCTGCACATGATGACAAGATGTTTAATTGGATCGTGGATGTACCTATTGGGAAAAGTTCCAACTTGTTTAAAATTCAGAAGGTCATAGCAGCAAACACAGGCGAATCTCTAACCGAAACTGATGAAACGCTAATGGCTACTTATCTTTCTAAAAGATTCAGAGAGTTTTCAGAGCGTAAAGAAAAGATTCTGGTTATACTGGATGATGTGTGGGAGAAGATTAAACTCGAAGATATCGGATTAGCGGGTCCTTTGCCAAATGGGGTTAAGTTGTTGCTCACATCGCGGGATGTAAAAGTTTGCCGACAGATTGCAGTTGATGCTGATACTGTTCTTGAAGTAGTTAGAGTTGATGTCTTGGAGGAAGGGGAAGCACGGGATTTCTTTTCTCGAATCGCAGGAATTTCAGAGGAATGTGATCGTGATCTCTATAAAATAGGATGTGGTATTGTCAAAAAATGTGGTTGTTTGCCCCTTGCCATCAAACTCATTGCCGCAACGCTTAACAATCAAAATGAATTTGTATGGAGACGTACACTCAAGTGTCTGAAGAATAATGATCTTGATAAGAACGTACAAGAAATTATTGAGATAAGCTACAATAATTTAAAAGAAGAGGATAAAGCGATTTTTCTGCTTTGTGGCTTGTTCCCCGAGGACTCTAATATTGCCATAGAAGATCTCACAAGATATGCATGGGGATTAAAACTTTTAAACAAAGTTTATACTATGGAAGATGCTAGAGACAGTACACAAACGAGTGTTAGCAACCTCAAAAATGCATATTTGTTAATGGATGGTGATAGGCATCACACTGAGTGTGTGAAATTGCATGATCTTGTGCTTGCATTTGTGGTAGGTACTGTTTCTAAAGGTGGCAAGGATGGATGTTGGATCATTCACCATGATGATTTCTCAAAGTGGAGTGACGCTGATAACAAGAGCAAGGCTTGCAAGCAAATTTCGTTAGCATGTAAGGGTATGTCTAAGTTTCCTAGTGACTTCAGGTTTCCAAACCTTTCACTTTTGAAACTTATGCACGGAGATGAGTTGCTAAGGGCTCCTCAAGACTTTTATGCAATAATGGAAAAGCTTCAAGTTATAGCATTTGAGAGAATGGAGTATCCATTAGTACCCACATCTATTCAGTTCTCCGCCAACCTTCGAACTCTTTGTCTCTATGAATGCTCATTGATGTTTGATCTAAATTGTATAGGAAATCTTTTGAATCTGGAAGTGCTTAGCTTTGCTAATTCTGGCATTACAATCATACCTTCCACATTCGGTAATTTGAAGAGGCTAAGAGTACTCGATGTCACAGGTTGTTACAAACTTGTTATAGATGACGGTGTCTTGAAAAGCTTAGTGAAACTTGAAGAGCTTTATATGAGAAGTAATTATAGACGTGCACTCTGCTTCACAGACAACAACTGTAGTGAACTTGCAGAGCGTTCAGAGAATCTTTGTGCATTAGAATTTGAATTTATTTGTAACATTGCTCATATGAAGAACATGTCTTACGAGAAACTTAAAAGATTCAAGCTCTCAGTGGGATGTTATTTTACAGAAGTCCTTCACTGGCCGCGCAGATATCAAGGTGAAACGCGCTCATATAAAAACAGCTTGAAGCTGATCACCAACAGAGAAAAACTATTACAATCTAAAATCAACAAGCTGTTTAAGATCACGGATGCACTTTATCTACAAGTAAATGATATGAAGTCCCTTGAAGATGTTGACGTGGAATCCCCGCATCAACATCCTCCTCGAAACTCTTCGTTTTACAATTTGAGGCTACTTGTAGTTTCAGAATCTGTAAAGTTGAAATACCTTTTCACCATGAATGTTGCAACAAGTTTGTCAAAGCTTGAGTATCTGGATATTTCCGGATGCCCTTTAATGGAAGCAGTCATACATACCGAGAATGATGGATCAAATATAATAAAGTTTTCCCACTTAAAGTATCTCAGCTTGGTTAGGCTGCCAGAGTTATTGCATTTGTGCAATAAGGTTAATGTAATTGAGCTGCCACGTCTCATGGAGTTGCAACTTGAAGGCCTTCCAAAAATTACAAGCATTTATCCCGATAGTGCAACATCTTTTGTGTCGAGTAATATATCCCCCACGCAATCTTTCTTGAACGAAGAGGTAAGTATATGCTTTGTATTAATATACTTACATTAACAATCTTTTCAACTAAAAGTGTTTTAATAACAGGCGGGTATCTAATGAATAAAAAAAATCTTAAATAATTTGCAGGATGCGACTCCAAAGCTGGAGAAGTTGTTTGTTTCTGATATGGAGAATTTGAAGGAGATATGGCCTCCTCAGTTTAGTATTAGTAATCTTTGCCCATTGAGAGAGCTTACGGTTGAGGGTTGTGATTCCATTGAAGTCTTGTTCAACATGGATTTTGGTGAAATCGAGCAACTTAGCAGCAGCTTGAGAAGCATTAAAGTGAAGAGATGTGATAGTCTTGTGAAGCTTTTTTCATGCAATCCATTTCCATTCCTGAATAATCTACAAGTGCTTAACGTCTTTAGATGTGGTTCCATTCAAGTGTTATTTAACACTGACTTGGGACGTGCTGGTAAAAGTGAAGAACAGGTTTGTAGCAATAGTTTGAGAAGCATTGCAGTGGAAAAGTGTGATAGTCTTGTGAATCTTCTCCCAAGCAATCCAATGCCATTATTCAATAACCTAGAACGGCTTCAAGTTATAAGTTGTGCTTCCATTGAAGTGATATTCGACATCGACATGGGATGTGTCTGTGAAATGGTTAAAGTTAGCAGCAGCAGGTTGAGAAGCATTCGTTTGTGGGATTTAGGGAAGCTTAGAGAGGTGTGGAGGATAAAAGATGCTGGAAATAACTTGATTCATGGATTTGAAAATGTTGAAAGCATACATATTGAAGATTGTGAGAGGTTTGAAAATTTAATCACACCTGCCACCAATATTGATTTGAGAGCACTCAAAGAAGTTGAATTGGTTGAGTGTAACCAAGATCAAGAGGTACGGCTCTTAACATATACTATGTTTAAAACTAAACATTTGTTGCAGTTATATATATTCATATTTTCTCAATGGAAATTATTACTAAATATATCTTTTGTGGTTCTCATATGCAGATTAATGCTATGTCTATACTCGGGGAAGACTCAAATGATGAGATTTCTAAAATTGCATTCCCATCATATCTATTACCCACTTTCCATAACCTTCATGAACTTGTTTTGTGGGACTACAAAGCTGTGGAGGTGGTCTTTGAGATAACGTCTCCAAGTAGTAGAGAATCACCTCACAATACTCAACAACCACCAATACTCCCCTATCTTGAAGAATTACGGTTAGAGTATATGGGGAGGATGAGTCATGTGTGGAAGTGCGATTGGAATGAAGTCTTAATTCTTCAAAAACCTCATTCACAGTCCTCATTCCATAACCTCACAACCATAACAATGGAAAGCTGCAATAGCATCAAGTACTTGTTTTCACTTCTTATGGCGAAACTTCTTTCCAACTTAAAGAAAATTCATATAAAGTCTTGTGATGCTATTGAAGAGGTTGTTTCAAACAGGGATAATGAAGATACCTCTTTATATTCCCACATAAACACCAGTCTCTTCCCTCATTTAGACATTCTTGAGCTTGAAAAACTCAGAAGTTTCAAGTGTATTGGTGGTGGTGCCAATGGTATATCTAGTGACATTCATGACCAACTTAAGGTATGTTTCCTATATATTTAGTGCCTAAAATAAAGGTTGGTTAATTTTGTTAATATTATTAGCTATGTGGATAATATAATCAAATTCTCGATTTTTTTCCAGTTATCTCAAGCTTCTTGGTCCTTATGCGAATACACTAGAGAGATAAGTATAGAAGATTGTGATTCATTGTCAAGTGTGATTCCATGGTATGCTGTAGGACAAATGCAAAAGCTTCAGGTGCTGAAAATTATAAATTGCAAATCAATGACAGAGGTGTTTGAAACTCAAGAGATCAACAACAAGGGTGGTACTGATACTGGAAACTTACTTCCAAGGCTAGAATATATTACGATGCTCAAACTTCCAAAACTAAAGATCTTGAAAATTCAAGGGTGCAACCTTTTGGAACATCTATTCACATTTTCCACTCTTGAAAGCCTCACGGAACTCGAAGAGTTAGAGATAGAGGATTGCGAGGCAATGGAAGTCATTGTTAAGAAAACTAGTAGAGAGCAAACAACGGCATCTGATGTGGTGGTCTTTCCTCATTTAAAATCCCTTTCACTAGTCGATCTACCAAACTTTGTGGGTTTCTTCTTGGGGACGAATGAATTCATATGGCCAGCATTGGAAAAGGTTGTGATCGTTGAATGCCCACAAATAACGGTGTTCACTTACGGTCGGTCAACAGCTCCAAAGCTTAACTTCATAAATTCAAGCTTAGGCAAACATAGTGTTGAATGTGGACTTAACTTTCGTGTGACCACCACCTCGCATCAGGTATTCTTTTCTAGACTCAGGCCTTGTATAACTTAATATTTGAAACAGTGCATAAACTTTTAGTATTAGACTCAATTAACCTTATTAATAATTGTATTCTTCATCAAAATTACAGTGATTATTGGATCGAAAGTAATACGATTAGAAAATATCAACGGTTGTACAATCATGTAAAGCCTTTTGGCTTATTTTACTCGCATATGAAGGTTTTTTTTATCATTGAACCAACTTATATGTTCAATTATCTCGGACATAAGCTTGTGTGTGTGTGTTGTTGTTTTTTTCACCTTGTAGGCCCGATTACAGACTTATGAAAGTACAAGCTCATACCGCCCTACTACTATGGAACGGTTGCCTTGGTCTTATCATAATTTGATCAAAGCGGATATGAATAATAACCCCTGTGGTGGACATACTCTTTTTTCATCCGATGAGGTGTCACAACTGCAAAAGCTTGAAACTGTCCATTATAGTGGATGTCGGGACATTGAGCAAATATTTGATTCACAAATTGTTGCTGAAATTCCAAACTTGAGACAAGTGGACTTGCAGTGGTTAGGTATCAAGTATATATGGAACAACAAGCAGGGGACAGTATTAAAGTTTCCAAACCTAACACGACTTTCTATTTTTAAATGTGATAGTTTAGAATATGTATTTACATGTTCGATGGTTGGCAGTCTATTGCAACTCCAGGAACTACATATACATGGGTGCAATAGGATGAAGGTAATTGTGAAGGGAGAAGAAGAAGAATGTGATGCCATAGTGAATGCTACTGTGGAGTTTCCTTGTCTAAAGTCCTTAAAACTTGAATATCTTTCAAGTCTTAGGGGATTTCGCTTTGGAAAGGAAGCTTTTGAATTTCCATCACTGGATACCTTGCAAATTAAAAGGTGTCGAGAAATGGCGGTTTTCACCAAGGGAGATTTGTCTGCTCCAAAGCTATATGCAATTAGTACAGAGGATGGGAAGTATAATATACACAACAGGCTGAACTCCGTTATAAAAAACTTTACCCTTTGGTAAAAGGTGAAAATATGTCTTACCATAAGAAAGTGGGACTAAATCTGTAACGCTGATTCAGAACCAACTCAATTCGCCTGCAGAATCAGGATCTCAGGCACCGGATTGTACTCTGCCAGTTACGGATGATGTTCTCTCAAACACGGATAAAAGGTAATTAGGAATTTTCAAAATTTATGACAACTTCATAGTAATTGATGATAGAGATCAAATTGTAATTTTACTTGAGTTATAATTATGTGGGCAATGTCACTTTGAACTATAGTAATTTCCCCCTAACTTTTTTGTATCGTCACGAACCAAAATTAATTAGGCATCGTAACTTCTTCCTGACGGTTACCTTTTTTCATCTCTCATATTACAAATTGTGTGCTTTTGCAGGAACTTCAGAAGTCTACATAGGTTGCAACTAGTGGTCTTCATAATGCTATGCCTTAATTCGTGGGAAGTATGGGCATAAAAGTTGGTTTTGGACAAGCAGATTCTGTACATTCTGTTGTTCCGAAGGAGTTTGAGGGAGGCATGAAAGGGCCCAAGCAGTAGTTATCGTCCACATTTGTCATAGTAACTAATTCAAAACGTAACAAGAAAATGGGGGCATCTGTGAAACATGTAGGAAGAGTTGCTAAAAGTATGCGATATGTGGTGTTATCATTTTTTGTTGGTGCAAAATAGTTGTTTAGGTGGTGCAATCCTGAGGCTGCTTGATGTTTGCTATGTTTTCTCCATTATTTGTAGCTATATACGTTTGTGTTCTTTTGGATACTCGTAGATGCACAAATTTACAACTTTTTGTCAAACGGGTCATTGAATTGAATAAACTTTTGCTATGTACTTTGCTTGATTGCTTTTACACGTGTCTGCTTAATCAAACAAGTTATGAGTGATCTTTTTCAGTGACCTTATTCTGGGCCTCTAGCTGAAAAACGAATCATCCAGGCTCGAATTATAGCTTGTTACAAATATCTAAACTATCAAAATAGAGCTTGAACAATGACAGAAACGGCTCTAAAGGATAGATGTCTTGTAAACCAATGTTTGAAACTGATGGCTATTTTGGTAAGACATATTTTTTTAAACATCCTAAAACAGAATAAAGGTATTTTGATAGAAATCCCCCCCAAAATATTCAAGCCGAGTGCTGAAAGCTATGAATTCCAAAATATTCAAACCGAGTCCTAAAAACCATAGAACAAATGATCAACTACTGAAGATCAGCACCAGGATTCCATACTATCATCCTGTCTTGAGTGAGCTGCCTCCTTTGAATGAGCATCACTGCATTTCCACACAGTGTAATTGAAGATTATAGATGGCAAGATGAGCGGGTTAGGTAACAGGTTAACATGAGTTCAGGTGGACACGGGTCATATTTTGGTCTACGTCTGGTCAGAATGGGTTGACATGAAAACACTTTTTGCCCAGTTTCTAAATTTTCATACATACAATTCATGCGTTAGCAATGAATTACACAATAATCTGAATCTTCAATTAATATTATTAGAAGGT
Organism: Artemisia argyi; assembly: GCA_030686995.1. Lineage (NCBI taxonomy): Eukaryota > Viridiplantae > Streptophyta > Magnoliopsida > Asterales > Asteraceae > Artemisia > Artemisia argyi. Next base: position 17,637,652 of record CM060684.1, on the reverse strand, counting down.
AATATGCATTAAAAACAGACTTTGGCCACCTTTAAACTGAGTTACCCGTTCGACCCGTTTCCATTTAGGGAATACTGATTTGACCCATTGTACACGTTTGAGATATTGTCAATTTGTTATCCAAAAACCTATTCCTAGTAAATTGGTCGAAATTGCCACCGATAACAAGATGATCATATAGAAATAGATGAACGGACAGGATTACGTTTGATCATAACCATCAGGTTGGAAGAATGGGTCCCATCCAAGCTCGTTTAGTCCACTTGCAGGAACAAATTTCCCCTGAAAGCGTAAGTATTGTGTTAAATTGTTTGTAATACCATTTGATGTGTGATTAGCACATACAGAATATGTCACATGTGTAATAAACAAAGTGGATAAGTTAACGCATACCGGGAGTCTTTCCCCATACGTAATGGGTTCAAGATCTGGCCCGATAACAAAAGAAAATATACACATAGCATTGACAGATTTATCCTCATACGCCATCAACATATTGTTCAGACATATAAAAGCAATATAAGTACTCAACAAACATTATATTTTTAGGTTCTACATCAAGATAAGTTTGTACCAAAAAGTAATTCAAGTGCCTTCACGACCAAGCTTCTGAAGAAACCACTTGCTATCGATCAGCATTTGTCATCCCGTCACAAACATTAGAAAGTAAAATCAGTAATGTCAGAACAGACCAAATTTGAACCATGACAAAATTTGAGTTTATTCATTACTATTTACCAAGAGGCAAAGAATGTGACACCCAAGCTAACAATCACATAAGAGATGTCTTAATTTAAGCTACTAAAGTCTTGCTAACAACGTAAACAGGTTTCATATAATATGCTGCAAACCTAAAGTCCCAACAATCAGCATTGATGTCAGCTATCCGATTTCGAAAAAAAACTTTTAAGATTAGTAGTTGTAACTGAACTAAAGAAGATTGATATAACCAACATTTGAATAGAAATATGAATGATTTTAATTTGTGACACAATGCTTTTATGCGAGACAAATTGACAGGAAGCCATTAAACATCGCCTTCATGAGAAAATGAAAGTGCAGCTAGGGATACTTGCATGTGTGTTTGTGAAATCTTAAGGTTATGTTTATCGATTTCAATATGCAGCTTTTGCTTTTGTATCAAGCTTTGTTAGATAACGTATGCCATCGATAATGTGCAAATAATATGTGTTTTCGATTCACTACAAAAAACGCTCAACGGCTCAAGAGATTGCTGATGATTTACCAAGTGCAGTGAGTATTGCATCCATATTATGAAACTACGTACTAAGTTCAGATCCTTAAGTCAAACCATGCACTACAACCAAACAAGAAAAAAACCTGATAATGGTATTGCCCGGATATAGCCGGATATGACCTGGTCTAACCGGATATAACCTTGGCCGGATATAACTTTAAGAAACCTTTAAAAAAAAAAAAAAATCTTACAGTCGAGTTTTAAAGACTGAAAATGGAATTGACTTACTGTCCCAAAATAAGCTTCATTTCTTCAAGCTTCTTTGCATTTTTGTTGACTTTTTATTCTTACCTTGCAGATTTATTTAAAGACTGAACATGGGTTCAGGTGGACACGGGTCATATTTTGGTCTACGTCTGGTCAGAATGGGTTCACATGAAAACACTTTTTGCCCAGTTTCTAAATTTTCATATATACAATTCATGCGTTAGCAATGAATTACACAATAATCTGAATCTTCAATTAATATTATTTGAAGGTAATATGCATTTAAAACAGACTTTGGACACCTTTAAACTGAGTTACCCTTTTGACCCGTTTCCATTTAGGGAATACTGATTTGACCCATTGTACACGTTTGAGATATTGTCATCCCTAAACCTATTCCTAGTAAATTGGTCAAAATTGCCACCTATAACAAGATGATCATACAGAAATAGATGACCGGACAGGATTGCGTTTGATCATAACAATCAGGGGAAGATTGGGTCCCATCCAAAGTCGTTTGGTCCACTTGCAGGAACAAGTTTCCCCTGAAAGCGTAAGTATTGTGTTAAATTGTTTGTAATACCATTTGATGTGTGATTAGCACATAGAGAATATGTCACGTGTAAGAAACAAAGTGGATAAGTTAACGCATACCGGGAGTCCTTCCCCATACGTAATGGGTTCAAGATCTGGCCCGATAGCAAAAGAAAATATACACATAGCATTGACAGATTTATCCTCATACGCCATCAACATATTGTTCAAACCTACAAAAGCAATATAAGTACTCAACAAACATTATATTTTTAGGTTCTACATCAAGATGAGTTTGTAACAAAAAGTAATTTAAGTGCCTTCATGACCAAGCTTCTGAAGAAACCACTTGCTATCAATCAGCATTTGTCATCCCGTTACAAACATTAGAAAGTAAAATCAGTAATGTCAGAACAAACCAAATTTGACCCATGACAAAATTTGAGTTTATTCATTACTATTTACCAAGATGCAAAGAATGTGACACCCAAGCTAACAATCACATAAGAGATGTATTAATTTAAGCTACCAGAGTCTTGCTAACAACGTAAACAGGTTTCATATAATGTTCTGCAAACCTAAAGTCCCAACAATCAGCATTGATGTCAGCTATCCGATTTCGAAAAAACTTTTAAGATTAGTAGTTGTAACTGAATTATAGAAGATTGATATAACCAACATTTGAATAGAAATATGAATGATTTTAATTTGTGACACAATGCTTTTATGCGAGACAAATTGGCAGGAAGCCATTAAACATCACCTTCATGAGAAAATGAAAGTGCAGCTAGGGATACTTACATGTGTGTTTGTGAAATCTAAGGTTATGTTTATTGATTTCAATATGCAGCTTTTGCTTTCGCATCAAGCTTTATTAGATAACATATGCCAATATGCCTCGATAATGTGCAAATAATATGTGTTTTCGATTCACTACAAAAAACACTCAACGGCTCAAGAGATTACTGATGATTTACCAAGTGCTGTGAGTGTTGCATCCATATTATGAAACTACGTACTAAGTTCACATCCTTAAGTCAAACCATGCACTACAACCAAACAATAAAAAAAAAACCCGATACACTGGGTATTGCCCGGATATAGCCGGGTCTCGACCAGATATAACCGGGTCTTGGCCGGATATAACTTTAAGAAACCTTAAAAAAACAAAAATAAATAAATAATAATAATATATAAAAAAGTACCTGAATAGCAGCCAATCTTGCTTACAATATACTTACAGTCGAGTTTTAAAGACTGAAATGGAAGTGACTGTCCCAAAATAAGATTAACTTCTTCAAGCTTCTTTGCATTTTTGTTGACTTTTTATTCTTACCTTACAGATTTATTTACAGTTGACTATTTATTTTGACTGAAAGTTGTTATGCATATATAAAGTTTTTGTCGTGTTATGAGACAAGTTTTAAGTTAAATAGACGCAGTGAAATATTCATCATGTGAGGTCAGTGGGTCTCTTTATAATTAAGACAAGTAGAAATTGTTGGTAAGGTTTGTGGTTCGATTCCCATGTATCTCCATAAGCGTTTTTAAGTAAATGTACAAAGCTAAAAAAGTCTCTCCATAAGCGTTGGTTCGATAAGCTCCAGGAGTAGTTATAAACCCTGGAAACTAAAACCAAAATCCTTTTTATCTAGCATTCCATGAACGTTTAAAAATGGGTTTGGGACTGTAATGTTTAGTTGGGGTAAGCCCATGCATAGTTTATTGTGTAATGAAATGATACGCTTTTGTGATAAATAGATTAAGTTGGAAACAAAGTATTGTGTGGTGATGCGGTGTATTGGTAAGAATAAGTGCGTTTAGTTGGAGAGAAATTCTTCATTTTTTCAAGAAATTTTTCATAAGAAAATGGAAAAACTGAAAATGCGTTTAGTCGCAATTTTTTCCAACAATTTTAAAAAAAAATGAAATTCTCATTTTCTAAATTTTAACTAAGAAATTGAAAAACCCATTCTACCATTCTCACTTTTTTCTTTCTCATTTTTTTTCTCAACTCCAAAAAAACACATACACCATTCTACCCCTAATCTCTCGTGTCATCCTCCACCGCCGACCGTCGCCGCCACTACCCGCCATCGTCGCCACCTTCGCAATTTGAGGTAGTCTTCTTATTATTTTTAAAAATGAAAAATATAACTCCAACCAAACGCGTTTTCAAAATTCTCAACTATTCTCTATAAAAGAAAATCATCCCCTTATCAAGGAATTTAGAGATAGAAAAGTTGAAAAAAATTTCACCAACTAAACGGCCCCATAGCTTCTGTATGGTCTCTAGTTCAATTCCCACTACATCGTCATTATTCATTTTTATACAATTTAATGCTTGTTCACTAATTTAGATTTTTATCATTGTATTTTGGTTTCATTCAAAACAACTACTCCCTATTAGTAGTTGATTACAACTAACTATATTAGCTTTAAAAGTAAACATGCTGTTTTATTAACGAATGGTGTTTTTATATGCGTGCATTTTGAAGTATTAAAATGCATAATTCACATTTTGACACCTTTCGTGTTTTCTTCTTTTGTTCCTCGTAACTCAAAGCAACATAACTAAGCTAAAAATTAGTCTGTAGAACTAATATTTGCTAGAGTACAAGTTGGAACGTGCAGAAAAATTGTCCACAGCACTCGCGTTGCCACCATTTCGATCGTGGAGGGTTACAAACTACAGTTGTTTATAGTCCTCATCATTGTTTTTGTCTATAATTGATATACTTATGTAACCCCAACTGTATGTACAATGCCATTTTGATTTCGCTTTTGATGTTCATTTCTATATTACAAGGTACCAATGGATGTGTGTCACCAGAATTATCTAAAATGGATATATGTGTCAGTGTGTCGGTCTTCTATCAATGTAAAAGTCAATCAATCACAAGGTACTAACGAACATATGTCACCAGAATTATCCAGAACGGATAGATGCGTGACCCTCACAAGCCCAACCTAAAGATTCACCAAACCCACAGAGTTTTGAGTCCTGTTCACCTACATTTCTAGCTGTAAACAGTAACAAACGTTCTCCTATATGCTATATGAACACTTATATTAAGCAACAACAAAGGAAGTACACTTATACATCATAAAGATGAGGACTATGGGTCTTGCTCGACTATGCAGGAGCGCCACGGTATATTCACTCATACGTTACATTAAACCAATTTGATTAACGAAGAAGACAACGTAAACTACACTTTTTTACGGTCATCACATTGTCATTTTCTATCGATCGTGGTTGGTTTATCATGTAGATTCACATTTAGAGTACTACCATTGTCAAAGTGGTCAAAGATCAGTCACAAACTTTAGCTTTTGTATCCTTTAACAAAATGATCCCAGATTTGCATTAATCGGTTTTTTAACCCAAAATAAAAAGTGGATACCTCCCATCTAAGATACCTTGTCTAGAAGTACAGTATGAATTTAAAGAGGTACACACCAATAGAATTAATATTCTATCTAATGTGTCGAATACATAACCAGCTTCAGAAAAGTGAGATTTTACCAGTGCAAGAGCTATTCCACGATGAGAAATCTTGTCCTTTTCTTCTTTGGCCATTTCAGCATAACTACAACAACAGAAATGATAATTAGTTTGATTTTATTGCAAGCATGCGATGTCGATGATATGAAAGGTGCAGGGAAGATGGCAAGATGGCGAGTCAAAATGGGTCGGGTTGAAATGGATCAAAATGGGTTTGGGTCATAACAACGTCAAATCTGATTCAGGTTCAAACAGGTGGTTCATAACAATGTCAAATGGGTTCTTAAAAGATAGACTTGACGTGACTTTCAACCTGTTTGACCCATTTGATGTTTTTCTCTTTTAGCTAAACTTGCTTTGAACGATAGGACCAGGTTAAAATATGAAAATTGCAAGACCCGTGTATAACTAAATTGGTCGAAATTGCCACCAATTATGGAGATGATCCTATAGAAACAGAGATGACCTTACGTTTGATCATAAACATCAGGTTGGAAGACTGGATCCCCCGAAGTCATTCGGTCCTCTTGCCCTGAATGGGTACATTGTGTGTAAAATTATTTGAAATGCCAATCAATCAAAACCTAGTACGACCATTCATAGGTACATGCAAATCACATCTCAGACTTCAAAAGATCAGTTCAACCGTTTGATATGTTACGAAACAAAGTGAAAAATGTAGAGCATACCGGGGTCTTTCCCACAAACGTAACGGGTTCATGATTTGCCCCAATACCAAGAGAAAATACACACAGAGCATAGGCAGATTTATCCTCATAAGCCATCAACATATTGTTTAGACCTGCATAATGCACTCAAAGTGGTTAATTAGCATTACTTTAATTTTCTTATAGTTTAACATCAACGTAAATATCACATAAGATTATTATATGTACCTTCATGACCAAGCTTATGAAGAAACCACTTGCTATAGATCAGCATTTGCCATTCAGTAACAGCCATGACGAAGTGAAATCAATAATGTCAGAACATGCCAAATATCACTCATGAAAAATGTAACAGTCCTGTTTTATGTACTTCAAGATCGAGGAGTAAAATTCACAATCAATAATTAGTAAAATAAAAAACACGCGAAATAACCATTTGTAATTAGTTGCTCAAGTACATTTTTCTATCTTCATTAATCAGGCAGGCATATGTCAATCTGAAACAACTTTTGAATAATACTACTTTAATGTTTACTTGACTTGGGGAATCAGGAATTGAATGATATGGTTCCTCTCCATTGGTTAAATTCACTGCCTGTGATTAGAGATTTAGCTAATCTAATAATAGATGCCAGCAAGCCAAAAATCGGTGTATTTTTTGTCCACGAATGTGTCTACACCACTAACTCTTTCATTGTCGAATGTTAAAAACACATAATGCTTCCATTACACAAGGTAAGAAGCAGATAAAGTCGGTGTGACATCCAAATTCCTAATCTTAAAAAAAAAAAAAAAAAAAAAAAAAAAAAAAAAAAAAAAAAAAAAAAAAAAAATTGGTGTCTTAAATCATTATAATGTAATTTGCTAACAATATAAACAGATTGCACAAGCTTACTAAGGGATGTTCGAATGTTCTGCAAACCTAACGTCCCAATACAGAATCAGTACTTTAGAAGTTTCAGGGGTTATATAATCAGATTTTTACTTAATTTTAATGACATAATTTTAGCCAAATATTATAAGTCTATAAGAACAAATACAAATAACCAAGATATGAAAGAAAGTGCCCGTGATTCAAGTGGTGACCCAATGCTTTTATGAAAGACAATTTGACATGAAGCGATCAAACATCACCTTCATGAGGAAAAAAGATAGTGCATCAACACAAACTTACATGTAAGAGTCTTGGCCGGATATGACCGGTATAGCCGTGTCTTGGCGGATATGACCGGGTCCAACCGGGTCAAGTCCGGCTATAACCGGGTCTTGACCGGATATTACAGGGTCTATCCGGGTCATGGCCGGATATTGCCGGGTCTAACCGGGTCATGGCCGGATATAACCTTAGAAAACACAAAAACCTTAAAAAATGTATGTAGCTGGATAGATTGTCCGAAAATGATTTTGACTTCTTCCAACTCAAATGTCACCGGAGGTAGCTTCACTCGCCATTTTACAGTTGACTACATGTCTACATGGGAAGTCTTTAAACTCAAAAGTCAACTGTAAAATAATACAAAGTTATGGGCCTGTTGTTATGGGCTATGCCCATATATGAAAAACAAATTCACTCACACTTATGTATTTGAGAATTAAATACGTGTTTGTTTTATGGGTGTCCCACTGTTTGAATAGAATCAAAGAGAAAATAAGTTGTTTGGTATCATACTTCTCTCTTACAGTATATTTTAATTTTCATACCCCACTCAAATCCAAATCTTGAACCAAATTCAAATCCAATTCCAAACCCATCTATAAACCAAACGGACACTAATATGCATTTGTAGACTTTTTAATCTATCTTTATTTACTTTTGACATCTTTCAAATTTCAAACTAAGTGACATGTTCGACTCTTAGTTCAAGAAACACACAAAAATAGCATCAAGAAACTTGCTAATACTAACAAAAAGAACGAACAACACTCTATATTTACATCCCACATAGATTAAAGAGGTGAAATCTTTCTTGTTTATGTACTGTAGTAAATGAGCTTCATTAATGTCTAGAATATTACCATGTTTCCAAGGCGCATGGTTATGGACGAAGTTGATTATGAAAGTAAAAGCTTCTCTGCTTCAAGAGCCAATGCACAAGCTGAACTACATTTTGAAATGCTGAACTACATACGTTACCATTTGGTGATTTAGTACTGTCTTCCTCACCAGTGGCTCTTACGTAACTAGCAGCTATCTCACTTTGTTGGCCTCACTAGCGAATTAGCCTGTCTGCATCTTCAAGAGTCAAAAACCTAATGAGACGGCCCATTTCATCCAATATGGGACCATCTATAACACATATAAGCTTCTCTGCTTCAAGAGCCAATGCACAAGCTGTGGTAACTTCATATGTGCTGCATCATTGTACGCAAATAGCACTAATAAGTAAACACTTGTATCACTTACCTTAGGGAAGGATTGAATGGTAACACTATATTTTGACTTTTATTCACAAGGGTGCCGATAAGTAAAAGCCAAATAACGTACTTGCAGTTTAAAACATCCCTAGAGCTGGAATATCCGAGATTACTTAGGAGCACAATAGAGTGAGCATCCAGCTTTTCACGGATACGAGGAACATCTATCTGCTTTACTTCACTTGTTGCTCCATAATTATTCATGTTCATGTATACTAGGCAAATGCTCACTATAACCCCCTCACATCCCCAACATGTTCATGTATTCATTAGATCTTCTTAGAACTATATTAATAAATTTCACCACATAGTAAAGTAGTATATATAAGATCTTTGTGTAACAACTGCCACAACTTCTAAGACAACAAACAACTGCCTAATTTTGATGTCATATTGTCATGCTTCAGAAATTAATAACGTGTCAAGTACTATAAGACTATTTACCTATCAATTGCAACAAATTTACAGCTAAAATTCTATAACCTAACAAAACAACTCTTAAAATAACACAACTCAGTAAACAATCAACTCAAAGCATTTCGTCGATCAGTTGGTGTACACATGCAATCCACAACAATCAATCAATCAATCAAACAAGCTAGTAACAACCAACTAATAAGCTCAAACAAACAACTTAAAATCAACTGATAACATCTGGTAATTAAGTCACAATCCACAACAATCAATCAACCAAGCTAGAAACAATCAACTAAAGCAAAAGTTAGGGCAAAATTGAGGCAAAATAAGCAAAAAGGAAGTGTTAAACCTTAATGTGGTCGACGGAGGACGGCGGTGGCGGATGACGACGGTGAATGGATGGAACAGTGAAAGTGAAATGAGGCAGGGAAGAATGAAAATGTGTATTTTATAAATTTTTTAAAAACAAGTAATGTGAAATGAGATTGGGAATATATAAATTAAAACCTCCGTAAATTAATAGTGTTAGAGACTACGATATTTTATTAATTTAGCGAGATATTATTATATGGATAAATTAATAATTTATTAATTTAAAGAGGTTTTACGTATATCTTTTAAATTTTCAAGTCCAATATGTACTATTTACAATATATACTAGTTAGAGATAAAAAATAAATTAAGAAAAACGAGTTCTAATATATACTAGTTAGAGATGAAAATAAATTATAATGTGTACTAGTTATAGATGAAAAATAAATTAGAAAAACAAGTTTTAATATGTAGAAGTTACCGTGTATATTAGTTAAATATGAAATAAATTACAATGTATACTAATTATATATGAAAAATAAATTATCACATGTAAATTATGAAAAAATTTTGTAATTATTAATTTATAGTTTCATTGGGGCCAATATATATACACTGAAGTTTAAAAAAAATATTATTTTATCGATTGTGGTCCAAATTTGTATTGGTCCCAAGTTGGGACTGGACAAATTGTTAATTTTATCGAGTATTAATTTATTGAGGTTTTAGTGTATAAAAGAAGTAAAATGTGATATCACGTTTTAGTGGTTATGGGAAAATAGAAGTGAAGTTTGAAAGTTTTTGAAGATTTTAATAAGTTATAAAAAGTTTTTGAGAATTTTGTTGTTAATAAGTTTATAATAAATGAGATTGGGAATATATATAAAAGTTCAATGTATCAATTTTAGAATAGCAATAGAAAAAAAGCTTATGATAAGTAGAGAACATCACATTGTTGTATTCATAATCAATGTTTTAAAACCCGGATTTTTATTTGACCCGGTCGAGTCAACGATTCACTGGGTTACGTGTTCAACCGGTTGAACCGCCAGGTCAAGCCGATATTATGACAAATGAAAAAATTACCCAATTTAAAGAGTTCATAAAGAAAAATATATAAAACACTTTTGGTTTCGAACTACATAACCACTTGGGCGGGTCAAGCCGGTATTATGACAAATAAAAGTAGTCTTCACAAATTTTATATTACATTATGGTCTAGTTTTGTATATTATTCTAAATTTAATAAAAATACTAATTCATTTCTTTAAGCACCATCAAAAAATGTATTTGACTATCTGTTATAAATTTCATCAAACTACATAACCACTTGGCCGGCTCATCAAGTCACGAGCCAAATACGAGTAATGTAACAACCACTTCACTTAATTGAAACATGAGTTGAGGGAGCACACACAATAAAAGCCCAAAAACTAAAATAATTTACACCGAATAGTGTAATCCCAAAAATAGTCAAATGAAACACGAGTCGACATAGTTTAACATATCATATATGTGTACATAATAAATTTTAATAAATTTTAATATTTCCGTCGGAAATCCATCCGAAATAAATAATATTTACGACGGAAATATTAAAAAAAATAAAAAAATATTAGAAATTAAAACATTTCCAACGGATTAGCGACGAACAAGAATAGATATCGGAATATCGTCGGAAATTCGGCGGTAGCTTATGTGAATTACTGATGGATTTCCGACAACAGTCCAATCTCTTGGAACTCAGTCGCAAATTACTCGGAAAAGCACATTTGTCGTTGTTTCGTCGAAATATGGTTGGTAAATTAGCGACGGAATAGTATCCGTCGGAAATTCTGTCGCTGAAAGTCCACTTTCTAGTAGTGAGTATGCAGGAGTTTTTCATTATGTATTAATATCAATTAATATCTTGTAAAATTTTTATTGGATGAAAGATTTAACTTTATTTAACTGACATAGATGTTAATGTTGAGGTTGATTTTATTGTTTAACTTTAACTATTAATATCATGTTGTACAAAATGTGCAAGTTCAGTAGCACATAATGAGAATTGAAGAAGTTAAAATATACTCCGTAAAGTATTTTAAGAATGTTTTTCCGGATATCCGTATATAAACTTTAAATAATAATTACATGAGTCGTTATAAGTACAATCGCGTATATTTATTTTCATATCACAGTAACTCGTACTTACTATTTGATATTTAGATTACCGTTAATAATAATTTAATTATATTTAATATTCAAACCCGTGTACGTATAGATTAAACTTTTAAACAGGATAACATGAGTTCTTATTTATATTTAACGTACATGAGTATGAATCTAGTGAGAAGAATAAATGAAACAAGAAGAGTGAGAAGAAATTGAACCTACATATTTCAAATAAGGAAAATGAATTAATAGGGAGATGCGCCTATTTTTGTGGGTGCATCTAATATTTGTGGTTGTGATTTTTTCATATTCTTCTCATCTTAATTATATTTATCATTTGATCATAAGTCTACGTACATAGTAAAAAGATATTTTAATAGATGAAAGTTTAAAACTAATATTTATTTTAAAAGTATTTAACGTTAAAACTAATTCGTACATTTATAAAATTTTGTAAGTTTAATGAATGAAGTCTCAAACCAATACTAACTCTCATGTAATTGTAAACAAAGTTCATATTATAAAGTGTAGGGGTATAAAGTGTAAGGGGTTATTTGTTTATTCTCTAAAGTTATCAAAAAACATGGAGATTTATAATTTTACATTTAACTCCATATAATATATTTAAAATTCAACCACTAATGTTTTATTAATTGCCTCATCATTTTTTAAGTTTTTATTTTCATAAATTTGACACCTATATTTTTATGTGTTTTTTTTCCAATCAAATTCTCCACCAAATTTATTAAAGTTTGACTAAAATCAATTCAATTTTGACATTTTATTGGCAATCATATTCCTCGATTTCGCCTATGTGTCAAAATCGAGCTTCCCTATTGGTCCAAATTTTTTTTTCCACTAAGATTGTTTTGTCAAAAATACTCCGAAATGATGTAATTTCTTTATTATATAAATATAAAAGATAAATATATACCAAGTATTTTCAGCTGAAAGTTGATATAGAATTCTATACTTTTTTTCAATATCTATATAACTATATTAACTTAACAAATATTTTTTTGTTATTTGTTTTCGTTTAAAAAAGTGGTACTCCTAACTTCTTATTTACAAAGCTATTTGGTGTATTTCAATCTCTATATGTTTATGCAACTTAATAAATAGTAATCTTCTATGTATATCCAATAGCTGTTTGGTGTTCATTTCAATCTCTAAAAGTTTCACCGATTCACCGAACTTACCTAGCCATATTCTGTTACGAAAATGTATCAAGTCATGGTCCTCCATGTAACGTCTTTGTTGAGAACATATGAGTTTGGCCCTTTTAGCTCTTACCATCGTACATTTCAGTCATGCGCAAAGTACCATTCAACTGATCCAGATTACTAAGATACGAGGCAACTATGGTAAAACATTGGTGATTTGCAATTGAGCCCTGTTTCTTGCCTACACTTCTAGTGAAGGTATCAAGAGACAAAGTCACAACTTTGTACTAATGTACATCTAAATCAATCACAAAGTACTAACGAAGGCGAGCCAACAGAATTATCCAACATGGATAGATGTGTCACCTGTGCGAGTCTTACCAAAAAAACTCACTAATTGCCACATTGTTAATGTGGTCAAACATTCTGTCACATAAAGGTGGCTTTGCACCATCCTGTATTTGCAACAATCAGTTTTTGAACCCAAAATACAAAGTGGATGCCTCCTTGGGAATAAAGCAATGTGAAGTGAGAAAATCACAAACAAAAACTCCCAGCTATAATATCTTGTTTAGAAGTACAATATGAATCTAAAGCGTTTTGCACCAATAGATATAAATTTCTATCTTAGGTTTCGAATACATAACCATCCTCAGCAAAATCAGTTTGGTTTTATTGCAAGCATGCGATGATATAAAAGGTGCAGGGAGATTAGAGATGGTGAGTCAAAATGGGTCGGGTTGAAACGGATCAAAATCGATTTGCTTCGCAAGAGTGTCAAATCGGATTAAGGTCCATAAGAGTGTCAAAATGGTTCAGGTTCAAACAGGTGGTTAGGTCAGACTAGGAACCTACAAAAACTTGACGTGACTTTCAACCTGTTTGACCCATTCGACCCATTTGATGTGTTCCTCTTTTAGCTAAACTTGATTTGAGACTTTGGACCCGTTAAAGATATGAAAAGGCCAAGACCCGCTTATAAGTTAATTGCTCGAAATTGCCACCTATTATGGATATGATCCTATAGAAACAGAGATGGGATTATGTTTGATCATAACCATCAGGTGGGAAGTTTCACCTATGTGGGATATAAATATAATGGTTTTATCAAACGCATAATATTGTAGATGCTTACAAGCCAACTTGTTCATTTCTAGTATTCTAATGTATATCATTCATCTGTTCATAATAGAGCGTCCGTATTTGAAGCTACTTGGATTCTTAATGAAAAAGTTTAAATTATGTTATTAAGTGACGACACAATTTTGAGACAGAGGTCTTCTTCGCCAATAATGCAACTCGTTTTGTGTTTCTTGAATTACATGCCATGAAATTAATTAAGTATTATTCGCTGCAGGTAGTTTAGGTCAAGCGTTTTATAGGAAGAAGATACACCCTTTGCATATAAGAGATTTTTCTTAATAAAATCAGTAGGCAATCTTTGTGTGATTGATTAAGTAGCCCCTTACAAAACACCAATAGTTTGGATTAGTGAACCGGACTCATGTGGGTGACACATCTATCCATTTTGGATAAATACACGTTTGCTCTTACCATGTGATTGATTAAGCTCTACATAGTTAGGAAAAAGTTGTTCCTCTGTCTCTTCATATATTCTCTATAAATAAGAGGGCTTGAGCCATCTTGTTATACCAATGTCAGCTCATTCTTAGTCACACTCACATGGATATTTCAAATGGCATCTTTTTACTTGATTTTGTGTTGAATACAAAGTGAAGTACCCATTTTTCATGTGCCAAGCATTTTGATGTTGATCTCTTGTTAATCACACCTTGATTCACTAGTTTACTACGGAGTCACACAGATTAACCCACATTGCAATATCCAAATTAAACTATAAAAAAACATTCAGGTAACACCATTTAATCTAATACACACACACACAACTCAAGCAGGCTATAACAAAACCCTAAATTAATAACTTCAAATTCAAAATTTCTAATTACCTTTAATCCTATATAAATTGAGTTCATTACGCAAATACAAACATAAACCAAACAACTTGCCTGAAAACAGATCACGTGTTTGAGAGAACATTCTGGTGCCTGTAGCCGTGGCGGTTGGCCTGAGTTGGTTCTGAATCAGCGTTTCAAAAATAAAGGAGTTGTGAAGCATAAGAACAATAACTATTGTGCACCAACACAAAATGAAAACACCACACATATCTCATACTTTTAGCAACTCTTCCCACTTGTTCAGCAGATGCCCCCATCTCTTGTTACATTTGAATTGGTTACTGTGACAAATGTGGACGATAACTGCTGTTTGGGCACGTTCATACCTCTCTCAAACTCCTTTGGAACAACAGAATGTACAGAATCTGCTTGTCTAAAACAAACTTTTATGCCCATACTTCCCAAGAATTTAGGCATAGCATTATGAAGACCACCAGTTACAAGCTCTGTAGAAGTTCCTGCAAAAGCACACATTTTGTAAACATGAGAGACGAAAAGGTACCCGTCAGGAACATGACGATACAAAAATTTTCAAGGAAATTACTATATAGTTCAAAGTCATATTTCCCACATAATTATAATTCAAGTAAAATTACAATTTGATCTCTATCATCAATTAATGTGACATAGTCATAAATTTATACCTTTAAATACGTCTCGAACATTTCAAGTCTAATAATATAACTGGAATATTTCTAAGATAAGGAAGTTGATTGTTTCTTTTGATGTTGATCTCTTGTTAATCACACCTTGATTCACTAGTTTACTACGGAATATAACCAAGTTAGTAGATGAGGTTGGCACAGAACACTCCATAATATAGGACGCTAAAGCAGGTGCTAACTACACGTTTTCTTTGCATTTACTCGATTTAATTCATTAAGTCTCCTCCTCCCCTGTTTCGTTTATCTTTGTATCTGGTACCAGGAAAAGGTTTCCTATATCTAGTAATGAAAGGTTATTCCATTCCAACTCTAAAAGCAAGAAACTATCCCAAAAAGAGTAAAGGGACACTTTTCCCACCCTTTATCAAATAGTGATATTCAATGATCAAAACAAGATTTTACAATTACTACTTTCAAACACATACGTAAATAATTTAGGCATAGCTTATGAACAACACCAAATAAAGTGTTCCAATCAACTAAAAACATCACACTTACCGCATCATTACTCTTTAACTTCTCTTATCAAGACGCATTACGCATCTTTTTATTAGAACATGAATCTAATATAATTCAAAATATATGAATCACTATAACACAGATTAACCCACATTGCAAAATCCTAATTAAACTATATAAAAACGTTTAGCCAACATCAATAAATCTAATACAGTTTAAAGTTACAATAATAAATAGACAAATACAAGATTCAATTAGAATAAAACATAAACCCTAAATTAATAACTTCACATTCAAAAGTCCTAATTACCTTTTATCCTATATAAATTGGGTTCATTACGCAGATACAAACATAAACCAAACAACTTGCCTGAAAACAGATCTCGTGTATGAGTGATTTGAGAGAACATCATCGGTAACTGGCGGAGTACATTCCGGTGCCGTAGCCGTGGCGGTTGGCCTGAGACCCTGATTCTCTTCCATATATACTTGATATCTAACCACTCCAAGTCCACTTGTCTCAAGTTTGGAATTTCAGCAACACTTGGTGAATCAAATATCTGCTCAATGTCCCGACATTCACTACAATGGACAGTTTCAAGCTTTTGCAGTTGTAGCAGCTTATCGGATGAAAAAAGAGCCTGTCCACCACTAGTCTTATAAACTGTATCCACTTCGATCAAATTATGATAAGACCAAGGCAACCGTTCCATAGTAGTAGGGTGGTATGAGCTTGTACTTTCATAACTCGGTGATGTAATACCTCGTAATTTACCCATTTATTAAATAACGTTAAACTCGAAATAAATTTAATTTCAAGTTTAATTACCATTTTCATGAGTATTTTTTTTTTTGTCTCGTACAAACTATATCTATGTGACGTGATTCCCATTTAAATTGGAACAGGCTTATACGCGTACCACAATAAAATTTCCAACCCAAATAATTAATTTATGAATATATTGAGTCTCGTTGCTCAACCCAACACACTCTAAATTAATTTAACTCTTAGCCACTCACTAACAAACCAAACGAACACTTTATTTATTTAAACTCAACCACCCAATAAACCATTAAAAATAAGACCATTATAGTTATTTTAGAATACTACCGACATACATTATTTAGCTATAAAATAGAAGAATATAAATATCTTCCACTATATGCTTGGACCACCTCATGCAAAAGCTTTGAATGTTACAGGGACAAATGTCTATTCAAAATTTACCCCTTCCTTTTTCCAATTTCCTCCGGATTGTGTGCTGAGCACTTGACCACATTAATTTGTGGCATTAAATTTTCTGCATGATAGAATTATGCATAAGTTGTGTGACAACCGGCAGTTTAGGGAGCTATTTTAAAAACCCGCATTTCAATTTAAGTTCGTTTATAATTTTTATTCGAAATTTTCATTTCACAACGAACTTGTAAGACCTATTTATGGATATTTTTATTTAATGACGTTATGGAATTCGTGAATTATGTTCATAATTCATTTTGATTATATGATCGGTGATGTATATTTGAATTCTCACTTGGTACTACGTTGACTTTGGCACTAGGATTACCTAACGATAATTTTATGATTCGTCTTAACGAGTCCGTTATATATTCTAATTAATTACGAGAGGTTCTCGTGTGATATGGAAGTTTTAAAATAAGTTCGGGTTCGGGCCACATGTTTTTACAATAACCCGCGTTACCCGCTCCACCGTAATAATATTATTATTATTACTATTATTATTATTATTATTATTACTAATATTAACTTTAAAAAAAAAAAAAAAAAAAAAAAAAAAAAAAAAAAAAAAAAAATTAATATAAGGGGGCGCTTGGTCCGGTTTTACCCACACAACACAAACACTCACTCACCCACTTCTCATCTCTCTCTCATCATCTCTTTCCCCAACCCTAGTTAGCCGCCGCCGACCACTAATCCGGCCACCACCGCCGTATATCCGGTCACCCAACAAAACTAACACCACCAATTTACTCCTCTCCTTCCCCTCTTTCATTTGGTGTATAATACTTGCCCTAAAACCCTCATTAACACCACCAAATCTATAGTTTTCCGTTCGAATTTTTAGTACTTTACTAGATCCGTTCTTTTGGAGGTCCAAGAAGGTGAGAAGAAACATTTTCAAGGTTTTGGGAGCCACGAATTTGTTTTATTTCGTGGCTACACGAATTATTTCGTGTGAATCGAGATGGTTTTTAATGGGAAACGATGTTTTAATGATGAATATAGTTTGGTATCCGGGTTTCTCTTGGGTTGGTTATGGTTGACTCGGAACCGAGAGTGAAACTCTCGGCTTATTTGGTTCGAGCCTTGTGTGGCTTGGTTCTTGTTGTTGATTGATTGATTTATTTGGTTGTCGTGGGTATGGTGAACCCCGACTCGATGCTAGCCGAGACCTTGTGGTCTCGGGGATTTTCTCTTGTACTCGTTGGCCATACCGAGACCCTCTTAGGGGTTCTCTTTGGGTGTGGTTCGAGCCTATTGGCTCGTTTGGTATTGTGGTTCGACCCTTTGGGTCGCGGCTCTTAGCCGAATGCAACCTTATTGCCATTTGACCATTTGGGTCGAATGGAGTATATGCTTACTTGGTTAGCTCTTGTGAGCTATGTGATGTTGGATTCGAGTTCTAGTTACTCGTGGTTCGGAGCCGAGACTCAAGTGAGTCGAGGGCTCGGGTCGGCTTGGTAAACCGACCCACACATTAACTTGTTAATGTTATATTTTTTTTTTTTGTATAAACGTGAACTTGTTATATTGTTGTTGTGGTATTTATTTTCTCGGCCGTATGCATCTGGGTCGAATTGGATATGGTTTTGATATTGTGAAGTTGTTGTCGATTGGTAAGTGATTGGGGACCGATTATGAGACGGTCGTTAGATGACGGAGATAGGTTAGTCGGGTACCGTAGTCGGACCTTATTGTTGTAGCCCGTGGTTGAGATTGTGATTGGACGGAGATTTATTATTTATGACTTTTTCTTATTGTTAGACTTGGACAATGAGCCGAGAGTCATGACTCGGACATATGACCATTTCGTATAACTCAATAACTATTAAAACTAAAACGAGAATAATAAAACTCGTAATAATAATTATTGATAATATGAACGTTTATATGAAAGTATATACGTGAATAACGTATATATAACTATATAAACGCGTATATTAATAATAATAATAATCACGAGTCGTATTATAAATAATACGATTAGATATATATTAGGCTACGAAAGTGGCGTAATATTATTAAACGTATTATTATTATAAAAATTGTGTTATAAAACGGGAAACTCCCGACAATTATGAAACATTTAATAAAATGTCATTTCGAATATACAACGGATAAATTTATTGAGTTAGGCGAAATTGTTGTCACTCGGGTCCAGGTAAGTTATTATTTGTGACGTTCGTGTTGTCACGGATATATGACGACTAATATAGACGTTTTCTATAAATAAATAACCACTTAACCGTAAGGTTGGGTCGGGTTATTTGGCTATATGAAATGAACATATTAGTGGGCATCGTATCCTACGACGCCCATAGGTTGTAGTATATGTAAAGTGTAATAGATTGCGAGTGTATATATCGGGAAATCTGGCCAATTTGACGATATATACGAGGAATTTATTAAACTATGATATATACTATATAGTAATTATGTGCTATGTGCTTTATATGTGCTTTAGATTGGGTGTAATCTTGGAACGGTATATTACGTAAATAAATATGAGGATTATCAAATCGACGGATTTGGTAAACTTTGGCGATTTATTTAAATGATATATTGGGCTAATATTAGATCTATAGTTTATTATATGTTCTACGTGTGATCTTGTTGGTTTGTTTTGAGTCGACCCACCACCCGTATGGATACCAAACGCAAATACACCAAACTAATACGAAATGGATTTTCGGAAATAAAACGGATTCTCGTTCGGGTTTGGGAATAGTATATACATTTGGAAATGATTTCTGAAAGAGTTAATAT
The DNA here is from genome assembly GCA_030686995.1 of Artemisia argyi. Lineage (NCBI taxonomy): Eukaryota > Viridiplantae > Streptophyta > Magnoliopsida > Asterales > Asteraceae > Artemisia > Artemisia argyi. The sequence continues at coordinate 17,617,907 of CM060684.1, read as the reverse complement.
TGTTAGGTCGTGCCAAGTCCGTAGTTGCTGTTTCGTGAGTTATCATACATCTTATTTCTACCTACCTCGTCTTGCTATTTTCTGGACTTGAGGTGAGTCATAGCCCCACTTTTTACTCTTGAACTATGTTTTCAACGATTGGGGTGAGAAACGTGCAAATTATTTTACGTGGACTATTATCGCTTTTATATTCTTTCCAAACTTGCTATGCGTATGGACTAGGATCTATTGTCAGCTTTAGTCACACATGTCGTGTGTACTATTCAAGGTTGGCTTATTTGGTTATTGGTGGATTGTCAGCTTTAGTCACATATATGTTGTGTGTACTATTCAAGGTTGGCTTATTTGGTTATTTGGATTGTCAGCTTTAGTCACATAGTTTCGTGTGTACTATTCAAGGTTGACTTATTTAGATACTATAGTGTGCACCTATAGGTTATTAATACTCCGGAGGTTATCCGAGTATTTATTGGTATTGCGGGGGTTACCCGAATATCTATGTTAGTACGGAAGGGTATCCGTGTGTTATGTTGAGAGCGGAGGGTATCCGCAGGCTTTTAGCGAATCCTTAGTCTAGCTAGCAAGCGTTTTGCGTATATGTCCACTATGTTATTAGTTGAATTTAAACCTATGATCTCACCAGCGAAAGCTGACTTTTAGCACGTTTTCTCAGGTAATTAAGTGTTGAGGTGCATGCTTGGATTGGAAGGCTCGGCTGAGGCACACGGTTATGGATCTATATTTTCTAAACTCTGATAATTAAATTTGGACCTATTGTTATTTTATTTTGGGCCTGACTCTGAATGATGTTGGGATAAATGTAAACCTTAAAACCCCGTTTTGGTTGTGTTTTTACTATGTTTACTTTATCTCGTTCTATATTGTCTTGTGTTGGATACCAATCCCCGTGGCACCCCGAAAGCTTGTTGAGTCTTCCGCTGTATCAAATTTTGGGGGTGTTACAGATTGGTATCAGAGCCAAGGTTATAGAGAACTAGGTAAATAAACGCCTAAACTATAACCGTATTTTTATAGAAAATGATCCTTGACTACCGCCCGCCAGCCCGCCAAGCCGAAGCATCTCCTATTATTTGAGGTATTATGAGATATTTGAGATGATTGCTAGAGTTGGGATTTATTGAGATGATTTGAGGTTTATGGATTTTAGTTATAAGATGGCGTTCTCGAGGATTTATATGGTCTATATGTTTTATAAACATTTTTAGGAATGCGGTGTTTGAAATTCTTTTATTAAGATTATATGGTATTATTTGATGTGTATATTTGGTACGATTTTATGAGTTGTGATTTAAGTTGTTTTGAAACACTTACACCTACCCTACGCCGTTGTCACATACTATGGCCTCCCATATGCCTGGTGTCGTCGAGGACATCCTTACTGCACCAGTTTTACCTGCACAGTTCACTATGGCATCTGATGACCCTTACCAGATGGCCATGTCTTCAGCTATTGTGTCACAGGCAGCTTCTACTTCAGCACTACCTGCTGCATCTACGCAGGGACCCTCATCTTCTCTAGGGCTCCCTGGTACATCGAGGCAGCTTACTCTTCATCAGGCTTTGGCTCGTGTGGCACCACGCTTTGCCCATCGAGCTACGGCACGCATATCGGTACGCCCTACTCCATCACCTTTACAGATTGATGCTCATTCTCTACTGTCTGAGGCGCCACCCACATCATTGCGTCGTCGTCCTAGATCACCTACTACATCTTCACATGGTTCACCTAGTAGGAGACGACGAGTGATGAGGTACTCTTCCGAGGAGGAGGAGGAGTACGAGGGTGAGGATGAGGCTGATGACCCTGAGCGGGAGGATGACCCTCAGGAGGCTGAGCATGGTGATGATGATGACCCTGAGGAGGAGGATGACCCTCAGGAGGATGAGATGCCTGATGAGGATGATGATGAGTTAGCACCACCAGCTCAGGCTGAGGAGCCTGATTCACTTGTACACCCGATTGAGCCCGATTCACCTGATCATCCGTTCTTGTTTGAGTTGCCACCTGGTAGTCCCGTTGAGTCGGATGCATCATCTGAGGTTTCTGCTGAGCATGCAGAGTTGGGTGAGGTTGGCAGGTTGTGGGCTCGGATTACTGAGCTTAGTGACAGAGTTGCACGTGTATCTGATCGACTTGAGAGAGTTATTAGAGAGTTTCTAGCAGATTTGAGAGTTGATTTGACTGTCGCTGTGGGCAGGGCTACTGAGCTGAGGAGAGTTATGATGGATGTCCACGAGCATATCGATAGTTTGCAGCGAGGATTCGTTACTGCTCGTGAGGCCGACCGCAAGCTTTGGCAAAGGAATGTCGAGCTAGAGAAGGAGGTGGCTGACCTCAAGAGAGACCGAGACACCCATAGCGTGGAGTTAGGATCGTTATGGAGGGATCTTGATGGCTTGAGGCAGGAGTTGAGGATTCTCCGTCAGCCACGTGGCTAGTTGTTTGAGTTATATTATCTTGTTGCTTTCTTAGCCGAGGAGTGTTCGGTTAGAAAGGCTATTTATCATATTTTGATGTATTTTGTTCGGTATTCGTCTCTTTTGGAACGATTAGTATGTTTTGTGTTATCCGTTAGTTGGAACGATATAGATCGCTATTGTACGGTTGATGGTTATTAGTATATGGTATCATGTGATTTTGGGTGTTATGGGAATTGAGTCCTTATTCGCTTATTTGTTGTTACGTGATCAATGGCACCCCGTCGAAACCCTGTTAGGTCTACCAGGACTGGTCCTGCTGTGACTACTCCTGCTCGTAGAGGTCGTCGACCTACTCGAAATGTTGAAACCCCTACTCCTGACAACCTGGACACCACTAACCGTAACAACAGGAATCAAAATGTTGATGTTCAGGGAGACAATGGTCATGTTCCACTTAACGCACCTACTGTGGATCAAGCAATGATCAACCAACTCGTGGAGCAAAGAGTTGCTGAACTACTCGCTGAGTCAAATCATTCCAACAATTCTGCTGGAACTTTTCTACCTGTTCGTGCTAATGGATGTCAATACAAGGAATTCAAGATTTGTGGACCCATTGAGTTTGGTGGAAATGAAGGAGTGGTTTACTTAGTCAGATGGATTGAGAAGACTGAGTCAGTGTTTAATGTCAGTGGTTGTGCGGAGAATGCGAAGGTAAAGTTTGCTTCTTTTACTCTCAAGGATGAAGCTTTGACTTGGTGGAACAACTACCGAAATGCAGTTGGGAGTGATGTAGCATATGCTATGACTTGGGAGCAATTTAAGTCCTTGTTGATTCAGACTTATTGCCCAAGGAATGAGGTCAAGAAGCTAGAGATTGAGTTTTGGAACCACAAGGTGAAAGGTAATGATATGGCGACTTACAATCGTCGTTACCAGGAGTTAGCCTTGTTGTGCCCTGATATGGTGAAAACCGAGACTCAAAAGATTGAGAGGTATATTGATGGATTGCCTGTAGCTACGAGGAATGATGTAATTTCTGCTAGGCCTGCAAACATCCATGAGGCAATCACAATTGCTCAACAACTTATGGATTCGTTGGAATTAGAAGAAGCTGATAAGGAGAAGAATGGAAAGAGAAAGAGAGACCGTCACTCTAAGAGTAATGATCACCGAAGCAAGAGACAAGCTAAGGCTTATGCTATTGGGAATGGAGATAAGAAGAATCAGAACGGTGATGCACCCAAGTGTGATCGTTGCCATCAGCATCACACTGGATGGTGTAGTGTGAAATGCCAGAATTGCTCAAGGAAAGGACATACAGCTAGGGACTGTAGAGCTCGACCTCTTGCAATGGTTCAAGCTGCTCCTGAGATGAGAAACAAGGCAGATGTTACCTGTTATGGGTGTGGAAAGAAGGGACACTATAGGAATGAGTGTAGAGAATCGCGGAACCGTGGAAATCAAGGCTCGGGTGGTAATGGGTACAATTATGGAAACCGTGGAGCTGGAGGAAATCGTGGACGACAAGATAATGGGGACCAACGTGTGGAAGCTGGAGCTGCTCAGGGAAGAGTGTATGCACTCGGGAACGAGAGAGGAGAAGATCCGAACGTCGTTACTGGTACGTTCCTTCTCAATAATCGTTATGCTTCCATACTGTTTGATACTGGTGCCGATAGGAGTTTTGTGTCCACTACATTTGCACCCTTACTAGAGAAACCCCCGATGGCCTTAGGAATTGGATATGATATTGAGTTAGCTAATGGAAACATAGAAAGGATTAATACCATCATTCGCGGTTGTACGTTAAATTTCTTGAACCACCCTTTCAACATAGATCTTCTACCCGTCACGTTAGGAAGTTTTGATGTAATCATTGGTATGGATTGGTTGTCGAAGTATCGTGCTCACATACTTTGCGACGAGAAGATCGTGCGTGTACCATACGGAAAGGAGGTCCTAAATATATTAGGAGACCGAAAGGATTCTAGGAGCCCATCCCGATTGGCGGTGATTTCTTGCACTAAGTTACCGAAGCTAATGGAGAAGGGATGTTATCTTTTCTTAGCTCAAATTTCTGAGAAGGGAGAGACGAAGAAAAAGGAAAGGTGCATTGGAGATGTGCCTATAGTTCGTGATTTTCCTGATGTGTTTCCCGATGATTTGCCGGGAATCCCACCGACTAGACAAGTGGAGTTTCAGATTGAGTTGATACCTGGTGCTGCACCTGTAGCACGAGCACCTTATCGTCTTGCACCTACCGAACTGGAAGAGTTGTCGAAACAATTGGCGGAGTTAGCCGAAAAAGGATTCATAAGACCAAGTTCTTCACCATGGGGAGCCCCAGTCCTATTTGTGAAGAAGAAGGATGGATCGTTTCGTATGTGTAGTGATTATAGAGAGTTGAATAAGTTAACGGTGAAGAATCGATACCCGTTACCTAGGATCGATGACTTGTTCGATCAACTTCAAGGATCGAGTGTGTATTCGAAGAGCGATTTGAGATCGGGATATCATCAACTTCGAGTTCGTGAGGAGGATATTCCGAAGACGGCTTTCAGAACCCGTTACGGGCATTACGAGTTTCAGGTGATGCCGTTTGGGTTGACTAACGCACCAGCAATATTCATGGATCTCATGAATCGTGTGTGTAAGCCATACTTCGATAAGTTCGTGATTGTATTCATCGATGACATTCTGATTTATTCAAAGAGTGAGAAAGAGCATGAGGAGCATTTAAGACTCATTTTGGAATTGCTCAGGAAGGAGAAACTTTATGCCAAGTTTTCGAAATGCGAATTTTGGATTCCGACTGTACAATTTTTGGGTCACGTGATTGATAGACAAGGAGTCCACGTGGATCCTGCAAAAATCGAAGCAATAAAAGATTGGGCTGCACCTACAACCCCAACCAAAGTTCGTCAATTTTTGGGTTTAGCTGGCTATTACCGAAGATTCATCGAGGGATTTTCGAAGATAGCTAAACCATTGACCAAATTGACTCAAAAGAGTGTTACGTATGAATTGGGAGATAAAGAAGAGGAAGCATTTCAATTGCTTAAGAAAATGTTGTGTAGTGCTCCTATCTTAGCGTTACCAGAAGGTAACGAGGATTTCGTCGTCTATTGTGACGCCTCACATAAAGGTTTAGGAGCCGTGTTAATGCAACGAGAGAAGGTGATAGCTTATGCTTCCCGACAGCTCAAAAAGCATGAGAAAAACTACACTACCCATGATTTGGAGCTCGGTGCTGTGGTTTTTGCTTAAAGAATATGGAGACATTACTTGTACGGAACCAAGTGTGTTGTATTTACTGACCATAAAAGTCTACAACACATCTTGAATCAAAAAGAGCTCAACATGAGACAACGACGTTGGATCGAGTTGCTAAGCGATTATGATTGTGAAATTCGCTACCATCCTGGTAAAGCAAACGTTGTTGCCGATGCTCTTAGTCGAAAAGAAAGAGTACCACCATTACGAGTTAAGTCATTGGGAATGACTATCGTATCGCCATTACCATCTCAGATACTCGAAGCTCAAACGGAAGCGCTGAAAGCAGAAAATAGATCTGCCGAGAATATATTTGGGATGGCTGATAATGAGAAAGGATTTGTTAAGCGTTCTGATGGATTATTATGTTTTGAAGATCGGATTTGGGTACCGTTATATGGAGAAATTCGAGAATTGATTATGCATAAGTCGCATAAGTCAAAATACTCCATTCACCCTGGTTCCGATAAAATGTACCAAGATCTTAAGAAGTTCTATTGGTGGCCAAATATGAAGGCAAGTATAGCATCGTACGTTAGTAAGTGCTTGACATGCGCCAAGGTTAAGGCTGAACACCAGAGACCGTCAGGACTACTAACGCAACCAGAACTTCCAGTCTGGAAATGGGAGCGGATTACTATGGACTTCATTACCAAATTACCGAGGACGGCTAGCGGTTGTGACGCTATCTGGGTAATTGTGGACCGTCTGACAAAGTCTGCTCATTTCTTAGCTATTAGTGAAGATGATAGTGTGGATAAGCTTGCAAGGTTATATGTGAAGGAAATTATTTCGCGTCATGGAGTCCCGATATCTATTATTTCGGATCGTGATAGTCGTTTTACGTCAGCTTTGTGGCGATCACTTCAAACGGCTTTGGGGACGAGGCTTGATATGAGTACTGCATATCATCCCCAAACCGATGGTCAAAGTGAGAGGACCATTCAGACGTTAGAGGATATGCTTCGTGCATGCATCATAGACTTTGGTAAAGGCTGGGAGAAGTATTTACCCCTTGCGGAATTCTCCTATAATAACAGCTACCACACAAGTCTTAAGGCTGCACCATTCGAAGCTTTGTATGGCAGAAAGTGTCGTTCGCCTATTGGTTGGGCAGAAGTTGGAGATAGTCAACTTACAGGCCCTGAGCTTATTTTGGAAACTACCGAGAAAGTAACTCAGATTCGTGATCGGTTGCAAGCGGCTAGAGATAGGCAGAAGAGCTATGCCGATCAGAGACGTAAACCTTTAGAGTTCCAGGTTGGAGACAAAGTAATGCTGAAAGTCTCGCCTTGGAAAGGTGTAATACGTTTCGGGAAACGTGGCAAACTCAACCCACGCTACATTGGACCATTCTTGATCTTAGAAAGAATTGGGCCCGTGGCTTATAGGTTGGAATTACCGTCTGAACTGAGCAAAGTTCACGACGTGTTTCACGTGAGTAATTTGAAGAAATGTCTTTCTGATTAAATGCCCGTCATTCCAATGAGGGACATTCGTGTTGATGAGAAACTGAATTTCGTAGAGGAACCGATTGAGATTTTAGATCGTGAAGTTAAACGACTCAAGAGGAGTCGCATTCCGCTCGTCAAGGTTCGTTGGAATTCCCGACATGGACCAGAATATACGTGGGAATGTGAGGACGAGTTCAGGAAGAGATATCCGAAGCTTTTCACTTCGTAGATGAAAATTTTTCCGAGTGAAACCCGGGACGGGTTTCCTTCTGAGACGGGGAGGATGTGACAACCGGCAGTTTAGGGAGCTATTTTAAAAACCCGCATTTCAATTTAAGTTCGTTTATAATTTTTATTCGAAATTTTCATTTCACAACGAACTTGTAAGACCTATTTATGGATATTTTTATTTAATGACGTTATGGAATTCGTGAATTATGTTCATAATTCATTTTGATTATATGATCGGTGATGTATATTTGAATTCTCACTTGGTACTACGTTGACTTTGGCACTAGGATTACCTAACGATAATTTTATGATTCGTCTTAACGAGTCCGTTATATATTCTAATTAATTACGAGAGGTTCTCGTGTGATATGGAAGTTTTAAAATAAGTTCGGGTTCGGGCCACATGTTTTTACAATAACCCGCGTTACCCGCTCCACCGTAATAATATTATTATTATTACTATTATTATTATTATTATTATTATTATTACTAATATTAACTTAAAAAAAAAAAAAAAAAAAAAAAAAAAAAAAAGTTAATATAAGGGGGCGCTTGGTCCGGTTTTACCCACACAACACAAACACTCACTCACCCACTTCTCATCTCTCTCTCATCATCTCTTTCCCCAACCCTAGTTAGCCGCCGCCGACCACTAATCCGGCCACCACCGCCGTATATCCGGTCACCCAACAAAACTAACACCACCAATTTACTCCTCTCCTTCCCCTCTTTCATTTGGTGTATAATACTTGCCCTAAAACCCTCATTAACACCACCAAATCTATAGTTTTCCGTTCGAATTTTTAGTACTTTACTAGATCCGTTCTTTTGGAGGTCCAAGAAGGTGAGAAGAAACATTTTCAAGGTTTTGGGAGCCACGAATTTGTTTTATTTCGTGGCTACACGAATTATTTCGTGTGAATCGAGATGGTTTTTAATGGGAAACGATGTTTTAATGATGAATATAGTTTGGTATCCGGGTTTCTCTTGGGTTGGTTATGGTTGACTCGGAACCGAGAGTGAAACTCTCGGCTTATTTGGTTCGAGCCTTGTGTGGCTTGGTTCTTGTTGTTGATTGATTGATTTATTTGGTTGTCGTGGGTATGGTGAACCCCGACTCGATGCTAGCCGAGACCTTGTGGTCTCGGGGATTTTCTCTTGTACTCGTTGGCCATACCGAGACCCTCTTAGGGGTTCTCTTTGGGTGTGGTTCGAGCCTATTGGCTCGTTTGGTATTGTGGTTCGACCCTTTGGGTCGCGGCTCTTAGCCGAATGCAACCTTATTGCCATTTGACCATTTGGGTCGAATGGAGTATATGCTTACTTGGTTAGCTCTTGTGAGCTATGTGATGTTGTATTCGAGTTCTAGTTACTCGTGGTTCGGAGCCGAGACTCAAGTGAGTCGAGGGCTCGGGTCGGCTTGGTAAACCGACCCACACATTAACTTGTTAATGTTATATATTTTTTTTTTTGTATAAACGTGAACTTGTTATATTGTTGTTGTGGTATTTATTTTCTCGGCCGTATGCATATGGTTCGAATTGGATATGGTTTTGATATTGTGAAGTTGTTGTCGATTGGTAAGTGATTGGGGACCGATTATGAGACGGTCGTTAGATGACGGAGATAGGTTAGTCGGGTACCGTAGTCGGACCTTATTGTTGTAGCCCGTGGTTGAGATTGTGATTGGACGGAGATTTATTATTTATGACTTTTTCTTATTGTTAGACTTGGACAATGAGCCGAGAGTCATGACTCGGACATATGACCATTTCGTATAACTCAATAACTATTAAAACTAAAACGAGAATAATAAAACTCGTAATAATAATTATTGATAATATGAACGTTTATATGAAAGTATATACGTGAATAACGTATATATAACTATATAAACGCGTATATTAATAATAATAATAATCACGAGTCGTATTATAAATAATACGATTAGATATATATTAGGCTACGAAAGTGGCGTAATATTATTAAACGTATTATTATTATAAAAATTGTGTTATAAAACGGGAAACTCCCGACAATTATGAAACATTTAATAAAATGTCATTTCGAATATACAACGGATAAATTTATTGAGTTAGGCGAAATTGTTGTCACTCGGGTCCAGGTAAGTTATTATTTGTGACGTTCGTGTTGTCACGGATATATGACGACTAATATAGACGTTTTCTATAAATAAATAACCACTTAACCGTAAGGTTGGGCCGGGTTATTTGGCTATATGAAATGAACATATTAGTGGGCATCGTATCCTACGACGCCCATAGGTTGTAGTATATGTAAAGTGTAATAGATTACGAGTGTATATATCGGGAAATCTGGCCAATTTGACGATATATACGAGGAATTTATTAAACTATGATATATACTATATAGTAATTATGTGCTATGTGCTTTATATGTGCTTTAGATTGGGTGTAATCTTGGAACGGTATATTACGTAAATAAATATGAGGATTATCAAATCGACGGATTTGGTAAACTTTGGCGATTTATTTAAATGATATATTGGGCTAATATTAGATCTATAGTTTATTATATGTTCTACGTGTGATCTTGTTGGTTTGTTTTGAGTCGACCCACCACCCGTATGGATACCAAACGCAAATACACCAAACTAATACGAAATGGATTTTCGGAAATAAAACGGATTCTCGTCCGGGTTTGGGAATAGTATATACATTTGGAAATGATTTCTGAAAGAGTTAATATTGTTAGGTCGTGCCAAGTCCGTAGTTGCTGTTTCGTGAGTTATCATACATCTTATTTCTACCTACCTCGTCTTGCTATTTTCTGGACTTGAGGTGAGTCATAGCCCCACTTTTTACTCTTGAACTATGTTTTCAACGATTGGGGTGAGAAACGTGCAAATTATTTTACGTGGACTATTATCGCTTTTATATTCTTTCCAAACTTGCTATGCGTATGGACTAGGATCTATTGTCAGCTTTAGTCACACATGTCGTGTGTACTATTCAAGGTTGGCTTATTTGGTTATTGGTGGATTGTCAGCTTTAGTCACATATATGTTGTGTGTACTATTCAAGGTTGGCTTATTTGGTTATTTGGATTGTCAGCTTTAGTCACATAGTTTCGTGTGTACTATTCAAGGTTGACTTATTTAGATACTATAGTGTGCACCTATAGGTTATTAATACTCCGGAGGTTATCCGAGTATTTATTGGTATTGCGGGGGTTACCCGAATATCTATGTTAGTACGGAAGGGTATCCGTGTGTTATGTTGAGAGCGGAGGGTATCCGCAGGCTTTTAGCGAATCCTTAGTCTAGCTAGCAAGCGTTTTGCGTATATGTCCACTATGTTATTAGTTGAATTTAAACCTATGATCTCACCAGCGAAAGCTGACTTTTAGCACGTTTTCTCAGGTAATTAAGTGTTGAGGTGCATGCTTGGATTGGAAGGCTCGGCTGAGGCACACGGTTATGGATCTATATTTTCTAAACTCTGATAATTAAATTTGGACCTATTGTTATTTTATTTTGGGCCTGACTCTGAATGATGTTGGGATAAATGTAAACCTTAAAACCCCGTTTTGGTTGTGTTTTTACTATGTTTACTTTATCTCGTTCTATATTGTCTTGTGTTGGATACCAATCCCCGTGGCACCCCGAAAGCTTGTTGAGTCTTCCGCTGTATCAAATTTTGGGGGTGTTACAAGTTGTCTTGGCTCGAGTTCTCTTTGCCATAAATAGCACACGTCCATCAGTATCATGAACCAAAGAAATTTAAAAGCAAAACCAATACCACCTTGTGATACAAATACAATACGAAAGAGAGGCAAAAGGGTCACGTTTCAAGTGAGTCTTTGAGCCTTGCTAGTTCTAGTACGTAAAGGGTTGGAAAGCTTGGGAGCTTGGGAAGTCTTGAATTGTATCTCGTTCACCTCTCGCTCACGTTCCATCTTGTTTACTCAACACCCTTTTTGTGAGGTAAAACTCTTCTCTCAAGTTTCATAATACGATGACCTTTCATGACCATTTCATTTACCTTCATTACAACTATATAACTAAATAATATATACTACTATTATTATAAGTATCATAGAGGTCACTTGAAACAATCTTAACGTATCGCGATCTTGTGTGGCAAATTTAAAGAACTAACAAATGACCAAGTGAAAACCATTCAGCAAGCTCTCGAAGCTTGGCAAACTGTAAACATGCATGCAACTAAAATCCTATTCGTGCCACCTTTCCTGCTGTTTCTATATATTGCATGAGAAAATGTAAAACCTGGTACTATATACATGTGCATGCACCACGTACAGAGGATAAGCCACTAGTAGAAACATGAGATTAGAACTAGAAATGTACACAGTAGGCATACAACTTAAAAACCCACTTCGCACCACCTTTCTTCTACTTCTGTATCATGCATAAGAAAGAAGCCCAAGTCTTATAACCTCATACACTTGACATGCACTAGTAATACATGAGACAAAAACAATGCTAGGCTATATACATATACACGTACAACTACAGCAAACAAGTAACATGCATACTCATCCAACTGAATTCATTTGCTTCCATTGTTTCTGTAATGAAAATGCTATGTTTATATACACATATACGCGTACAAGTTACAGGAGTTTACTTCTTTTGGAAGAGACGAGACCTAGTGCTAGAAGTAGTAACAGAAGCCTCACTTACTGCTTGTTCATACCCTACCCATAACCATTTCACCACTATAACGACAAGCCATATCACCTTCGGTCATACCCACTATCAAGAATAAAAACCGTGCTTAACATGTGGTGGTCGACCCAGTGAAACAACTTACAAAAACCTATCGATATGCTGCTCCCTTTTCACCCAGAATGCTACCACACTTGTAACTACATCGAGCACCAGAGTAGTTTACGTGAGCATGGGCTCGCGAAACAATTTGTATACAAACTGAGAGTACCATGTCACCCACCATTTCATGCAAGTTTAGTAACTGAATAATGAATATGATACTACAACTGAAACCCATGCAAACAAGAATATGCTAAGTACAATAGTTCTCCTGACAGCCCATTTACCCTACACTTTATAGAAATGAAAATGAATAGAACATGAATTGTGACTCTTGTGAAACACTGTGTCGACAAATCAGTTTGAGGGCCACCTTGTGTCCCCTCGACACCCTCATGACAGCCACATAAAATTTGTTTGGACTAATTGAATGTATGGACAAGTATGGTCGAAGAGTAGTAAAGTATATATATAGACATGCATGCATGGCGAACTGATTTGTAGAAAACACCACCAAGTTGATTCGTTATATAAGTAGATAATCGCATGATATAACACAACAAATGGCTAGCGCGAATGGTTGGGACGTCTACTGTTAAGACTGAGGTCGGGGGTTCGAACCCTGTCTTAGTCTTGGCCATTCTCCTTTTTATTTATTTCTTTCTTTTCTTTTCGGTTGTCGTTTTATCTAAATTAGGTTGTTAAACAAATCATCATTTTTAGTGAATATTAATAAAGGATATAAAATTTTACCTGGACTAAAAATAATAGTTATAAACTTTGAATATGACATTTATAACATAAGTATTCCTTAGGTAACTTTATAAAAATCTCGATGTTTTCATTACAAACTCCTTTCATAAAATGTTTATAATAAATTTAAATACGATATATAAGTCCCACATTTTCGTAATATAAATAACGACATAACTGAAAATATTTTAATATCTTATCTAAATTAAACGGTTAGTAATTATCATTAATTTTGGAAATTAATAATTAACGACTCTAGTATAAACTACGTAATATTAAGAAACTATTACACCCATACGAGTTAAATAAATATATAACTATTTACCTTGAATAATTGCCACACAAGTTACGTCGATACGGATATTTTAAAACATTGTCCTTTGGAACATAAAAGTCTTAATTCCTGAACCGTCTAAATTAAAAGTTGCCATATTAATTCAGGTCGCGTATCCTGAGCCGTTCCTTTTCCACACTTGCTATTTCTATATCTGGATCACTGTACTACCGAGGTGAGTTCATAGTCCCACTTTTTAAACGTTTTACAAATCCCGTGGGGAGATACATGCTCTAAACATGAACATAAGTATTTTCTGTATGCTATCCTGATTGTTATTGCTTAAGTTACCTACTATTGCCATCGAAAGTCCATTATATCATGAACCATTAATCACTTGCGAGTGAACACGAATTTAGTGAATAGATCTATTGGCAGTTGACGCCCCATTTGAGTTGCTGGATAAGCAGCCAAATGCACTATATTCGAATTAAACAGGAGGACGGCAACCTCCTGCACGAGGGCGTTCGTACTATCGTTATCCCTATAATGTAGTACTTAACGTCATTATTAAATGATGTCACCAGTTAAGGTTTGCGTGTCATGAAGCTTAAGGCAATATACATTTACAATACTGCGGTATTGATGTTTTTACTTTAATTGTATTTCTATACAGTTAATTACTTGAAACTTGTGTTCAACTCTTATAACTTAAACACTGTGGATTCACTCAACCTTTGTGTTGACTTTTAGCATGTTTATCTCAGGTAATTAATGGAGGCAAATCGGGCACAGAGTTGGCAAGGGACCCCTCTTTATGAACTATGTTTAATAAGATTATCATTCACGTTTAAACGTAAACTGCTTTATGTGTGTAACTTTTAATTTGTCATGGAACTTCTTTTGGAACTTACTATGTTGAGTATTGAATGATAATCAAACTGTTTTAAAAACGTCTCTTTTGGGTCGTTTTCTATCTTTATGACTGTGATCCGAGAAGTAATACCCCAATTAAGTCTTCCGCTGCTTGTTGAATTTTTAGGGGTGTTACAGGTGATCGGGCCTACAAGGTAAAAAAAACACAAACTTATGTCAGAGATAATTGTACATATTAGTTGGTTCAATGATAAAAAAAGCTTCATATGCGAGTAAAATAAGCCGAAAGGCTCTACATGATTGTAAAACCGTTGGATTTTGGGGATCACATACATAACCAAACCAATATATAACCTACACAAGATTATTCTAGATTGTGGGCTAGGCCACATTACAATCGGCCTATATACATACTATACATACACGACTAACACCGTTGATATTTTCTAATCATATTACTTTCGATCCAATAATTACGCTGTAATTTTGATGAAGATTACAATTATCAATAAGGTTAATTGACTCTAATACTAGAAAAGAAACTGACATGGGAAGGTTTTTTCTTTTTTACTTTAAAATAAAAATAATACCTGATACCCTTATTTGTGGGCATTCACGGATCACAACCTTTTCCAATGTTATCCATATGAATTCATTCTTCCCCAAGAAGAAACCACAAAGTTTGGTAGATCGACTAGTATAAAGGACTTCAAACGAGGAAAGACCATCCCAACAGATGCAGTTGTGTGGGAATTTATAGACGCATCTTCATCATCTGTGTTTGAAACCACCTCTTCAATAGCATGACAATACTGTATATCAATTTCCTTTAGGCTGGAAAGAAGTTTCACCATGAGAGGTGAAAACAAGTACTTGATGCTATGGCAGTATCTCATTGATATGGTTGTGAGGTTGTGGAATGAGGACTGTGATGGTTGTTTTTGAAGAATTAATTCATTCCAATTGCACTTCCACACATGACTCATCTTCTCCAAACCATGCAAATCCAATTCTTCATGGATTGGGTAGTGTGAGCTGATTCTCTACTAATTGGACTCGTTATCTCAAAAACCACCTTCACATCTTCATAGCTCACCAAAAGATTAAGTTTATGAAGGTGATTAAAAGTGGGTAATGGGAATGCAATTTTAGAAATCTGCATATCACAACCACAAATGATATATTTAGTAATAATTCCCATTGAGAAAATATGAATATAACTGCAATAATTTTTTTTTAATTATAATTTATTCAAGAAGAAATATCTGGATATGAGATAGAAGAAACAGGGTAGAAATAGCATTATTTTTCTATTTATTTTAAAAATAATAAAAAACCCAATATAATTGTTTTATTTATTTTAAAAAGAATAAATAACATTCAAGTATTGAAAAGAGGTCACAAAAGGATAAAAACAAAATGGAAATTATTTATTAAGTTGTACCTCTTTCTCAACCAAATCAGTGTTTCTCTCTCTTTCTCTGCCAACCTGAGATACTTTAACTTGGAAAACTTAAATATATCTTTGGTATGTATGACTGCTTCCATATTAGGGCATTCAGAAATATCCAGATACTCGAGCTTTGACAAATTTGTTGCAACACTCGGTGTGAAAAGGTAAGTCAACTTTGCACATTTCGAAACTACAAGGAGTCTTAAATTGGAAAACGAAGAGTATGGCAGAGTATTCATATCATTCACTTGCAGATAAAGGGCATCTGTTATCCTAAACAGCTCAGTGATCATAGATTTCAGTAGGTCGAGCTCTTCTCTGTTGGTGATCAGCTTCAAGCTGTTTTCATATGAGTGCGTGTCAACTTGCCTTGTGCCCAGCGCTTTTCTAACTTCTGTAAAAGAACATCCCACTGAGAGCTTGAATCTTTTAAGTTTCTTACAAGACATGTTCTTCATATGCGCATTGTTACCAATAAATTCAAATTCTAATGCACAAAGGTTCTTTGAACGTTCTGCAAGTTCACTATTGTTGTTGTCTGTGAAGCAGCATGCTTTTTCATCATAAGGTATCTTATAAAGCTCTTCAAGTTTCACTAAGCTTCTTCAAATTTCCGAATGTGGAAGGTATGGTTGTAATGTCAGAGTTAGCAAAGCTAAGCACTTCCAGATTCGAAAGATTTCCGATACAAGCTAAATCAAATGTCAATGAGCATTTATGGAGACAAAGAGTTCGAAGGTTGGTGGAGCACTGAAATGATGTTGGAACAAATGCATACTCCATTCTCTCAAATGTTATAACTTTAAGCTTTTTCAGTGTTGCATAAAAGTCTTGAGGCCTTAGCGACACATCTCCGTGCATAAGTTTCAAAAGTGAAAGGTTTGGAAACTGAAATTCACTAGGAAACTCAGACATGCCCTTGCATGTTAACGAAAGTTGCTTGCAAGATTGGCTCATACTATTAGCTTCACTCGAATTTGAGAAATCATCTTCATGGTGAATGATCCAGCGTCCATCCTCATCACCTATAGAAACACCTTTAGAAACAGTACCCACCACAAATGCAAGCACAAGATCGTGCACTTTCACACACTCACAGTGACGACTATCACCATCCATCAACAAATATGCATTTTTGAGATTGCTCACACTTGTTTGAGTGCAGTCTCTGTCTTTTTCCATAGTAGAAACGTTGCTTAAAAGTTTTAATCCCCATGCATATCTTGTCAGATCTTCTATAGGGATATTGGAGTCCTCCGGGAACAAGCCACAAAGCACAAAAATTGCTTTATCCTCTCGTTCTAAACTATCGTAACTTATCTCAATAATTTGTTGCACTTTCTCTTCAAGATCATTTATCTTCAAACGATCGAGTGCACGTCTCCATACACTAATGTTCTTTTTACATTTAACTGTTGCAACAATGATTTTGATGGCAAGGGGCAAACAACCACATTTTTTGACAATTTTACATCCTATTTCATAGAGATCACCATCATCTTTGGCTGAAATCTCTGCAATTTGACAAAAGAAATCCCGTGCTTCCTCTTCCTCTAAGACGTCAACTCTAACAGCTTGAAGAACAGAACCAGCATCAACTGCAATCTGTTGGCAAATATTTTCATCTCGTGATGTGAGCAACAACTTAACCCCATTTGGCAAAGGACTCCCTAATCCGATATCTTCAAGTTTAATCTTGCTCTCCTTCCACACATCGTCCATTATAACCAGACTCTTTTCTTTACGCTCTGAAAATACTTCAAATCTTTTTGAAAGATAAGTTGCCATTAGCGTTTCATCAGTTTCGGTTAGAGGATCGCCTGTCTGCACTGCTATGGCATTCTGAATGTCAAACAAGTTGGAACTTTTCCCAACAACTACAACCACGATCCATTTAAACATCTTGTTATCATGTGCAGCCTTTTTCAGTTGTTTCATTAGCGTGGTTTTCCCCACACCACCCATTCCACACAAGGCTACCACTCGAGTCTTATCATCATCATGTTGAAGGAACTTCAATGCATCATCGAATATCTTATCTCTTGACTTGAAAACAATTTGGGTATTTCCACCTGATGTAGATGTTGATGCCGGGCGTTTGGAATCGACTCTTCCCAAAGGGATTTGGGCATCAATCCAGATGATGTCAGAACTCTCTTTAATTAGACCTTCGATATCCTCGGTTAGCCTCAATGCGTTTCTTCCTGCTAGATACTTCTTTTTGACATTAAAGCATCCAATGTCGTTGCTTGGAATTTTTTCAACTTCTTTCTTGATGTCTTCTACTTCTTTCAACCACCCCGGTACACGAGCAGGTATCTCTTTATTGTTTACAATGTTTGCTTTCATACGATTTTGGTTATCAACTCTTTGACTGTCCAGAACCTCCATTTTTTTTAATCATTTTCTTCACACGATCGGCGGAGAAGTAAAAGTAAAAGTAAAAGTAAAAGTAAAATTAGAACAATCAAATTATGTTTGAGTCGCCAAAACAAAACAAACTTAAGTTTAAAAAGTAAATATAGGATATCCAACTTTAATCGGTTGTCATGCTAATGGTGTGTTTCTTTTTACTTTAGTGAAAAGAATTGGTAGGAACCATGCATTTAATATTATTTCTTTTATTGAGTAAGACTCATTTTTCTGTTGTTTCATCTGTATTCACAAGCCAAAATATATGAACACTTCCCCATTCATTGATACTAAAGGTAGGGGGACCCACATTACTTTAGCTAAGAGAAAAAAGTAAACAAGGCCTAAGTATCTTAGTTTAGTAATCTGCTCATAATCCTATTTTAGATGTATTACGTAATAGATGTTTCGTATTATCTGATCATTCTAAGATGTATATTAACGAAGAGCTAAACACTTTGCATTGTGGCTGGTAAAAAACTATACTTATTTACCGCAAGTTACAAAGTACTTTGAAGCAAATATCTTAGAGATTTCTTTACTTCCACCTTTTTAATCTCAAGCTGGATAAATACTTAGATACATAATTCATATTCTGAAATCGCACGCTTCTGATTATCGAATGTATAATATGATGAGATCGAACAAAATGTTTATGCAAAAAAAGAAAGAGAGAACACCAAGAGATATAAAAGTATGAATTATGTATTTGTACTTTATGTTTCCAGATTACAGCCAATCAAAACAAATTATAAAACGGAAACAAACACTTGATTGGTTGATAGTAAAACTTTAAACTTTTTTTTTTTTTTTTTAAATTGTGTGTCACCATCAAAGCGCAAACTTACTTTGGAATGAAGAGAGACATTTGAACAAGCCGTAAAGCCGTTTCAGTGTTTTTAATTAATAAACGTGATTGTAAAAATATTTAACTGTCAAAACTTTAGACAAAACTTGGTATGTGTTTGTGTCCTATATTAATTGGTTGGATAAAGCGTCCTTAACCTCAATTTTTTTTTTTTTTTTTTTTTTTTTTTTTTTTTTTTTTTGATAATATATAAGTTCTAGCAATTGTAGATTACTTCGCCTTTGATAATAAAATAACGTTAAGCATTTTATCTTGTTGCGCTTAAAGAATTTATTAGCACCAAAAACATGTTTTGTATCATTTGAAAATTTTAGTTTTGATTTTCCTAGACAAAATTATCAGATGTTAAAACAAATGATGTTTACGAAAAATAAAAAGAAGAAATAGCAAACATGGGATTTGAACTATAGACCTTACGATTGGATAACAATTCACTTAACAAGCGACTCTTGTTCCTCACAGATTTCATATACTAGACGAGTACCCGTGCATAGCAACGGGATTTTATAGCGACAAATGTTTTGAAACCCGGTTCGACCCGGGTGGTTCAACCGGTTGAACCGTTCCGGTCAAAAAATTTGTCGATTTAAACCGGGTCAACTTGCTAGGTTGGGTCGAAAATGGGTCAAATTAAACCGGTTCAACCCGTCGGGTTTGAAGCGTCCCGGGTCAACCCGGTTTGTGATTTGTATTAATTGGTTTTATTTAGTATGGTAGATATGTTTTTAATTGGTTGTACAATGTGAATAAATCATTGTACTTTTAAGTAATGGGGTGTTTTAATAAGAGTATTAATTACATTTCATAATTTCCTTTAATAAGATTTTTCATTAAAGATTAAAATTAACACATGTGCAGGGGTAAAATCGGGATTGACCGAAAGTTCAACTTTTCACAATTCCACATTCCCCTTTGACCATTTTTCTTTTATAAGTAGTAAAGATTGGTACATATATTTATATTCGAGTTTCCATAGACGAAAATATACAAAAGCAATTTCTCAAAAAGGTCATTGGCCCATTTTAATCCCAATAAGCTTAGCCTTACTAATAGCTACAGGCCGAAATCAAAAAAGTGGTAGAAGGAGGGATATTGAGTATTGAATTCAATAGACCTTAAAGGTCAACTACAATACACTTACCAACAGACTCCCTATACACACATAACATATCTCTTATTTCATCTATTTATCATAAACTTTTAGAACAATGCAGAAACTATAACTTCGAACGAAAATACTCAACTAATAAATACTCTAACTGTAAATTTGCATGTCGAAATGAAAAGCCAACCGGAGGAAAAGATGGCGGTGGTGTGTGTAGTGACGTGTGACGGTGTGGTGAAGTTACCTAGAGTAACATTTGTGACCCGAAACGCAAAGAAGCTAGACGAAGTTAAAGTAGTATTAGGACAACCAAAAAAATTTTCATATGAGTCACTAAAACAAAATTAGCTAAACTTAAGAAAGTAAATATAGGATATCCAACTTTGATTGGTTGTCATGCTAAGTATCTTATTTTAATATTCACATTAAAGACCTATATTTACTTATTTTGACGTATCACGTACTACATGCTTTGTATTATATGATCATTGTTATGATGTTATAGCTCAAGACTTTATCCCATAATTATTTCAATTCTGTAACATACACGAAGAGGTAAAAACTCATTGTGACGGTTAAAAAAACTATGCATGATTAGTGCACGTTGCTAAGGATTTTGTAGCAAAATGTTTAAAGATTTCTCTAGCTATAGCTAATTCTCGGTATAGTACTTGCTCACCGCAAACCTGTACAATACATAGATACATAGTTCACATAATTCATATTTTTACAGATTTTTGACAAAATATGTAAAAATATGGATTATGTGTTTATAGAATTATCTATACTATCTATAATGCAAAAATAGTCAATCTTGAAAAATGAAAAAACTTAATCCGGTCAAAAATAAAAAATGAACACACTTGAAAGCTTGTGGCATTTGGAAAGTATTAATTGACTTTCAAACTAATCTAGGGAACATTTATTTGTAAACTTTTTTCATTTAAAATTTGAATGTGTTCCATTTGTAAAACACGAAAGAACTGAGCCAAAGTTTGAAAATCGATTTATGAGTGGAACCGGGTTTCAAGACATTATGTTTAATCCTCAAATCCTCAAACTTTTATTATATTTCGTTTATAACATATAGACTTTTTTTTATCACGTTGCTATGCATAAGTACTCGTCTAGTATGTAAATGGCCGCTATGACGCTTTTAATTAGTAAAAAGGAGGTAAGTCACAGTGTTAAGAATTGAACCCAAGATCATGGGCATAAATATTTATATACTTACCAACAGTCTCACTTACCTGTTTGCACTAAGAGCACAAGGTGCAGTCGAAGAGGAAGGCTTCGCCGTCTGACGTGGAGCCGTCAACGGCGAGCCGTTCCTCTTCACTACACCAAGAGGGGCTCGCCGTTCTTCCCCATTGCCAAACTCCCCGTTGTGACGACGAGATCAAGCGTCTGACATGCATGTACTTTTTTTTCTTTTTTTTTTTTTTTTTACTTTGAATATTGAGGTTTGTAAAATGTATATGTATATGTATGTTTTTATTTGTGAATGTATATGTATATGTATGTTTTTATTTGTAAAATGTATATGTTAAGTATTATTTTATCGTTTGTTGGTTTATGTTAAGTATTTATCGGTTTATTTATTTTCGTGCCGTATCGTATGTTTTTTTTTTTCCGCAAATCGTATGTCTTTTTTCCGTATTGTAACTTTTTTATTTGATGAAATAAAATTAGTATATTTTGTTATTTTTTAATATTTGTGAAATTAATTTAATTTATTTAATGAAATGAATAAAAAAATAAATGTGTAAGAGGTGGGGCCCTAATGGGAAAGTTGAGGTTTATTGTTTGGTGAGGGGGGGGGGGGGGGGTTTGTTGTGGTTAGTTGAAGTTGAGGTGTTTGGTGATGTGACAGGGGTGAGGCCCGAATGAGGAGGCTTAGCCTCTTCACTACACCTAGAGCTCTCATTTCCACCATCGTTCTTTTTATTTTATACAAGGACTTAGCCCAACTAAGTAATCTAGGCCCATAACTTTCAATAAAAAATAACTATGGAACGAACGTAACAAAACCGTTAACTGGGAACTTGACCATCAGGAAAATTTAAAGAGGAGGTAAATTTAGGGATGAGCATGGTTCTGGATCCGGTTAGAACCGGAACCGGAACCGATGGATCCGAGAACCGATTTCTCTGAAAAGTGGGAACCGAGAACCGAACCGAATATAGTTTATGGTTCTGGTTCTGGTTCCGGTTCTTTTGGATCTACCCATATAGGAACCGCTTTCTATTAAGTTAATAAAAAACACAAAAAATTATTTTTTTTAAAAACTTGCATCCATTTACATTTAAGCAAATAACAATTAACAACTAAACCATAAACTTGAATAATCAATCATTCTATAGTTACTTTCACTTTTTCATATTTTTAACAAAACAATAATGCATAACAATCCGAAAAACAAAATAAAATAACTTAAAACTTAGGCAAAGTATTAATAAAAATAAAAGTGCTACGTGATGATCATATGGCTACGTGATGATGATAGATAATAAACAATGTATTAATAAAAGTGCTAGCAAATTTTAGCATGATGAATATGTAAAGGCTAATCGAATGCAAATAAAAATAAAATATAAACTTACTTCAATTGTTTTGATAATGATGAATGATCTTGGAATGTTATTAGGTTTAGATTAAGTATTGATTTGTGGATGTTTCAGTGAGTTAAAGATTATAGTTTAAAGTGTTTATCTTTGATGGCTAGTTTTTTTGGGTTTTTTTGGTGTTTTTTTTTTTTTTTTTTTTTTTTTTTTTTTTTTTGTTTTTTTGTTTTGTTTTGTTTTTTTTTTTTTTTTAATGTACGCAGGATTTGATATTTTGATAAAAAGTAAAAAAAAGTACATATTTTTTATAATTATTGGATCTTTGGTTCCGGAACCAATAACCGGTGGAACCGATCCGAACCGACCCAAGAACCAAAAAATCACAAAATCAAGAACTGGAACTGGAACCATTTGTTTTGGTTCCAGTTCGGTTCTTCATGGTTCTAGTCCGGTTCCGGTTCTTTGGTTCTTTTGCTCATCCCTAGGTAAATTTTCGCCACGAGTCAAATATTTTTACTCGCTATGAAACTTTCATCTATGTTTTTCGGCAGTTTGTCCGTGCATTGCAAACAGATATATAGACAAAGTCTTAACGATAAATAAAATTTATTAACGTGGAATTAATCATATGTTTTTCTATGTGAGATGAAATCCTTTTCTGTATCCCTTAGGTATGTTTTAACATACAAAATGTCTATCAATTCACGTCTATTAGTTAACCAACTAGCCTAGCTCAGTTGGTCACCAAGATTTCTTATGGGCTTGGGGAGGGGAGGTTTGGCTAGGGGAGGTCTCAAGTTCGAGTCTCACCCGAGACTTTTACCCCTTCAGGTAGAATAGGAGGAAGTACAGGCGGAGTTCAAGGTTAACATACTGCCCAATTGGATATCACTGCTACCTGAACCACTAACAACTCAAAAAAAAAAAAAAAAAAAAAAAAAAAAAAAAAAAAAAATTACTTCTATTAGTTATGTTAAAATAATTAAAACCAAAGATAATAACATGTCTAAAAGCAAACAGATTCAAATAATCTATATGAAATTAAGAAAAATGACTGTGTTATATAAACAATCAGATTCAACAAAGTGCTTACAAATAAAAGAATCAGAAATCACCAAACATGTAAAAATGTGAATGTGATTTTTGTATTCAACACACAAAAGATAGAATATCTAGAGTGCATGGGAATCGAACCAATGACCTTGCCTGTAAGCCACACGTTACTTCAATTACCGTGCGACCTTATTTCCATCTATCAATTATTCTCCTCCATATTTTATTTATGGGGGTTAGAAAAGTTCTATTACAAGACAAATGATGTTGTTAAAAAAGGCCATTGGCCCCTCTTAGTTTTTAATTGTGGGCTTATCCCAAATAGTACTTAAGCGTTTATAACTTTTAATACAGTAACAAACAAACGCAAAAGAAAAACGCATCAACATTTATAAGCTTGAGAAAGTTAAAATTATATCAAAACAATCAATAGAATTCGAGTCACTAATTGATGTAAAAATATGAATTATGTGTTTATGCAATTTCTTATATGTATAAATGGCCGTTTTAAAGATGTTAACTAATTAAAAATGGTATAGGAATTTAGTTAAGAATTGAACCCAAGACAATCCGAATAATCAACGAAACAATTACCAATTATCCCACTTACCACTTAGCTTTCATATCGAGCATTTGTTCTTTTATAACATGAAAGAAACAAATCATCCCAATTAACGCTCTTTATACATGGGCTCCCTTTTTAAACACACAATTTTTTTTTTTACGAGAGTTTAGCCAAGCTAAGTAAAACAACCCTTTTACTTTCAATAAAAATTAACAAACAAACGAAAACGAAATCGTTAACTGTGAACTTGACTGTCGGGAAAGTTTAAAGATGAGGTACATTTTCGCAATGCAACGAGTCAAATTTTTTTACTTGCGCATGAAACTTTCATGTATGTTTTTTGACAGTCTGTCCGTGCATTGCAAACAGATTTATAGACGATGTCTTAAAGATAAAATTTGCTAACGTTGAGTCAGATCATATGTTTTTCTAAGTAAGATGAAACCCTTTCCTATTATATCCTTTAAGTCTGATTTAACATACAAAATGTCCATCAGTTCACATCTATTAGTTATGTTAAAATTACTAACACCAATAATAATAACTAGTGTTGTATATATATCTAAAAGCAAACAAATTCATACAATATATATGAAATTAAAAAAGCTGACTAATTAAAGAAAGAGAAAACACCAAACATGTAGAAATGTGAATGATAATGTTAGAAAAGTTCACACGACAAATGATAATGTTAAAAAAGACCATTGGCTCATCTTAGTTTTTGTGGGCTTAAACATTCGTAAGTTTTAATAACAAACAAGCACAAAGGGAAAAACCATCGACATTTGTAAGTTTGAGAAAGTAAAAGTTATTTTAGAGCAATCACTTCCATTTGAGTCATTAAAACAAACTTAACAAAGCTTTAAAAAGTAGGGTAAAAGCCACAAAATAGCCACGTACTTTTAAATTTGTGTCGATTTGAAACACTTACTTTTTATTCAATGACTTCGACAGCGTACTTTTAAATTTGTTCCGACTTCACTAATATGACCCCTAAAATGACTATATTACACACTATCAGTAGGACTTACGTTTTAATCAAGACATATAATTCAAGACATATAATTCAAGATAAATCTCACTATTAAATTTATCTTCAGTATGAATAATAAACATCAACTACATTCAAATGATTTTGTTCACTAAACCAAACGGACCTCACCAACCACCAGGTTACGGGAGAACCGTATCTCAAGTAAAACGTATAAATAAAAAGTATTAGAAAAACAACTTAAATGATGTTTTTCGAAAAATGGAAAAAGAAAAAGATCGGAAAACATGATTTTCTTAAAAGGGCAACGTGAATGTATTCTTTGGGAAACCACAAACCTTACTAATAATCGGGAAACAATAAACTATTGAGTGATTATTGACACACGTTTTTAGGCCATTCAATGATTATAAAACAAATAGAGTTTGCATTTTATTTCTAAAATTTAAAACACATCAAAATAAGAAAGCAAATAAAAATATAAGATGGTGAAGTGCTATGGTTTTGTATATTTATTTAAAAAAAACTCAAGTGATGTTCTTCCAAAAATGAAAAAGTTTATTTATCTAAAAAGAGTGAGGATTTGGTCAGTTAGGAATTGAACCATAGAACTTGTAATCACTTACCAACAGCCCAACTCTCAACACATGATTCATATCGTCCTACATCTATTTAAAGCTCTTGGTCCACATCTTTAGTAAAGAAGCACCGTATTTTTGTCATTTCCGTGGCTTTTTTATGGGTGAGATGACGTTATCGAAATAATGTCATCTTTAACTCTCAATCTATGAGAAAATGTGACATTTTCGATAACATTCATTTGTTTTCTTTTTCTTGGATCAAATTTAGAGGGGGAAAGTTTAGTAGTTGGACTCATTGGTTAAATTCACCTACGTACTTCTAGCTTATTTCTAGTGTTTTTTTGTTTTGGAAAATTCCATATATACCAAAAAGAAACTTCATAATTCTATATTTACCCAAATGACTACGTAGTTTTTAATGCATGAGTACAATGTTTGTTGTAGCTCAAGACTTTATCCCGTCAATATTTCTATTCTGCAACATTTTTTTCGAATATATACATTTCCTTACAATTTTATCCGTTTTCTTTACGTTTTATCTGTTTCCTTTAAGTTTTATCCGTTTTTTAAGTTTTTATCTATTTTTGTCCGTTTTTATCATTTTTTTCCGGTTTTATCCGGTTTTGTATGTTTTATTCGTTTTTATCTGTTTTTTTACTCATATATATGTTTTTTTTACGTTTTATCTCTTTTTGTCCGTTTTATCCCGTTTTTATCTGGTTTTATACGTTTTATCTGTTTTTGTACGTTTTATCCCGTTTTTATGTTTTCATTCATTTTTGTACGTTTTCCTTTCTTTTTGTCCGTTTTCATACGTTTTTGTATGGTTTTATTCGTTTTGGTATGTTTTGTACGTTTTTTCCCATTTTTTTACGATTTATCCCTGTTTAAGGTTTTCATCCGTTTTTGTACGTTTTTCATGTTTTTATCTCAAATCACCCTACTCGACTGACTCATTTGTTAGTCACATGGATGACATGTGTGGATCAGTTTGAATGGCACTTTATGCATTACTGAGCTGTGCAATTTGTGTTCAGTTTAAAGTACTAAGAGGGCTAGTAGTGGTAACACCAAATAACACCATTTTACCCGCCACGTCAGCGTCATATAATTTCAACACGAAATAACATAACATCAGAAAATCATAATACCAAATAACATCACTTTTTGAGATCCACATTTTTTTTTTCTTTTCCAATTAGTAAACAAAATATATTTCATTTATTACATGAAAATACTTTCATTTATTAAATAAAACAAAATACACTTTCATTTATTAAAAAAAAAACCCCTCACGTGTATAATCCTATTTTTTCGATAAATGGTAACCAACGCATCCTTATCTTTTTCTTCTTCACAAAAAACACACACCTGTACACACACTCTCTCTCGACACACACCAAAACAACACACACACTCTCAAAACACATCAAAACACCAAAAACAACTAATTTAATCCCAAAAACAGAACAAAAAAGAAATAAAAAAAATACAAGCTTTGCGTTTTAACGTGAGTTATTGTACCGAAGGCGTTGGTAACGCAGCCCCAACGCAGGACGACGGGGTATGGTAACGCAGAGGCAACGCAACCACGTAGGACGAAAAGTGAGCCAACTAGGACAAAACGGCGTTGGGGCGTTATGATTCCCTGCACTCTAAGTCATATGTGTTCAATAGAGCCCTTAGTAAATAGGCAGATAAAAATATAAGACGTTGAGATATTTTAGTTTTGTACATTTATTAGTTTAAAACAACTCATATGAAGCTTTTTCAGAAATGAAAATGAAAAAGATAGAAAAACATGTTTTTTACGAGTAAGTTAAACTTCATTTACCAAGACACTACCTCGTAACACATGACTCATATCTTTTTACATCTTTTTAACTTATACTTGCCATAACACAAAACCAAACAAATAGTCAACTGTAAATTTATACTTGCCATAACACAAAACCAAACAAGTAGTCAACTGTAAATCTGCAAGGTGAAAATAAAAAGTCAAGAACTTATACTTATTTTCAAGTATAAGTTTATGGAGGAGTTTTGATTTTTTAAGTTTTACAATCAACTCCGTCCACAACCATACACATATGTTGCTCATTTAATATAGTACTTAAACAAGAAAGATTTTGCTTCTTTAACCTATGTGGGATACAATGTTGAATGTTCCATGGTCTTTCATTAAAAGATGTAATACGTACATGTTCACTCTTGCACTTGTATACACCAAATGATGTTTAGGAAAAACAAAAAGACAGAAGAACAGGACTTATTCAAAACTAATAAAAGGTGAGACATTGGTTGACTGGAAATTGAACCATAGACCTTTCGTTCAGATAACATTTCACTAACCAAGCGACTTTTATATTCAAAAGCAATATCTAAAAAAAGGCCCATATAATATATTGAGGTACGTTACATTTAATCAACATAACCAACAAACAAATCGTCATATGCACGACGAAATTAAAAAGCCAACCGAAGGAAAGTTACCTCGGTAACATTCTGCCAAGAAGCTAGACGACATATAAAAGTTATATAAGACAATCAGATTCTAATTGAGTTACTAGAGCGGTAGATCGAGCCCCCATAGTTATATGATCATTGCTATAGCTCAAGACTTTATCCCGTAAATATTTCTATTCTGCAAAATATTTAGTGTCACAAATAAAGGGATCACTAAAAGTATATTGGTACTCAAATGTTTAGTGATCAAAAGTTCAAATAATTTACTGATCGAACTTTTTAGTCACTACAATGACTAAACTATTCAGTCAACAAAGGCTATACTAGTTTCCAGTAAAATCAATTCTGCATTTTTGTTTTTTAAGCTGTAAAAATATTCAAAACAACTAAAACATTGCAAAAATACAAAGAATTGCAATATAAAGAACAGTTCGAGATCGAAAGAACAATAAAATCATATAACTTCATGGGTCAAGTAGTTTCCTGCATTTCTCTAAAACAAGTATGCTCTAAAACATGTATTCTCTAAAACAATCTTAAACTCTAAAAAAACATTAAGAAAAGTGTTCCACAATGTATGCTTCATTACTGTCGTGCTCATAAACCATCTTCGTCACTCCATCACACCAATATCTACAATAAAATAACAATAATTACCATCTTCCAATAACAATATACGACGCCGTTTAGTTGAACTCATATTGATAACTAATAGTAACTACTCAGAAAAAAGAGATACCTCAAATGATTAAAGTTACAGCCTTCTCAGCAAATAGTACCTGCTTGCAAATAGTTAGCTTGTGTTATATCACTGATGGGTAAACTGATAATAATTTAACTTCATGGGTCAAGTGGGTAACGGGTCAAACAGGTCATTAGTCTAATGGGTCATGCTTAGAAAATATGTCGGACGGGTCACCACTTTGTAGATACATCCACATATCAGATAATGGGCAATCTAAAAATTGTTTAACTGATTTGCAGGTAAACATAAAATATTTATAGGAAGAGTAATGAACTTACCGTCCCAAATCAGAGAAGTTTCGCCAAACGGTTCTGTTTGCAGCATCCTCAATGATACCTAGCTTAACTGATTTGCCAAACTCATTCCAGAACTTGGTATATTTGGCTATTGGCCTCTCTTCTCAGCATGTGTACCTTTCTTTTCTTTGCCGTGAACTTCATCAGGGGTCCTCTTCAGCAAGTTTGCGGATCATGTCAAGGGCCTTCCCGATAAGTTTCTTTATTGTTTCTAAGCTGTTGTGTTGTTGAAGCATGTCACGAGAATCATTTAGTGGTAGGGTGTGAATCAACAAACCCTGATGGAATAGTAAATGTTAGCAACCATGTCCAAAGAATTATCAGTTATGACGTATTCCTTATACAGGCACACATTATAAACAAGAAAGATAAAAACTTACCAATAAGAGCGATAGATAAATACTCTTCTAACGTAGATCTTGAGGTTAGATTTGTTGGCATTGTAGTAGCTCTCATATAGATCGGTAGGCGCCTTGGGAGGCACAAACAGAATGGCCTTGAACTCAACATCACCTTCATCGTTGAAGTGGCTCCATGCCATTGGCTTCTCATCACCAAAATCCTGACATATGAAAACACCCACCAGGCCACTACTGTTACAACTGCATGGCTCAAATTTCATCTTATTTACTTATGTATGGCACGTGATTTTAGCTATATTTTATCTTTAACAGTTCACAAGGGTGTAAGCTTTTAGATTTAGAACACATGGAGTCGGCCCAGTGTAAATTGTTCCAAAATGGACCTTTTGACCAAAACCCATTTTGCACATTAATTAACCCACCCGAACCCAATTTTGAGCATCAAGTAGAAATTATCAGTATTCACCTTAGCAAGAGAGTGATAGAACTTTGTGTACTCTTCTTCGGCGACCTCTGGATTTCTTAACCAGATAGCTTTAACATTGTTCAAGCATTCCCATTCGTATGTTGTTTCCTTGATGGTTTTGGTCTTCAATTTTTCTTCATCTTCCTCCTTGTCAGAACTTCCTCTTCTTTCTCTTCACCCTCGGTGGCTTCGGCTGCTCAAACCATTCAAAGGAATTATTAGTTATTAGAGTAACTAAGCAACACATATCAGAAGTTCAATATGGCTTTCCGACATACGTTTTTCTTGCTCATCACTGGAGTCATCCAGGCACCTCAACATCAAAAAGTTGTAAACTCGTGCATCTAGGATATCCAAGAGAAGACTATCGTATATAGCTACAAATAATGGAGAAAACATAGCAACATCAAGCAGCCTGATTGCACCACCTAAACAACCATTTTGCACCAACACAAAATGAAAACACCACGCATATCCCATACTTTTAGCAACTCTTCCCACATGTTCAGCGGATGCCCCCATTTACCTGTTATGTTTTAAATTAGTTACTGTGACAAATGTGGACAATAATTGCTCTTTGGGCCCTTTCACGCCTCTCTCAAACTCCTTTGGAACAACAGAATGTATATAGAATCTACTTGTCTAAAACAAAATTTTATGCCCAAACTTCCCAAGAATTTAGGCATAGCATTATGAAGACCACCAGTTGCAACCTCTGTAGACTTCTGAAGTTCCTGCAAAAGCACACATTTTGTAAATATGAGACAAAAAAAGATAACCGTCAGGAAGAAATTACGATACCTGATTTTGGTTCATGATGATACAAAAATTTTAGGGGAAATTACTATAGTTAAAAGTCATATGGCCCACTTAATTATAACTCAAGTAAAATTACAATTTTATCTCTATCATCAATTACTGTGACATCGTCATAAATTTATACCTTTAAATACGTCTCTAACATTTCAAGTCTAATAATATAACTTATGTTTTTAAGATAAGGAAGTCAACTGTTCCTTTTGATGTTGATCTCTTGTTAATCACACCTTGATTCACTAGTTTACTACGGAGTATAATCAAGTCAGTCGATGAGGTTGGCACACAACATTTTCTTTGCATTCAGTCGACTTAATTTGTTAAGTCCCCTCTTCCCCTGTTTCGTTTATCTTGTATCTGGTACTAGGAAAAGGTTTGATTAGCATAAGTGAAGTTTGAAGCCTATATCTTGTAACGAAAGGTCATTCCATTCCCACTCTAAAAGCAAGAAATTATCCCTAAAAGAGTAAAGGCAAACTTTTCCACCCTTTAACAAATTGTGATATTCAATGACCAAAACAAGATTTTACAATTACTACTTTCAAACCCACATGTAAATACCAAGTAGCCAATAAAAATACAGGTTATAGCTTATGAACAACACCAGAAGAGCTCCAATCAACTAAAAACATCACAATTACCGCATCATTAATCTTTAACTTGTCTTATCAATATCCAAATTAAACTATATAAAAACATTCTGGTAACACCAATTAATAGACAAACACACGAATCAATTAGACTAAAACATAAACCCTAAATTAATAACTTCAAATTCAAAAGTCCTAATTACCTTTTATCCTATATAAATTGGGTTCATTACGCAGATACAAACATAAACCAAACAACTTGCCTGAAAACAGATCTCGTGTATGAGTGATTTGAGAGAACATCATCGGTAACTGGCGGAGTACATTCCGGTGCCGTAGCCGTGGCGGTTGGCCTGAGACCCTGATTCTCTTCCATATATACTTGATATCTAACCACTCCAAGTCCACTTGTCTCAAGTTTGGAATTTCAGCAACACTTGGTGAATCAAATATCTGCTCAATGTCCCAGACATTCACAACAATGGACAGTTTCAAGCTTTTGCAGTTGTAGCAGCTTATCGTATGCAGTTGTAGGGTAACTCGGTGATCGGGCCTGCAAGGTAAAAAAAACACAAGCTTATGTCAGAGATAATTGTACATATTAGTTGGTTTAATGATAAAAAAAAACTTCATATGTGAGTAAAATAAGCTGAAAGGCTCTACATGATTGTAAAACCGTTGGGTTTTGGGGATCACATACATAACCAAACCAATATATAACCTACACAAGATTATTCTAGATTGTGGGCTAGGCCACATTACAATGGGGCCTATATACATACACGACTAACACCGTTGATATTTGCTAATCATATTACTTTCGATCCAATAATTACGCTGTAATTTTGATGAAGATTACAATTATCAATAAGGTTAACTGACTCTAATACTAGAAAAGAAACTGACATGGCAAGGTTTTTTCTTTTTTACTTTAATATAAAAATAATACCTGATATCGTTATTTGTGGGCATCTACGGATCTCAACCTTTTCCAATGCTGGCCATATGAATTCATTCTTCCCCAAGAAGAAACCCACAAAGTTTGGTAGATTGCTTAGTTTAAGGGACCTCAAACGAGGAAAGACCATCCCAACAGAAGCAGTTGTGTGGGAATTTATAGACACATCTTCATCATCTCTGTTTGAAATCACCTCTTCAATAGCATCACAACACGATATATCAATTTCCTTTAGGCTGGAAAGAAGGTTCACCATGAGAGGTGTAAACAAGTACTTGATGCTATTGCATCTTTCCATTGATATGGTTGTGAGGTTATGGAATGAGGACTGTGATGGTTGTTTTTGAAGAATTAATTCATTCCAATTGCACTTCCACACATGACTCATCTTCTTCAAACCCCACAATTTCAATTCTTCAAGATTGGGGAGTATGATGAGTTGTTGATGGGTATTGTGAGGTGATTCTCTACTAATTGGACTCGTTATCTCAAAAACCACCTCCACATCTTCATAGCTCTTAAAAAGTTTAAGTTTATGAAGGTGATTAAAAGTGGGTAATGGGAATGCAATTTTAGAAATCTGCATATCACAACCACAAATGATATATTTAGTAATAATTCCCATTGAGAAAATATGAATATAACTGCAACAATTTTTTTTAAAAAAAAAATTATAATTTATTAAAGAAGAAAGATGCGGATATAAGATGGAAGAAACAGCGAAGAAATAGCTGGCAACACTATCAAAAGAGTATTATTTTTGTTTTTATTTTAAAAATAATAAAAAACCCAATATTATTTTTTTATTTATTTTAAAAAAAGTAAATAACATTCAAGTAGAGGTCAAAAAGGATAAAAACAAAAATGGAAATCATTTATTAAGTTGTACTGTACCTTTTTCTCTTTCTTAACCAATTCATTCTTTCTCTCTCTTTCTCTGCCGTAGTTAGCAATTGTAACTTGTTTAAGTGCTCTCATATCCAAATTGGTTGTGGCAGGTGTGATTAAATTTTCAAACCTATCACAATCTTCAATAGCTATGCTTTCAACAGCTTCAAATCCATGAATCAAGTTATTTCCAGCATCTTTTATCCTCCACACCTCTCTCAGCTTCCCTAATTCCCTCAAATAAATGCTTCTCAACCTGCTGCTGCTAACTTTATCCATTTCACCAACACATCCCATGTCGATGTCGAATATCACTTCAATGGAAGCACATTTTCTAACTTCAAGCTCTTCTAGATGATTGAATAATGGCATTGGATTGCTTGGGAGAAGATTCACAAGACTATGACATTCCTTCACTACAATGCTTCTCAAGCTGCTGCTACAAACCTGCAAAGTAAAAAAAGATTTGTTCATTCATTAAATACCCGCCTGTTATTAAAACACTTTTAGTTGAAGATTGTTAATATCAATATACTAATACAAAGCATATACTTACCTTTTTGTTGAACAAAGATTGCGTGGGGGAGATATCAGTCGACACAAAAGATGTTGTACTGCTGGGATAAATGCTTGTAATTTTTGGAAGGCCTTGAAGTTGCAACTCCATGAGACGTGGTAGCTCAATTACATTGAAGTTATTGCAGAAACACAATAGGTTTGGTAGCCTGGCCAACCTGAGATACTTTAAGTTGGAAAACATGATATCGGATCCATTATTCTCAGTATGTATGACTGCTTCCATAGCATCGCAGACGGAAATTTCCAGATACTCGAGCTTTGACAAATTTGTTGCAACACTCTGTGTGAAAAGGTATTTCAAATCTGCACATTGTGTAACTACAAGAGATCTTAAATTGTAAAACGAAGAGTATGGCAGAGGATTTTGAGGATGTGGGGATTTCACATCAACATCTTCAAGTGTATTCATATCATTCACTTGTAAATAAAGTGCATCTGTGTTCATAAACAACTCACTGATTTTAGATTTCAGTAGTTCTTCCTTGTTGCTGATCAACTTCAAGCTGTTTTGATATGAGTGTGCGTCAACTTTATTTCTTCCCAGTTCGTCTCCAACTTCTGAGAAATAACATCCCACCGAGAGCTTGAATCTTGTAAGTTTCTCAAAAGACACGTTCTTCATATGAGCATTGTCGCCAATAAATTCAAATTCTAATGCACAAAGGTTCTTTGAACGGTCTGCAAGTTCACTACGGTTGTTGTCTGTGAAGGAGAGTGCACGTCCACCAAAACTTCTCATATAAAGCTCTTCAAGCTTCACTAAGCTTTTCAAGACACCATCATCTATAACAAGATGGTAACAACCTGTTACATCCAGTAGTCTCAGCTTCTTCAAATTTCCAAATGTGGAAGGTAGGATTGTAATGCGAGAGTTAGCAAAGCTAAGCACTTCCAGATTCGAAAGATTTCCAATACAAGCTAAATCAAACTTCAACGAGCATTTATCAAGACAAAGAGTTCGAAGCTTTGTGGATGATGTGGGAACAAGTGGGTACTTCATTCTCTCAAATGCTATAACTTGAAGCTTTTCCATTGTTGCATAAAAGTCTTGAGGAGCCCTTAGCGACTCATCTCCGTGCATAAGTTTCAAAAGTGAAAGGTTTGGAAACCTAAAGTCACTAGGAAACTTAGACATACCCTTACATGCTAACGAAATTTGCTTGCAAGACTGGCTCTTATTATCAGCTTCACTCCAATTTGAGAAATCATCATGGTGAATGATCCAACATCCGTCCTCACCACCTTTAGAAACAGTAGCCACTACAAATGCAAGCACAAGATCATGCATTTTCACACACTCATAGTCATGACTATCTCCATCCATCAACAAGTAGGCATTTTTAAGGTTGCTCACACTAGCTACTATGCTGTCTCTAGCAACTTCCATAGTAAAAACTTTGTTTAAAAGTTTTAATCCCCATGCATATCTTGTGAGATCTTCTATCGGGATGTTAGAGTCCTCGGGGAACAAGCCACAAAGCAGGAAAATCTCTTTATCCTCTTCTTGTTTTAAATTATTGTAGCTCATCTCAATAATTTCTTGTACTTTCTTATCAAGATCATTATTCTTCAGACACTTGAGTCTACTTCTCCATACACCCTTGTTCTTTTCACATATAAGAGTTCCAGCAATGAGTTTGATGGCAAGCGGCAAACAGCCACATTTTTTGACAATCTCACATC
Organism: Artemisia argyi; assembly: GCA_030686995.1. Classification (NCBI taxonomy): domain Eukaryota; kingdom Viridiplantae; phylum Streptophyta; class Magnoliopsida; order Asterales; family Asteraceae; genus Artemisia; species Artemisia argyi. The sequence continues at coordinate 17,582,386 of CM060684.1, read as the reverse complement.
CTATGTCATACAGATCACGATCACATCTTGCTGAATTCCCTGCGATTTGAAAAAAGAAATCTTGTGCTTCATTTTCCTTCAAGACACCAACCTTAACTTCTTCAAGAGCAGAATTAGCATCATCTGCAATTTGTCGGCAAACTTGTACATCCCGCGATGTGAGCAACAACTTAACCCCATTTGGCAAAGGACTCGCTAATCCGATATCTTCGAGTTTAATCGTCTCCCACACATCGTCCAGTATAACCAGACTCTTTTCTTTACGCTCTGAAAATGCTTGAAATCTTTTGGAAAGAAGAGTTGCCCTTAGTGTTTCATCAGTTTTGGTTAGAGATTCGCCTGTGTGTGCTGCTATGACCTCCTGAATTTTAAACAAGTTGGGAGTACTCCCAATAACAACATCCACAATCCACTTAAACATCTTTTTATCTTCTGCAGCCTTTTTCAGTTGCTTCATTAGCGTGGTTTTCCCCACACCACCCATTCCACACAAGGCTATCACTCGAGGCTTATCATCATCTTGTTGAAGGAACTTCATTGCATCATCGAATATCTTATCTCTTGACATGAACACAATTTCAGTATTTCCACCTGATGTTGATGTTGATGTTGATGTTGATGGCGGGCGTTCGGAATCGACTCTTCCAAGAGGTATATCAACATCAGTCCAGGTGATTTTTTCGTTAATAAGACGGTCGATATCCTTGATATGCATCAATGCACTTTTTCCTGCTCGATACTTCTTTTTGACATTAAAGCATCCAATGTCGTTACTTGGAATTTTTTCAACTTCTTTCTTGATGTCTTCTACTTCTTCCAACCACTCTTGTACACGAGCAGGTATCTCTTTATTGTTTTCACGGTTTCTTCTCAAATGATTGTCGTTATCAATTCTTTGACCGTCCAAAACCTTCATTTTGTCTTTCATTTCCTTCACACGATCGGCGGAGGAAGTGAGATTTCTCAGCTTTTGCGTAATATGATTCGTCAAAACATTCACAACAGGCTCAACGATTGCAGATGATACAAGCTCCATTTTCCTGAGACATAAGAAATCATGTAAACAAAATTAGGGGTGGCAATTCCCAAAACAATAGGAAAATAAACAAGTTAAGCTTGGTTCTAAACACGGTTAAACACGACAGAACTACCATCAAAAGGGATGAGAATCTTATTACAGTATTCATACTTTTGGATTGCTTATTATTTTCTGCTTATAAACAAGTACTTATAAACTACTTAAAAATAAGCACTCGGGTTATGAAAATAACAATTTGTTACAAAACTTCATTCAAATCAATTTACCAAATACATATAAGGTCAAATACGAAAGTAAAAAACCAAGCTAATATTAATTTTTACCTCAAATAAATAAGCATGCATATCAAAAACTTGTTTATTTTTAACTAAAAAAAATAAGCGATACCAAACACCAACTTAATCTGTAACACTATAAATAAACAGATTTATTTCTCAAAGATAGTTGTATAAATATGGGGTCTGCAATGAGTGACTTATAGAAAACATATGCTACTAAATATGTTAAAAATACCTTATACAGATTTTAGAGATTCACCAGCTAGCTCACAAGGATCAAATAATGTTTACTGAATAAAAACAAGTTGGTTGAAAATTTGGAATGTGAAATGAAGCAAGCATTGAGTGTGGCAGATTAAGTGGAGTGTAAATAATGAGAGAGAGAGATGACTTGTTATATTGGAGCTAACTTTTTGCATGAAGTGACTCTTCATAGCATTGAGTGCTTTATTGACTACGTAGTACTACCGTAAGTACTCACGTGGTCTAAACATAGTTCCCAAAAAAAAAAAAAAAAAAAAAAAAAAAGGGTCTAAACATGTTTAGAGAAGACAAAACTAGATCGTGTGAAGAGAGAGGAGGTGTTAACATTTCTTTTTTTTGCATCTCACACGTGGCTCATTTTGTTGTTTGTATTTACATGGAATACATTTTTTTCTTTTTTACTCTTGTCAATTTAATATTTATTGTCCACATTTTGAGTTATCCTAAATTAGTTTTCCATCTTAAAAAATAGACAAGAAATATAAATTAAGTTTATCAGATTACTTATTATTACAACTTTAAAAAAGTTAAAAATTGTTTAATAAGGGATAAAACTGTTATTGTACAAAAAGTAAGAAAGAAAAAGAGGTAATGATAATATTTTTCTTAAATTGTATGTTTTTATCTATGACAAACTATTTTAAGACGGAGAGACTAGAGAGTAAGGCTATATTTGGCGCGAAGCTTTTTTGAGCTTTTTGGGACGATAAGCGGTGAACACGAGCTTTTTGATTTTTATTTTTCGTTTGGCAAAGGAGCGGTGAGCTTTGCTATTTTTTTAGAAAAGCTCATTTTCCAATGCTTCTTTAAGAAGCTGTGAGCTATGGCTACTGCTCATAGCTCACTGCTACTTTTACCAAACACACACTATTACTTTGTATAATTACATATACAAAGTTAGAAACACATGCATTTGCTGAACATGTTATACATCTTAATGAAATGATAATGATAATTTTGATATTAACAAATCTCTCAAAAGGTTTAAATATGCTGGTAAGTCTTGATATTGTATAATTGAATATTTCTTTTATTTGTCGACTAACCTCTTCCTCAATACTCTACCCCAAAACAATAAATACATGTTTTATTTGACTTTTAACTAGAACTTGAAGCTAAACTCATCACCTATTTCCTCAAAACACTCATTAACAATTAATTGAACGTTTTTGATGAAAAATATGAATACATCGATAACAGTTTGTTGTAAACAAATTTAGATAAGACACTATAAATATGTCATTGTGGGTACGTACAAATACGTTATATGACCTACGACTAAGAAACAGTGGGTACGTACAGATACGTTCTATGACCTACGACTAAGAAACAACATGTTCCAATTTAAGGAAAAAGACCTCAACTTTGTAAAGATCTTTTTCCACCTTTACACGTCACCTATCTATCAAAAGTTACAACGAAAAGTTGAGGTCTTTTTCCACCTTTACACGTCACCTATCTATCAAAAGTTACAACGAACTAGGGCGTACGCACAACTTATGGTTCACCTTGTCATACTATTATAAGGAGAAAGCTTTCAAAATTGTTCATCTATAATTAGGACATGTCATTAATTACTTATGTTGATGACACGTTAGGACTCATTTTTAAACCATAAAGTGTTAAAAATTTTAATAAAACATTAAAAATATTCTTGTTTATTACTCCTAACATGCAACAATATTTTTAATATTCACGCACATATGCACTAATTGTTTTTTAAAACAAACTTGAATAAGGCTTAATATCTATCTTTAAATATAGGGCTAATGGTTTGATATATCATAGTTTTCATTGATTTTCTTCTATATCATAGTTGTATTACACAGTAGGTTACGACATTTTAGAACACCTTTTATAGAAATGTTTTAAAAAAATCAAACTACAATCTAATTTAACAGGGAAAAAAAATTCTAAGACCATAGCTACCATTTTAATTCATGTTTTTAGTATACAAATATATTTTATTGTAATTTATTGAATGATAAATGATATTTGTATTAATTTTTGATTGCGTATGATAAATGATATGTTATATTTGAATTCTTTAAATATATTTGCATAATATTTTCGATGTGATAAAGTATGCAACCACTATTAATAAAAGTATCAATCATCACGTTGTCTTTCGTCCTCGCATTACGCGAGCATCATATTTGGTACATCTTTATATAACGATACTTATTTTGTTATTATGTTTTATTATTATACAACTTTTCGACAATATATTTATTTATAAAGTACATGCAGCCTCAACGCACGAATACATTACTAGTATTTTAAACTATCTTAACTTATTTCAATATAGGTCTTTCATAACCAACAAGCTTAACCATTTTTGATATATACATGTTGCCAGAAATACTACAATGTCTCATTCATGATATGATACAAAATGTTAAGGGCTTCCAAAATAAAATAAAATAAAATAAGAAATGAGCTTTCATTCCAGTTACTCTTTTCTTTAAAAAAAATGTTGTAATAAACATTTAGTCAATTTCTCCCTTTTATCTCATACTAAGGGGGTGTGTTGTGGGCCTTGTCCATATGAACCACTTATTCAAGAGATACCAGATTTTGAGAGTCCCCCATTAAAAGGTAATAAAGGATGGGCCCACTCATTAAGTAGGAATAAGAGAAAAAAGAAGCACTCACTAACTTTTTCTGTCAATAAAAACAATATACCTTCTACAAAATTTGACCTTATAGGGCATGTTTGGTAGAAAGAATTTAAAAGAAAATGAAATGAAGTAGAGAATAGAAGTCAGTAGAAAATTTTGTTCAATTCTAATGTTTGGTAATAACAGAAACTTGACCCGATAAATGAAAAATAATAATAATAATAATAAATAAATAAATAAAATTTAAAAAACATTTTGTCATATGAGACTCACATGTATTTATTTGTTGATTTTCTTTAAAAAATTTAATTTTTTTCTAAATAACAATTCTAAAAATTATTATATTTAAAAAAAATTAATTATTTTTTTAAATTTTTTAAAATTTTATTTTTTAAAAAAATTATTTAATTTTTTTCCTTTTTATTAAAATTTATTTTTTATAAAATTAGTTAAAAAATTAATTTAAAAAAATATTTTCTAAATAACAATTCTATAAAAAATATATTTTAAAAAAATATATTGTTTTAAATTAGTTTTTAAAAAAATTAAAAAACTTATTTTGTAAAAAAATTATTTAAAAAAATTATAAAAACTTATTTTTTTAAAAATTTATTTAAAAAATTAATTTAAATTTATTTTTTATAAAAATTATTTTTTAAAAAAAATATTCTTTAAAAATGTTTTTTATTAATTAAACAAATTATTTTTTAAAATAATCTATTTGACACTAAAATACACATGCAAGTTAAAAAAGAAAAAATACATATCGTAAAAAAATATTACAAAAACTAACCATTTCCATTTCTCCAATTTCCAAACAAAAAGTGATGGAAATGAAACTTTATAAATTACACTACTAATTTTCTATCAGTTCTCTCAAATTCTCCACCTTTCATATTTCTCTCATCTACCAAACAATAGAATTCAAGTCGTTTCAATTTCTCTTATCCCATTTCTCTCTACCAAACACACCCTAAGAAGTTCCTATCGTTTGGCACGGGTTTGTGTGCATGCACAATTGTACCTTACTAGTTATTACTACTTTTATCTCAAATTATAATCTTCATTTCTACTTTAAGATGTCTCATAATAATAATATTCTTCTTGTGTTAACCAATCAAGCAATAGTTCAATAAGTGGAAATGATATTTAATTGATTAATGAGTGTAATGGTTCAATTTTTTTAAAATTGTGTACTTTTGTGTGTGATAATAATTTTAAAAAGAAAAGAATACTCCCTTCATAAAAATTATTGGATCACTACAAATTTCAACTACTCAAATATAATATTCTTATACAAAATTCTTTTTTATTACTTTAGATGGAATATAAATAATTATTTTGAGATATCTCAAAAAGAAAATATGAAATATAATTTTGAGACTGACGAAGTATGTTATAAGAAGAAAGCCTTCAAAAATGTTCATGTATATTAGGACGCGTCACCTCATGTTGATGACACGTTAGGAGCCATTTTTAAAACTTAAAGTGTTAAAACCTTTACCCGTTTGGTTTGTGTACGCGTTTATAAAATAATGGTTATAATATATATTTTAGAAATATGTTTTATATATCTGTGTAAATGATTAAGGGTGTGTTTGGTTTCCTCTTAAGGGAATCAAACTATCACTATGAAAGTGATAGTTTGTCTTTGTTTAGAATGTCTGGGCCCACAACTATGACTATGAAAGTCTAACATATTTCATACTCCATATACAACTTTTGAGGGGGGAACGGATCTTTCATAATTGAGGAACCCACCACTACTATCAAACTCATCATTGCTCGCATCATACCAAACGCACCCTAAATGTATTTATTAATATTAAGTTCAAAATTGAGTTTTTGATATAATTGATTCTTTCAATGAACTTTGTTTTGTTTTAAATTACTTTTTGAAAATCGTGTACAATAAATTTTAAGTAGATATACGCAGTTAAAGATTAACTTTCTATTATAAAATAGTGTATAATTTTGTTTTTAATTTTGTTTTCAAAGATACGTGGATCGCTGTTATTTGAGCCAATTTATACATTAGCGGTTTTCGTGTGATATGGGTCTTTTGTAGTTATTGTTACAATGTTGAGCATGGTCTTTTCTGTTACTGCTATGGGTCTATTGCGGGCTTGGAATTCAAGTAACAAAAACTCATCATAGAATCCTATTTAAGTAATATCTTAATGCGTACTAATAGCCTATTTGCTAGCCAGGTATTTAGTTTTTGTTCGTTTTTGTTCTATGTCCATTGGCATCAAGTAGTTTAACTAATTATTCGATGAGTTGATGCTTACTCAATTTCACTCTATTGTGTGTTTGAGTTTTTATGCCCAAAGACACATGTTAAACTAGTTTCAAATTGCTTATATGAAGTTCTTATTTCAGTGTATTCACACAACACAATTCAACTTAGTGTTTAGACTAGAGTACGAGTGTTAATGGACAAAAAATGAACAAATTGTTGAGAAAATTCAACAAAATTATCTCGTTATACGCAGCACTCTAAACACAGCTTATGATTCTTTGTTTATTACTATCCATCACAGTAGTATTAGTTCAGTAAACTAACAAATAATACAATGAAAGTAAAGGGTGCTTCGTTTTTACTTTATGGGAAGAGATAGTGGGATCTATCAATTTAATAGTATTAATTTTTTAAATGTGACCCACAATTTTTGTTAGTTAGTCTGGATTCACAAGCCAAAATTCATAAGGTTCTCCCCACTAATTGGCTTATATAGAGGTGCGTCTCACATGAGGCTCTTACTTCTCTTACTAACAAATAAAAAGAAACAACCCCTAAGTCTCTTGCCAAGCGGGTCATGCAGCTAGTTTTATATAAATAACAACATTGCTAACACTAACAAGTGTTGGCGTTTTAAAAATCAACATTTACCTTTAAATTAGTTTGCATAGAATAAACAACAAAACTTTTATTCTTTTATCTTTTTTACGATAAATGAAACACAAAATTGAAAAAGAATGTTTGATGAAAACCAAATGAACCAATATAAAAAAGCCCAATTTCACTACATGGCAAAATAAAACTTTCTTATTAGTTAATACAAGTTAAAATTGGCCTTCAATTAGGTCGAAATTGATAATTTTGTGTACGAAACCAAATGTAAAAAAACAAAAATAGCCATGTACTAGGCCGTTCCTTACTTTTTGCTTTTTCTTCTACACTTAAGTGTAAAATAATATTGTACTATGATTGGTCAATGAAATCTACATTTAAGTCCAAAACTTATAAAAAGTAGTCAAATTTATATTTAACATTACGAATTTAAGTGTCAAATTATCAGTTTGCATAATTTTTGTAACTTCAAAATTTTCACATATTTCCCTAAAGTTCAAAAATTTGAGAATAAAAACCTTTATTTTTATTAAATTAAATTAAACTTTTAATACCAAGAACCCTGTATACGTACAGGGTTTTAAATATCAAAATAGACGCACATGTTTTAAACTCATTTGAATACCAAACCCCGTGCACAATGTGATTCTCACGGGTTTACAAGAGCAACCTTAATTATTATTATTTTTAAGTAAAACTAGAAAACATCGTGTACGCATGAATTTATAATTCAACAACTCATGCTGAGTATTTATCGTAACTTTGAAGTTTAAGTAAGGATATCTTAATTTACAACCCACCTCCAAAAACGTTATATACACATAGGTTATAAATATCAAAATAAATGAACAAGTTTTAAATTAAATTGATCTTGATACTCAAACCTTGTTAGATTCTAAAAGTTTATAATTGAGTTATGACATTAATTTATAAACCTTTTTATTTTAAAAACCTAACCGCCCTATGTATAAACATTTTCAAGTTTTATAAACATGTCACTTAATTCAAATGCATTAAATTATGCAAAGCTTCAATATCTTAAACCACTTGAGGTCACATAAGCTAAAAATGAATGTTCACTATGGGTTACAAGTTTTTAGTTTTTAGACCTCTTCATAATTTTATAAACTACCATATTAGATGCCCTTAGGAATAATAAATGAACGTGATAATATTTTATTTAGTTTATTGGTTGTTTACAAGATACAGTATAGAAGTTTAGAGACCACATATGTAATAAGTTGTAAGTCATCAATGATTTAGAGAGTATAAATACCAATTATTGTATGATGTACATGTGTGTGTAGGAAATGCAACGAAACATTCTCTGAATTTTCAATGTCACATATCTAATCAAGTTTCTATTGATAAACAATCTTGGTCATTCATCTCATTGAATTAATACAAAGGCAATAGGTCTCGACAATTTTATAATCTTCTTTCACTAATCCTACTTTAGTGTCGTACGTTTTTCTTTTCATGTGCCAAATATAGTTTCAAACTTGATTAAGTGACTCCTTTTTTTATTTGATTTCTTTGTGTTCATCACCATCAGAAGGAATATTTTATACACATATATACATATTACTCCAACCTTTTTATTATTTATTTATGTGAGGATTTATATAACAAGTAACCCTTTTATATTGTTATAGATATAGCTTATTAATGATTCACAATTATATGAATTAGTACAGTCCAACGGTTTTCTTTTTCAATGGAGGAGCGACTAAAATACAATTTATTGGACAAAAACAAACTTTCTTTATATATAAATACTTTTGTTATTCCAATATGCAATTTTTAAAAAACATAGTATTCAAAATAAATTAACTTAAACTTTTAATTACACAGGTAAATACAATCTCGTGATCTGAAACCAAATAATTTTTTGTTCGTTTCAGATAATTCAGCCTAACAAAATCAGGATCATATTTTAGATCTCATTCATCTTTGCAAAAGGTGAGATCATTATATATCATTTTTTTTTTCAAAAGATCAAAATATTAACTCCTCACATTTCATTCCAATTTTATTTAACGACCCTAAATAAATATAATATTTTTTTATCGAAAATTAATATAATATTTTCAGTTGAGAGAAAATTTTGTCATATAGAAAAGCCAAATCTCCAATCTTTTTTCATTCTCTACCAGAAATTTAGGGTTTTGACTTACATAAATATGTTATTAAAATTAATCATCAAATCAACTCCAAAAGCGTTTAATAATTATCAACTTCATTGTAAAAATCTGTCACTAATAAAAAACCAAAAGCATTTAAAAATATCATAGCCTAAATGCCAAAAGCCCAGTATCATAGTGTGCTTGTTCAAAAAGAAAAAATCAAAAATCATAGCGTGCTTCTTTTTCAAACTATTCACCACCACCTACTATATATGATTTCAACTTTCATGTTTACTTCACGATGCTAATTTAATTTTAAGGTATTTTTACATTGTGTTTTGCTAAACACTGTCCACTGGGCAATGTTAAGGCGTATTAAATAATCTATTCTTTCCATATTTAAAGTAATTATGTATTTAATGCACAATAAATGAACATAAAAATTAACTTAAATATATGTCATTTTTGATTTAACAAAGTCCAAGTTTTTTTTGTAAATTTATATTAAACATTGCCCAATGGGTATTGTTTAGCAAAACCCTTTTACATTTCGGTAAAGATAAATCTGTTGTTACAAGACTATGGATAAGAATAACATTAGAGTCAAATTTTGTAGAAAGGGGATAATTTTTTCAAAAAAAAAAGCTTGTTCAATCTTACATTGGAGTCAAACTTTATAGTAGGATTGGTATCGATACCAATCCTACAATCTTACGATCTGAGTCCGATTGTGTGTTATTTACAATCCAACTTTGATCTTGCGAAGTGCTCTTATGAAGTTCAGTAATTAGTCATTTTTTTAACAAAGTAATGAGTCATACTTGGCGACTCGTAATTTTGCTATACAAGTAATGTTGTCAAATTGATTCACATTACAAATACTTAAACGTTAAAAAGGTTATAACTAAAATATATGGAACTACGCAGTAATAACAAAAGCGAAAACGAAAACATCGAGTCTTATTAATCTAACATAGAGCTCCTTGTTGCTCCAACAGTACATTTTGGATTAGTAAAGGTTTCATATGCCGTTAGTGCTCCTTGTAGCCATGGTTCTATTTGTGAACTTTAGTTCCAACATGGGCCTGGCTAAGCAATGGTCAATATAGCCTTATGGAAGTGTGGTTTCAAGTGGTATTTTTCGTCATCATGCTCAGATGGGTCAGTAGTTTTTTTTAATATGTTTGAGATTGATGTGTTTTAGTATCTACTGGACATTGTTGGCCTTTATTCTCATATGGGAATTCTATAAATCCCATGTGGGCATTGGTTACAATTGTCGGTGTTAATTGGTCGTTATACTCTTCTTTGTTTTAGTTGTCAAGTATTCAGTTTGAGGTTAGTGTTTAGTAGTATCTCTATTGTTTCTTGAGCTTTTCGTTTTTGGGTCCCTTCCTCTCTTAATTAGCTTGTTAAGTGAGGTGGGATGCCTTGTATTGTATCTTTCTTTTGTGCTTCTATTTATCGTTGCCTTTCTAAAAAAAAAAAAAAAAAAAAAATCTAACATAGAGCATGGACACATAAAATTTAATTTGGTCTACATGCAGTTAGTAACTTATACGAAACATGCATGCTATATATGTAGATGGAACTACGCAGTAATAACAAAATCGAAAACGAAAACATCGAGCCTTATTAATCTGACATAGAGCATGGACACATAAAATTTCATTTGGTCTACATGCAGTTAGTAACTTATACGAAACATGCATGCTATACATGTAAAATTACCTTGAAAACCAAAACAGATTTCAAAGATCACACGAACTCTCACGATTGTTGGGCTAATTGAGCAAAGCAAGTTTGTTGAACACCAGATGACTGTAAACAACCAGGAATGTGGTTATATATAAATATGTGACAAGTTAAGATGAGTAAATAATGACAGATGAAACATGTGTTTTTTAATTTCTCGGTGAAGGATTACTTAAATACGGAATAAATGATATATGTTCGAGTTTAAATCTCTAAAAAGATCAAATAAATAGACAAATATTCGTACAAAAGATATTTTTTTTATATACTTTTCAAAAAAAATACTTAAAATATTTTACAACATCATGTATGTTGGTACATAAAATAGTTCGAAAGAAGTTATTCTAATTTTAAGTTTTTATTCGTTCTTTAGTGCACAAAAATTTCAACTTGCTATAGTGTGATGCGCAAAAAAAATTATATATACTATATAAAAGGTAGGCACTTCACCAAAATGCGACACGTGTCGCTACAGTGTTTGCTACAGTACAGTAACTTTTTTTTTGCGTCGCTACAGTACTCGGTACATATTTTTTTTTTTTTTTTTTTTTTTTTTTTTTTTTTTTTTAACATAAATTTCCTTAAGGAAATTTGTTTAAAAAAAAACAAAAGATAAAAATAAAAAAATACAAAAAATAATACACTTACAAAAAATTTCTTATACAAATTTGTTTATTTAAAAAAAAAAAAAAGCATACCGAAAAAACAAACCACCAAAAAAATTTCAATCGCAACGCCAAAAAAAAAAAAAAAATCCGTAAACATAAAAAAATTATGCTTCCAAGTAAACATATGCATACTTCAAATAACAAAATTATTAATTACACCGTACAACCCACAAAATACACCCGCCGCAACGCGCGGGCTACCCAGCTAGTTTGATATAAAAAGTCAAAAGAAGTTGCATACAAAAACGATTTTTTTATGCAAAAAAATTTTTTTTTTAAATAATAAAAAAAACGATTTAATGCATAAATGTTTTTTTTTTTTTTTATAAAGTTATTCTAGTTAGTCATATTTGGCGACTCATGAGTTTATTACACAAGTAATGTTGTCAAATTGATTCACATACAGATACTTAAACGATAAAAAAGGTTATAAGTACAATAGATGGATCTACGTGGTATTATGACAATAACAAAAACAAAAACGAAAACATCGAGCCGTATTCACCTGGACAAATAAAATCTCAATTAGTCTACACTTAGTAACGAAAAATGCATGCTATATATGTAAGTAAAATTACCTTGAAAACCAAGACAAATTTCAAAGATCACACGAACTCTCACGGTTGTATGGCTAATTGAGCAAAGCAAGTTTGTTGAATACCAGATGACTGTCAACAACCAGGAATGTGGTTATACATAAATATGTGACAAGTTAAGAGGAGTAAATAATGAGAGATATAACATGTGTTTTTTACTTTGTCGGTAAAGGATAACTTAAATATATGGAATATATAACTATATATGCAGTGGCGGAGGCAGAAAATCTAGTCGATGGGGCAACTTCGATAACGGGGTGAAACTTTTTTTATAGTAAAATTCAGAATGGGTCGGGTCGGGCAAAAAAAACACTTCTTTTAAGCAATCAACGTTAACTGATTATACATTTCATCAAGTTCGTCTGAAATCAACTCGGCTTGTAATTTATAATTTATAAAATATAAATTCGTAGCTAAAAAGTAAAACAAGCTAAAAATGACTAAACTTGTATCAAAGTGATTGGACCTTTATAAATTGCTATATATGTTACATATACAATATGATATTTCGTTTAAGTATGTTAACATAAATCTTTTTTTGGAGAATAAAAAAGCTTAAAATTTACTGTAATACAGTACTTAATTATACTTATACACTAAAAATCAGTGAGTTACTGTAGCAAAACACTGTAGCAACAGTGTTTGCTACAGTGATAGTAACAGTGTTTTGGTGAGTCGCGGTACTGTAGCAAATGGTACTGTAGCTACAGTTTTTTTTTTTTTTTTTTTTTTTTTTTTTTTTTTTTTTAAGTTAAATATTTAACAAAAATATTTTTTTTTTTCCTTCTGCGGATATCGATCTTTTGCAAATTTAGTCGTTATTAACAAAAATAATTTTTTTCAATCGTTTTATTTCAAGTTTAGATTAACCACAACATTTCAGCAATAATTTTTTTTCAAACGTTTTATTTCAAGTTTATATTAACCACAACATATTCGCAGCAACGCGCAGGTACCCCCGCTCGTTGTAAACTTAAAGTCTTAAACTCAACTTGTTTTGAACTAAAACAACACCTTCTATTCTCCTAATAACTTTTAACAACTACAGTAGCTAAGCTTGAATATAGGACAAAAAAGCAAGACACAAACGTAAATACAGTATTAAAAAAAAAAAAAAAAAAAAAAAAAAAAAAAAAAAAAAAAAAAGGCAAACCACTTATTCAAAATATAAAACCATTAAAAATCTTATTAACAAAATACAATAGCAAATTGAAAAAGGGGTGCACATCACTGCACCACTTCCCAAGTAAAAGTCATCTTCTTCATCATATTTTCTCACCCATAAAAACCAAAAGGAAATAAACAAGCCATGTATATGTCTACTGCTTAAGCAACGCAATACCAGTATTATGATAATAACAAAAACGAAAACGAAAACATCGAGCCTTATTCACCTGGCGCTTTGTCAAGCATTATTAATATGACTTAGAGCGTGGGCAAATAAAATTTCATTTGGTCTACATGCAATTAGTAAGATATACGAAACATGCATGCTAAATATGTAAGTAAAATACTAACATTACCTTGAAAAACCAAAACAGATTTCAAATATCACATCAAGGTTATAGTGCTAATTGAGCAAAGCAAGTTTGTTAAACAGCAGATGTCTATCACCTGGGCAAATAAAATCTCATTTGGTCAACAATTAGTAAGTTATACGAAACATGCATGCTAAATATGTAAGTAAAAATTACCTTGAAAACCAAGACAAATTTCAAATATCACACCAACTCTCACGGTTGAAGAGCTAACTTTTTTTTTTTTTTTTTTTTTTTTTTTTTTTTGATTGAACAGGTTGTAGGTTAATTGAACAAATTAAAGCAAGTTTGTTGAAACACCAATGTCTATGAAAAACCAGGAATGAGTTATATATAAATGAAGCATTAAAGCCTTAAAGGTGGGCCATGTGACAAGTTAATAATGAGATATGTAACATGTGTTTTCTATTTTCTCGGTAAAAGGATATAACTTACATGTGTATGTTGCGAGTTATTTCTAACATGAACATGAAGAGATGAAATAAAAAGATAGATAAATAAAAGATTTATTTCTTAAAATGTTGTGGAAAAAAATTCACAAGATTAGATATGTTGGTGCATAAAAAAGTCATAAAAAAAGTTATTATAATTTAAAGTTTTCATATTTTTTAAATGCATAAAAATTTGAACTTATATTTGTGCAAAAAGTCAAAAGAAGTTATATACAAAAACGAATTTAAAAAAAAAGAAAAAAGAAAACGATTTAATGGACAAATGTCTTTTTCATAAATTTTTTTGGCAAACCTTACTACTTTTAGAAAAACTTTGTTCACAACTTTTTTATTCATCAACATACTCGATTTTGTGATTTTTTTTATTTTTATTTTTCAAAAACTTTAAAAAGAAAATATTTTGTATCCTTCTTACAGATATTTATCTTTTTATTTTAACCTTTTCATATATAAAGTAAGGTTAAAATAAAAAGACAAATATCCGTATAAATGATAAAAAGGATTTTTTTTTTTTAAGTTTTTAAAAAATTTCATAAGATCTGGTATGTTGGTATATAAAAGTGTTGTGAGAGATGTTTTTAAAATTTTTAGTTTCAATACGTTTTTTAATGTAAAAAAATGAATTTTTGATACACAAAAAATTTGATGCACAAAAATTTCAACTTGTTATGTACGATGCGCAGTAAAAATTTGATTGAAAAAAGTCAAAAGAAATTTGGTACAATAACGAATTTTTGATGCAAAAAAAAAAAAAAAAAAAAAAAAAAAAAAAAAAAAAAAAAAATTAATGCACAAATATTTTTTTATTCAGGAAAACTATCGACTTTTAGAAAAATTGCTAATCCGTTCTTTACCCTAATTATTGGATTAATATTTTTTGCTAATAATTCATTTAAATTATTTTTAAATTTTAATATAAAAAATAGTAATAATAAAAGTTACGATCGTTACTGTAGTCACTATTAGAGCATCTCTAATGCATGGTGTAATAAATGGTTCAATGCATTGACACATGACTGCATATCAGCATCTTATTATTTTATATAAACTTTCACAATGCATTGAACTTTATATAATTAAATGCATTTTCATATCACTATAAATTTATTATTTTTTTTAACAAACTAAAATACACGTAAACTTTAGAATTTGCGATATTATCTTTTAACATATATGAACAATCACTACTATTTTGAACATAAACAAGTTGGTAGAAATTTGAAAATTTCAGGAGTGTGAAATGAAGCGAGCATTGAATGTGGTAGATTAAATTGGAGCTAACTTTTTGCATGCATAGACCCTTCATAGCAGAGAAGACCATGCTTTATTGACTTCACGCGTTTTGTAAGGATAAATAATTAAACATACATTCATTACATTGGGTACAATTATTTGCAAAGTTTTGTTCGGTTTGTATAACCCAAAAGCAATGCGCCAAAACCTACAATGAAAAAGCACCAAAGCCATCAACTGACTTGTACGATTTAAAAAATTAAAGTAGTCAGTGTTACAGTAATTATATATCATGTATGACAGTATGAGTGAAATGAAACTCACCAACTTCAATTTAATGCGTTTACACGTTTTTTTCTAGTCAATGCGTGTACAAGGTCTTTTTTTTTCGAATTTCTTATAGTCTTTGTGGTCTTTGTTTAAGTTTTTCTTTGTTAGCCTTTTAGTAAGGATTTGTGAGGTTCTTAATTACACAGTCAAAGTAAAGTTGCATGAATATTTTGCGTAATCTTATTAGAGCACAAGGAATATTAACATGTTATAACACCAACTTATCCGTCACATCAGTGTCATATCATTTCAACATCAAATAACATAACATCAAAAAATACCAGTAAATCATAACACCATTTTTTTAGACTCACATTTTTTTCTTAAATTACACTTTACAAATTCTATCATCAACGATTTCATTCATTAAAGTGAGTAAACATTCAAACACTTCATATATAAAATTAAACATTAAAATACGAAATAAAAAAAAATACATTAAAAAAACGACATAAAAAAAATTACAAAATAAAATACGATAAGTAAATAACTAAAACTAGTCATCTACTTCAATAATTACGAAATTTGATATTATTAGACAAAGTAATAAAAATTTGAAGCACGAGAATTTATAGTTTGATAATGATTTGATTTTCCATATTCATAACATGTACCAAAAAAAAAAAAAAAAAAAAAAAAAAAAAAAAAGTTAGAACAAGGTAAAAAGTGCTACATTAAGTTTGCTAAAAAAGTACAAAGTGCTACAGTAGTCTGTGTTGCAAATATTTGAAAATGACAAAAAAAAGTGTCAGGACCAAATTACCCTCATGTGACCTGCATGTGGGGACCGAGATAACTGTCAAAACTAACGAGCGTTAGAATTTTAGACTAGCGGCGTAATATATTCTCGATCGTAGATCAAAAAAGCAATAATTCTCGTTTTTAGATGTCGTATAAAATCCGGAAAAAGTATAAGGACCAACGATGTAATTTACTCTTATCTATAATACTTTACCTTTTACGTAAAACAAACTATATTAGATAGCATAAAATAACGATGTATACCCTAATTAACATGATATAAATTTTGATGCATCTATTTAAGATTGAAAAAGTTATACTACGGAGTAATAAGGATCACAAATAGTTTATAAATAGTTTTAGCCCATACAATAACATGTTTGTTTCATTGTAAAGTTTTGTATATATACGTAGAGCATGAAATTTAACAATGTATGTGGACGATGGGAGTCGGTAACCGAACCACCATTTATCCTGAAGGTCTTAGGTTCAATTCTATGAATAATTTATTTATTTATTTTTTATTTTTTTAATCTTGGTCTTTGGTTCAACAATAAATTCTTATAAAATAACTAAAATACATTCATTCATCACATTTTACATCTTTTGCCTCTTGTGTTTTTGTTGCTATTCATAAACAATACTCCTCCGTCTCAAAATATAAGTTTATTTTTACTTTTTCAAAGTCTTTTTAATCCAACTTTAACCATAATTATTTTCTTTCATGTTATATAATAGTGGATGTAAAATATATAAATGGACTTCTGTTTTAAATGCATTGTCATTGGTATAATTTTCATTAAGTGTTATATAACACGAAAAAAAATAATTAAGGTCAAAGTAGTAAAAAAAACTTTGAAAAATTGAAAGTTGACTTATATTTTGAAACGGAGCGAGTAACAGTTTCTCGAATCTACATGTAATATAAGAAATACACAGCAGATTGCATCATATCATCGCCCTTTTTTCTTCTATCACAACCAAACAAAAAAGAACGAAAATATTAGCGTAAACCCATCTGAAAGCACTCGAATTGCGCCGTCTCTTAGTAAGTACTATATTTAAACTTTGCGTACATTATAAGAGTTGCTTCAAAATACAAACGATCTATAATGAACAAATGAACAAATATGAGTACAACGATTTACATTGAACGGAAAACTAGTATAGATTAGAATACTATAAATGCATGAGTCAACATGCAGGTATTATGTAGAGTATATGATAAAAACCACCTTTACTACCTTATAATCTATTTAGGACATTTATATTTAGAAGTTTTAAAAAAATAAGACCATAAACATTTCCTTTAAAGGAAATATTAAACAATTCAGCAGATATTGTTCATCCACATTAATGCAGTCAAATAAATCAAATAAAGCGTGTAAAAGTTAATAGATACACATGAAAACTAAATGTCTTTAATTAACTTGTAACAACCTATTTCAATGCATAAACACAAATAATTATTAAAACGTGTAACCGCTAATTATCATTACTATCAATAATGATTATTAAAAATGTGTAACTGCAATCTTCATATAAATTCACACAAATCATTTCATATCTCTCACTCACAAATGTTTTTTTAATTCTTTGTGAGGAGCATCTACAACAAAAATAGTCCTCAATATACCCTCACTTTCGCAACCCAACTCTAACGGGTACTTTTTGCAAGATTATTTATATGTTTGTGGCCCTGTCGCTTGATGACCATTTATGTTGCACGGAAGCGCCGTCGGGGTGCCATCTCCCGTGCCCGAAACGTTTCGAAAACGTGAAACGTTTCTGGAAACTAGGAAACATTTCAAGTCATTTGGAAATGTCTTGTGTTGTGCAGGAAACATATTGGAAACGTTTTTGGGCCATTTAAAAGTGTTTCTACAACTAAAAATGTATATTTGATTTGAAATCTTGAAAAGTATTTGAGTCGAAATCTTGAATCTTGAGTTCACATGTTTGTGTTAGGTTTCGAACAATCAAGAAAAGAAGAAAGACGATTGTTGCTTTATCTGTGTGTGTGGTTCATAGATAGAAATGAAGGAGATGTTTTGATTAGTTCACATTTGTGGATTGGTTTTTCATTTGTTTATTTTCAATTATAACAAGAAAAAAAGGTAGACATGTTTTTTTTGTTTTGGGGCTATGATGCGCTCCATCGAAGCTTTAAATTTATAAACAAGAATTACCGGTTAACTAGGAACACATTCGGGCAAGTATACCCTAGTCAATTGTAGTATAGTAGTGGTAAGTCAAGGTCGTCCCAAGAGACTTGGTTACACTCAAGTGTTGTTTGTTTGTTTAAGCAAGTAACAAGTTGGTGGTTATGATTGTCACGGATCAAACCACAAGAAAAGCAATAAGAGAACAAGCACACAAAGAACACACATGTTTGGACAAATGATTACATGGATATTAGGATGTTTAGTTTGGAAAACTTATTATCAAAGGTAATCCTTACGACCTCTAGAACCAATAATAATTTAGTGTTTTATAAATCAAATATGCATAAGCCTCAATCAAATGGTTATATCATGAACCTTATATCTAAACAACAACAAAGAATCCTTTCGTCCAAGACTTTGATGCCATTAATTTGTTAAGTTCCATTTACTTGGAAAATGATTAGAACACATATTCAAAAGATGCCTTTCGACCTTTAATCCAAATTAAACCTTTACTTGTTATGTTTATTAAGTTCCTTATACAATCGTCACAAAGTACAAGACCAAAACCATTCGTCGACTAATGAATTGAAATCAACCACTTTTGAGAATCCTTTCGACTATAGACTCAACAATGATTAATCAAAATAATAAACAAGACAAGTTCCAATTTAAACAAATATGATGTCTTTCATCATAAACCAAACAAACACTAATTGTATCCAAACATCCTTTTATCACAAGTTATCATATGTACCAAACAAGTAAACAAAACAAAATCATTATTTCAATCAAACACAAAATCTCAACAATCATAGTCATAAACATCATGAAATATAAAAGTAACAAGGTTTACCCAAAGTATGAATTACAATAGGCAAATGTGAAAGATTTATAGCAACCTTCAAGCCTCCAATCAACTACAACTTCTAACCAAGCCGGAAAATAATACCCGAACACTTTCTTGAGCACTTGAGCACCACTTCTGGAAATGGCAGAGGGTTGTGCCCTTTTGGGTGAGATAATAGTGGTGACAATTCTTCCTTAAGGGTGGAGGAAAGAATTTCACAATTAAAACTAAGCCTAAGCACTCTTATTTATAGTAGAAATTACCCTTAGCCTCCAAGCAAGTTTCTTGGGCACTAAGTGTCATAAAAATGCCAGGAAATGGAGTTATTAGGGAGACATGATCGGACTTGGTGCTTAAAGACACTTATTTATGCATTAAAAATGACTTGGGGAGGTCAGCATGCATCCAACCGTTCGGTTGGATTCCATCCGATCCGGTTGGATGAGACATTTTGATCTAACCGATCGATTGCGGGCTCATACCGATCGGTTGGATTCATTTGACAGAAAATGATAAACATGAAAGTTGTAGATCTTTCTCTTAGCTTTCCATGGCCGCTTGAATCAACTAAATCAGAGTTCGTATGCTCAACTTATGGCCAAAATGGTGAAGGTGTGTTGGGAACAACGAGTCTTCCAATAATTCTTCGTTTTAGCTTCTTTTCTTCATTCCACTCCTAGTTTTCCTTCTTGTACTGTATTCTTGAGTCTTTGGAGTGAAAACTTCATGACTTTTATCTTCTCGAATATACTCCAAGAGACTTTCATTTGTCGGGAATTCTTCGTACATGCATAAATCTTCGTTTATTGATCATTTTTACGTCTTTTCCTTCATTTTCCTGTTCTTGGCTAGCATACACACTTTTATACGATTAAGTGACAAAAACAACCAAAAAACATACGAAAAACGCCACTAAAAACATGCACAATTTGAGTGTTATCAGGCTACTAAGAAAAAGAGTGTGGCTGCATTTTATATGTAGAAGTGTGACTAGGTTTACACAAATTTAGGATAGTTATAATAGGGATAAGTTATTATCTGTGGACTTGGGCTGTGTATTAACTAAAGAAGTTGGGTTGGACTTGTGTTTACATAATCTGTTGGAATACTAATAAATAAAAAGGGGGCGATTTGTATTAACTAAAAAGGTCTAAAGAGTTGAAATATGTTACATAAAAATTTTGATATATGTAGTTATTATCATAATTTATTGAATAAGACATTGAAAACTTAAAAAAATAAGCATTACAACAAATAAAGAACAAGTTATTAACCAACTAGTAGGGTACCTGGCACAATGCGGCGGCGACCCGGTGACTAATTTTGTGACGAACTTTTATTTGGATATGAAATAGTTTTCATTGCTATTGCTTATAGTTATTTTAATTAAAAGATGTCATTCATTCGTAAAGTTATTGTTAGAAAAAATGTACCGGCTGTCACAAAATTGGTCACCGGGTATCCGCCGCCGCATTGCGTGAGTACCTACTAGTTTTAACATATATCTCACATAGGTTAAAGAAGCTAAATCTTCTTGTTTGTATGCTATAGCCAACGATGTGCATACATGTTTAGAATATTACTATGTTTTCAATCACAAGGCTGTACAGGAGTTTGATTTACTATACTTCGTTACAAACTTGTATTTTAAAATGTATATAAAGTTCTTCACTTTTTTTAATATCATTTGGCACTTGAAAAAATGGGTACTCCAAACTTCGTATTTACAAATGTGTGGCGCTTCATGTAAGGTTTCTAATTTAAGGGTGGAAATTAATCGAGCCGCTCGTGAAAAGCTTAAAATCGGATCGGCAAAAAACTTGAATGAGCTAAGCTTAAACGAGCTCGAGCTTATATTGCGCCTCATATATTAGTCAGCACTAGGATATTTTGAATATTGAGCATATTTAATACATTATGCATTTGTAGTATAGGTGAGCTTATTAACGAGCTCAATAACAAGCTTATTAACGAGCTCAAAATAAATATACTACGAGTCAAGTTCGAGCCGAGCCTTTATTTTTACTAGTTCATCGTAAAAACGAGCTGAGGTTGAGCTTGTACAATTTATCACGGGCCCGGCCTTAGAAAACAAGGCTCAAACCGAGGAGAGCTCGAGCATTACAAAACCTAAACAAAGTGAGCTTGAGCTCAAGCTCTTGCGAGCTGGACTGAGCTCGTTTCCACCCCAAGTCTCTAGAAATTAGAGTACTAGAAATGCACAAGTCGGCATGTAAGCGTGTAAAATATTACTACGTACTAATACGGAGTACTAAAAAGATACTACCCGTGATTAAATGCTTATTATTACATGGGTTAAGCCCATTTTCTAAACATTTATGTTAAATAGAGGTAGTAAGAAATACGCTATAATATAAAGTGTAGTGCTATTGTAAGTGGTCGGCTTTATGACCCGAAGGTCTGCCGTTCGATTCACAAATGTCCTGTGCATATCTTTTTATTTTTCTCATTTTTTTCTTTGAGATTTCTTTTTTTTTATGGCATTCACCGCTGTTGTATTTTGGTATTTTAAAAATAAATAAAATTAAAGAAAAGAACTCTTGATGTGACTATAAAGTCAAGTAAATATACATATTCTCAAACATTTCAATTTCTTCAAAATCGCTATTTTAAAAATAAATAAAATTAAAGAAAAGAACTCTTGATGTGACTATAAAGTCAAGTAAATATACATATTCTCAAACATTTCAATTTCTTCAAAATCGCCCTAAAATTTAATGATTGTTCTAAAATCACTTTAACAATTCAACTTTATCAAGCTATCTATTAAACAACTCACTCACCCAAAATGTGTCTTTTAAACTAATCTGTATGTTCAAGGACATTCATGTGACTGTAAATTGAAGGCTTTGAGGCGACTCGAGTCCCTCTTTGTTGCCTTCTGTTCTAGCGAAGATAGAGTGACAATTTTGTCCTACCGCTATTCATTTTTATATTACAAGGTCTAATGAATGCGTGTCACCTTAAATCCAGAATTATCAAAATCACGAATCATACTAAAAAACTCATCGAACCTCACAGAGTTCGAGTCTAGTTCACTATCCAAACTATTGATGTTTCACAACTGGTAACTTAGTCACTCACACAAAGATTTCCTACTTATATGACACGGAAAGTATATTTAACGTATAAAACGCTTAGAATAAACTACTTGCAACGTTGAATATCTAATTAGCTTCATGGCATGAAATTCTAAAAACCACACAACTATTAGATATTGTAAGTGCATGATCATATAATTAATAATGTGCCCTATATATATGAAACAAGATGGCTTGATAAATAAGCTAACACATGGGATAATCTCAAAACAATTATACTTGGGCCATAATAACATATTCGGTTAATACACCTCTGCAGTTGGAGCCGAAGGCCTTCAGATGTTCAATCTGGGGAAAAAAATCTTGAAACAATACTTGACGCGCAGAAGACCCTTTGCCACAAAATCACGAACAAAATGATATCAAGCCCTATATGTTTGGTGCGTTGATGTTGAACCGGATTGTTAGAGAGATACACAACACTGACATTATCACAATAAACCAAAGTAACAGTAAAAACAGGTGCATGTCACTCACACAAAAGGTTACGAATCCAAGCATTTTCGGTAACAACATTGGCAACGCCTCAATATTCAGCCTCAACACTTGATCTAGATATCGTCACTTGGCGCT
Source organism: Artemisia argyi (assembly GCA_030686995.1). Classification (NCBI taxonomy): domain Eukaryota; kingdom Viridiplantae; phylum Streptophyta; class Magnoliopsida; order Asterales; family Asteraceae; genus Artemisia; species Artemisia argyi. The sequence goes on along the minus strand of CM060684.1, from coordinate 17,559,181 downwards.
TATCAGACCAAGAAAGTAAGTTATCCCCAAGGAAAATACAATAGCCAGATGTGGAACGTCGAGTGACAGGGCAACCAGCCTAGTCAGCATCCGTGTAAGTCGTTAGTTGAGCATCAGTAGAAACATACAGCTGTAAACCATAATCAAGAGTACCTCGAACATACTGCAGAATACGCTTGAGAGCAGAAAAATGCGGCTCCCTAGGATCATGCATATAAAGGCACACCTGCTGAACAACATATGAGAAATTAGGTCGTGTAAATGTAAGATACTGAATAGCAACGACCAAGCTGCGATACAAAGTAGGATCAGAAACTGGGTCACCATCAGGACCAAGCTTAAAATCAATGTCAACATGAGTCTAACAAGGATTACACTTTTGCATATGAGTTGCATTATCGCCAGTTTTTCAAAAAAAAAATAAAATAAAAATAAAATTAAAAAAAAAACATATGAGAGTACACCCATTTAAAATCTGTGATAACATTTGAACCCTATAGAAGATCTCCAAATTAAATAGTGTTGTCACTTGCACATGATAACTATATTAAAACATTGGCATTGACTTTCAGCTCCAAAGTACAAACTCTATAATGAACATAAGAACTAGTAAAGTAACTCTCAATACTGTCTTCCAAGATTTATGGATCTCAATGCCATCTTCTACGGTGTATGAGGAAGGTTGAGATGTAGACAGTCTTACCCCTACCCAAGGTAGAGAGGCTGCTTCCTATTCTACCAAAGGTAGAAAAGGACCTCCCGGCCTTGCAAGGACTAAGGATCAAACCCTTGACCTCTATCTCTAGAGACAAGGGTGTTAACCATTTGATCCAGTCAAACCCTTGACCTATATCTCAAGAGATAGAGTGACAACATTGTCCTACCAATGTACAGCTTAAACATTCACAAAGTACCAACCAATGTGTGTCACTAGAATTATCCAGCATGGATAGATGTGTCACCCTCACAAGTCCAACTAAAAAACTCATGAAACCTGGAGTTTGAGCTTGCTTCACCTACAAAAAATATTGGTGTTTCTCAAACGGTAACTTAATCATTCACACGACGATAGCATACAGATTTTATTCATTGAACTTATCTTAGTTCCCAAACTAACTTTTTTTAGAATGGAAATTGTTAACTTTCTCGCAACATTTACACCACAAATCAATCTCACATGTCCTAAGAGGGACTTGAACCCACAACCATTTGATTGAGAGCTTCTTACATAACATGAGGTTATTAGACGCAGATGACCCAAAGCCCGGTTCTGGGTTTTGAGTCATCTGCGTCTAATAGCAGTAACATTGGGAAACAAGCCATTTGGTAGTTCCTAAACTATACTACTTGTAGAGCAAAATAAAACTAAGATATCATCAAAAAGAAGTGTTTGAATCTTGCAAGAGATGTGTTTTTTTAAAAAAAAAAAAAAAAAAAAAAAAAAAAAAAAAAAAAAAAAATCTTGCAAGAGTTTGCATGTGTCTCAGTATATGCATTCTCACAAAGCAACAATAAATATAGGGTAGAGATTTCGTTTCAAAGTTTTTATTTATGCCACAATTCATATTTCTTTTACATGACAAATGAATTGTTGTTGACTCTATACGGTCTCATTTTCAACTCATTTTATACGAACGTTGATAAATTTGGACTAGATTAAGTCTATACTTTGTGAAATATAACTATAGTGTAACAACCAATTTAGACTCAGAAAATTACTTTCATTACCAACAACTTCAAGGCATGTAGTTCAAGAAACACAAAACAAGTTACCGTATGAATCGCTCAAATTTTGTCGTCCCTTAATAAGTAGTACTATACTTTGCCCCAAGAACGTCAAATGATTGCTCGCTCGAATATAGATATGCATCCACTTGTGTCAGAAACAAGATTCATTACAATGGTTTTTGCTTCCTCTTAGAGCAAAGGGTCCATTTTTCCCGCCACGTCAGCGCCACATCATTTCAACAACAAATAACATAACATCAAAAAATTTAAATATATATAATACATTATGCATTTGTATTATAGACGAGCTTATTAACAAGCTTTTTAACAAGTTCAAAATAGATATCCTACAAGCAGAGCTCGAGCTCTCTCGAGCTTAGAAAAACAAGGTCAAACCAAGCTGAGTCGAGCTCGAGCTCGAGCTTTATAAAAGTTAAACAAGCGGAGTTCGAACTTTGGCAGGCTCGAGCTCGGCTCGGCTCGTTTCCACCCAAAATCTCTATTGAATACAAATGGTTCTTCAACTCAATCATGCAAAAAGGTACCATTCAAACTGATCGATCCGGATTTCCAAACATCCGTGTGAGTATGTGACTAAGAATGAGGCGACATTGGTATAAAACAGATGGCTCGAGCACTCTTATTTCTAGAGAATATATAAAGAGAGAGATGAACAACTTTTTCCTAACAATGTAGAGCTTAATCAATCACGAGGTAACATCGAACGTGTATTTATCCAAAATGGATAGATATGTCACCCACATGAGTCCTACTAAAAAACTCATGAAACCCAGAGTTTGAGTCTGGTTCACCTAATCCGAACTATTGACGTTTAACAAGGGGCTACATAATCAGTCAAAGATTGCCTACTGATTTTAATTAAAAAAAAATCTCTTATATGTGAAGGAAGTACATATCTTCTTCATATAAAATGCTCGAACTAAACTAAGAATACTTAATTAACTTCATGGCATGAAATTTAAGAAACACAAAACGAGTCGCATTATTGGCAATATTTTCCTCAGCCACAACCAAACAAAGAAGAATGAAAATATGATAGTAAACGCATATGAAATTAGTGATAAAATTTGTACTCCGTATAAGATCTCCGAATCAAATTGCGTCATCACTTAATAATAGAATTAAACTTTGACGGTAACAATCCGAGTAGCTTCAAAACAAAAACGATCTATGTGTTTTATTGGACTCTCCCTTGTGTCCTATGTGTAACGTTGAATTAGAAGACATTCAGCATGTCTTGTTCCAATGTGATGTGGCTCAGGCTGTCTTTTGTAGAATCTGTTGTTGGTGGGATTTAGATTGGCAGGAGATTCGGTCTTTTTTAGAGTGGGATGCTTGGTTTTTAGCCATTCGGCTTCCTTCCCGTCTCAAGGATGTTTTAGAAGGAGTTTTTTGCGCAGCATGGTGGAGGATTTGGAGTCTCCGGAATATGTTATTTTTGACCCGTCGCCTCCTAGTCGTTCGGGTTTGTTTGATGATATCGTTTCTTGGTCTTTTTTTAATGACATATTTTTATTTATTAAAAAGCAAATAATTTAATATTTGTTTTTGTTTGTTTATTATTTTTAATTATATTTTTTTATCATTAAAGATAATCATTTATAAAGTTTAATCCTATTGTTAGTTGATCTTATCTATACTTTTTGTATTTATTTTTTTATATTTATAGTATATCAACAAACCAAATTTATAAATTTATAAATTAAAAAATAATAATTAATTAAAATATTACTTAATAAAGAAATAATCTTTTTTTGAAATATGAAAGTCTCTAATAGGGGTTTTGTTTTATTATATAAAAGATAAATAAAATTAAAGAAAAGAACTCTTGATGTGACTATAAAGTCAAGTAAATATACATATTCTCAAACGTTTCAATTTCTTCAAAATCGCCCTAAAATTTATTGATTGTTTTAAAATCACTTTAAGAGTTCAACTTTATCAAGCTATCTATTAAACAACTCACTCACCCAAAATGTGTCTTTTAAACTAATCTGTATGTTCAATGACATCCATGTGACTGTACATTGAGGGCTTTGAGGCGACTCGAGTCCCTCTTTGTTACCTTCTGTTCTAGCGAAGATAGAGTGACAATTTTGTCCTACCGCTATTCATTTTTATATTACAAGGTCTAATGAATGCGTGTCACCTTAAATCCAGAATTATTTAATCACGAGTCATACTAAAAAACTCATCGAACCTCACAGAGTTCGAGTCTAGTTCACTATCCAAACTATTGATGTTTCACAACTGGTAACTTAGTCACTTACACAAAGATTTCCTACTTATATGACACGGAAAGTATATTTAACGCATAAAACGCTTAGACTAAACTACTTGCAGCGTTGAATATCTAATTAGCTTCATGGCATGAAATTCTAAAAACCACACAACTATTAGATATTGTAAGTGCATGATCATATAATTAATAATGTGCCCAATATATATGAAACAAGATGTCTTGATGAATAAGCTAACACATGGGCTAATCTCAAAACAATTATTCTTGGGCCACAATAACATATTCGGCTAATACACCCCTGCAGTTGGATCCGGAGGCCTTCAGATGTTCAATCTGGGGAAAAAATCTTGAAACAATGCACTAGGAAGACCCTTGGTTAAAATATATGTATATTATGGAACATGCTTGACGCGCAGAAGACCCTTTGCCACAAAATCACGAACAAAATGATATCAAGCTCTATATGTTTGGTGAGTTGATGTTGAACCGGATAGCTAGAGAGATACACAGCACTGACATTATCATAATAAACCAAAGTAACAGTAAAAACAGGTGCATGTCCCTCACACAAAAGGTTACGAATCCAAGCATTTTCAGCAACAACATTGGCAACGCCTCAATATTCAGCCTCAACACTTGATCTAGATATCGTCACTTGGCGCTTATCAAACCAAGAAAGTAAGTTATCCCCAAGGAAAATACAATGGCCAGAGGCGGAACGTCGAGTGACAGGGCAACCAGCCTAGTCAGCATCCGTGTAAGTCGTTAGTTGAGCATCAGTAGAAACTTACAGCTGTAAACCATAATCAAGAGTACCTCGAACATACTGCAGAATACGCTTGAGAGCAGAAAAATGCGGCTCCCTATGATCATGCATATAAAGGCACACCTGTTGAACAACATATGAGAAATTAGGTCGTGTAAATGTAAGATATTGAAGAGCAACGACCAAGCTGCGATACAAAGTAGGATCAGAAACTGGGTCACCATCAGGACCAAGCTTAGAATCAGTGTCAACATGAGTCTAACAAGGATTACACTTTTGCATATGAGTTGCATTATCGCCAGTTTTTCAGAAAAAATAATAATAATAAAAAAACAAAAAAACAAAAAATGTGAGAGTACACCCATTTAAAATCTGTGATAACATTTGAACCCTATAGAAGATCTCCAAATTAAATAGCTTTGTCACTTGCACATGATAACTATATTAAAACATTGGCATTGACTTTCAGCTCCAAAGTACAAACTTTATAATGAACATAAGAACTAGTAAAGTAACTCTCAATACTGTCTTCCACGGTTTATGGATCTCAATGCCATCTTCCACAGTGTTTGAGGAAGGTTGAGATGTAGATTGTCTTACCCCTACCCAAGGTAGAGAGGCTGCTTCCTATTCTACCAAAGGTCGAAAAGGACCTCCCGGCCTTGCAAGGAATAAGGATCAAACCCTTGACCTCTATCTCTAGAGACAAGGGTGTTAACCACTTGATCCAGTCAAACCCTTGACCTCTATCTCAAGAGATAGAGTGACAACATTGTCCTACCAATGTACAGCTTAAACATTCACAAAGTACCAACCAATGTGTGTCACTAGAATTATCCAGCATGGATAGATGTGTCACCCTCACAAGTCCAACTAAAAAACTCATGAAACCCGGAGTTTGAGCTCGCTTCACCTACAAAAAATATTGGTGTTTCGCAAACGGCAACTTAATCATTCACACAACGATAGCATACATATTTTATTCATCGAACTTATCTTAGTTCCCAAACTAACTTTTTTTAGAATGGAAATTGTTAACTTTCATCGCAACATTTACACCACAAATCAATCTCACATGTTCTAAGAGGGACTTGCCACAACTATTTGATTGAGAGCTTCTTACACAACATGAGGTTATTAGACGCAGATGACCCAAAGCCCGGTTGTGGGTTTTGAGTCATCTGCGTCTAATAGCTGTAACATTGGGATACAAGCCCTTTGGTAGTTCCTAAACTATACTACTTGTAGAGCAAAATAAAACTAAGATATCATCAAAAAGAAGTGTTTGAATCTTGCAAGAGTTGTGTTAAAAAAAATAATAAAATAAAAAATCTTGCAAGAGTGTTTGCATGTGTCTCAGTATATGCACTCTCACAAAGCAACAATAACTATAGGGTAGAGATTTCGATTCAAAGTTTTTATTTATGCCACAATTCATATTTCTTTTACATCACAAATGAATTGTTGTTGACTCTATAAGGTCTTATTTTCAACTCATTTTACACGAACGTTGATAAATTTGGACTAGATTAAGCCTATACTTTGTGAAATATAACTATAGAGTGTAACAACCAATATAGACTCAAGAAAATTACTTTCATTACCAACAACTTCAAGGCATGTAGTTCAAGAAACACAAAACAAGTTACCGTATGAATCGCTCAAATTTTGTCGTCCCTTAATAAGTAGTACTATACTTTGCCCCAAGAACGTCAAATGATTGCTCGCTCGAATATAGATATGCATCCACTTGTATCAGAAACAAGATTCATTACAATGGTTTTTGCTTCCTCTTAGAGCAAAGGGTCCATTTTTCCCGCCACGTCAGCGCCACATCGTTTCAATAACAAATAACATAACATCAAAAAATTTAAATATATATAATACATTATGCATTTGTATTATAGACGAGCTTATTAACAAGCTTGTTAACAAGTTCAAAATAGATATCCTACAAGCAGAGCTCGAGCCGGACTGTACTTTTCATTGGCTCATCATAAAAACAAATTGAGCCCGAGCTAGCATACCACGAGCGGAGCTCGAGTTTAGAAAATAAGCCTTGAGCCGAGCTGAGCTCTCTCGAGCTTAGAAAAACAAGGTCAAACCAAGCTGAGTCGAGCTCGAGCTCGAGCTTTATAAAAGTTAAACAAGCGGAGTTCGAACTTTGGCAGGCTCGAGCTCGGCTCGGCTCGTTTCCACCCAAAATCTCTATTGAATACAAATGGTTCTTCAACTCAATCGTGCAAAAAGGTACCGTTCAAACTGATCGATCCGGATTTCCAAACATCCATGTGAGTATGTGACTAAGAATGAGGCGACATTGGTATAAAACAGATGGCTCGAGCACTCTTATTTCTAGAGAATATATAAAGAGAGATAAACAACTTTTTCCTAACAATGTAGAGCTTAATCAATCACGAGGTAACATCGAACATGTATTTATCCAAAATGGATAGATATGTCACCCACATGAGTCCTACTAAAAAACTCATGAAACCCAGAGTTTGAGTCTGGTTCACCTAATCCGAACTATTGACATTTAACAAGGGGCTACATAATCAGTCAAAGACTGCCTACTGATTTTAATTAAAAAATAATCTCTTATATGTGAAGGAAGTACATATCTTCTTCGTATATAATGCTCGAACTAAAATACGAATACTTAATTAACTTCATGGCATGAAATTTGAGAAACACAAAACGAGTCGCATTATTGGCAATATTTTCCTCAGCTACAACCAAACAAAGAAGAATGAAAATATGATAGTAAACGCATATGAAATTAGTGATAAAATTTGTACTCCCTATAAGATCTCCGAATCAAATTGCGTCATCACTTAATAATAGAATTAAACTTTGACGGTAACAATCCGAGTAGCTTCAAAACAAAAACGCTCTATGTGTTTTATTGGACTCTTCCTTGTGTCCTATGTGTAACGTTGAATTCGAAGACATTCAGCATGTCTTGTTCCAATGTGATGTGGCTCGGGCTGTCTGATCTTTCGTAGAATCTGTCGTTGGTGGGATTTAGATTGGCAGGAGTTTCGATCTTTTTTAGAGTGGGATGCTTGGTTTTTAGCCATTCGGCTTCCTTCCCATCTCAAGGATGTTTTAGAAGGAGTTTTTTGCGCAGCATGGTGGAGGATTTGGAGTCTCCAGAATATGTTATTTTTGACCCGTCGCCTCCTAGTCGTTCGGGTTTGTTTGATGATATCGTTTCTTGGTCTTTTCTATGGTGTTCTAGTAGATGTAATAGGGCTTTTTTTTGGGAGTGTTGGTTAAAAAACCCCTCTTTAATTTCCTTGTGATGTTTTTCTAGCTCCTCCTTGCTAGTTTTTATAAAGTTGCCGTTCAAAAAAAAAAAAAAAAAAAAAAAAAAAAAAACAAAAAAAACAAAAACAAAAACAAAAACGCTCTATAATGAACATATGAATGGTACGGATTATAATACCCGAAACACATGAGCCAACATATAGGTATGTACGTACGTTATTATGTATTTGACAGAATCATTTCAACTAAACATTATGTCATTATCCCACATAGGTTAAGAAGTGAAATCTTCCTTGGTTATATACGACTCGTATACAGTGGCGGACCCAGGAAAATCAAATGTGAGGGGCATTTTTTTTACTACAATAGCAACAAAATGCCGAAGAAAAAAGTATGATCGAAATGATAAATCGAGTATTGTTACTTGGAGATTAATGATTTATATGGTTTGAGAGTGTTGAATATTGGATTTTAGTATGTAGGTGGGGCGCAATTTAAAATTTTTTTTTGGGGGGGGGGGGGGAGGGGGGGGGGGAATTTCGAAAAAATGTCAAAATTATAAAAAAAAAATTACACTAAAATCTTATCTTTTTCGGCTAGTCATGGGGGGCGCCGCCACCCCAAACTCAATACTTAGGTCCGCCCCTGCTCGTATAGTCTATGACTATCATACATGTTGAGAAGAAAACGTTAGATTTTCAAGTGCATTGTTAATGAAGTTTAAGACAAAATTACACGGATGGTCCCTGTGGTTTACACGAATTGGAAGTTTAGTCCCTAAGTCAAAATAAGTACACCAGACATCCCTAATTTTGAAACCTGTCACCCTTTTAGTCCCTAATTTGGATGGGCCGTTAGTTTATCCGTTAAGTTATTTGCACCGTTAGTCCTTCGCTAATATTTTTTGCACCGTTAGTCCCTCCATTTATATTTTGCACCGTTATCAATCTTTTTACATTTTTGTCCATTTTTTAACGTTCTCGTCCGTTTTTTTTTAACGTTTTCGTCCATTTTTTTTTACGTTTTTGTCAATCTTTTTACGTTTTCGTCCATTTTCTTACATTCTCGTCCGTTCTTTTAACGTTTTCGTTCATTTTTTTACGTTTTTGTCAATGTTTTTACATTTTCGTCCATTTTTTACGTTCTCGTCCGTTTTTTAACGTTTTCATCCATTTTTTACGTTTTCGTCCGTTTTTTATGTTTTCGTCTGTTTTCTTATGTTTTTAAACGTTTTCGTCCATTTTTTTACGTTCTCGCTCGTTTTTTTTTTGTGATTAGGTAAATATACTAAAAGAAAACTTGACATTTGATAAAAATATTTCTGTATCGATTATAAATCACGATTTTGTCCCCTTTCTGCTTCGAATCATCAAAAGTGTAAAACACGAAAGTTGTTCGAAATGATGTTTTACATCAAAACTCATGAGATTTTAACTTGAAGAATGCAAAACAAGGGTTGTTTACTACAAAAATTTACAAGAGTTTATAAGTTTATAAGTTATGAATTTAGTAAAAAATGGCTTAAGTCTTGGTAGTAGACAACCCTTGTTTTGCATTTTCTAGTTAAAATCTCGCGAGTCTTGATTTAAAACATCATTCCGAACAACTTTCGTGTTTTACACTTTTGATGATTCAGAGCAGAAATGGGTCAAAATCGTGATTTAAAATTGACACAGAAACATTTTTCTCAAATGTCAAATTTTTTTTTTAGTGTACTTACCTAATCACAAAAAAATGAGCGAAAATGTAAAAAAAGGCGAAAACAGATAAAAATGTAAGAAAACAGATAAAAACGTAACAAAACGGACAAAAACGTAAAAAAACGGATAAAATATAAGAAAACAGACTAATACGTAAAAAAGCGGACAAAAACGTAAAAAAATGTTAAAAAAACGGACGAGAACGTAAAAATGGACGAAAACGTAAAAAGATTGACAAAAACGTAAAAAGATGAACGAAAACATTAAAAAAACGGACGAGAACGTAAGAAAATAGACGAAAACGTTAAAAAAAATGGACGAGAACGTTAAAAAATGGACAAAAACGTAAAAAGATTGATAACGGTGCAAAATATTAATGGAGGGATTAACGGTGCAAAAAATGAGGACTTTTTTAGAAAATGGAGACTAACGGTGCAAAAAATATTAACGAAGGACTAACGATGCAAATAACTTAACGGATAAACTAACGGCCCATCCAAATTAAGGACTAAAAGGGTGACAGGTTTCAAAATTAGGGATGTCTGGTGTACTTATTTTGACTTAGGGACTAAACATGTAATCCGTGTAAACCACAAGGACCATCCGTGTAATTTTGTCGAAGTTTAATTATAAACTTGAACAATAAAAACCTCATCATCCGTGAACTTGAAAAATAGCATAAATTCTTAACATTTTAATATCGTTTCTCGCTCAAAAAATGGGACTCCAAACTTTTCATTTACAAAGATTTAGTTCATACTTCAGAGAAGATCTCATACTTAAGGGGCCGTTTAGTTGGTGAAAAATTTCTCAATTTTTTCATCTCTAAATTCCTTGAGAAGAGGATGGTTTTTCTTCTCTAAAGAAGAGTTGAGAATTTTAAAAACGCGTTTAGTTGGAGTTATATTTTTCTTTTTTTTTAATGGTAAGAAAATTACCTCAAATTGCGACAGTGGCTGCGACGGCGGCAACGGTTGGCGGTGGAGGATGACACGAGAGATTAGTGGTGGAATGGTGTACGTTTTTTTTTATTTTTTATTTTATTTTAAGTTGAGAAAAAAATGAGAAAGAAAAAAGTGAGAATGATAGAATGTGCTTTTCAATTTCTTAGTTAAAATTTAGAAAATGAGAATTTCATTTTTTTAAAAAATTGTTGAAAAAAAGTGCGACTAAACGCGTTTTCAGTTTTTTCATTTTCTTATGAAAAATTTCTTGAAAAAATTGAGAATTTCTCTCCAACTAAACGCACCCTAAATTGCGCTTGATTGGGGGTACGTACATTTAAGGTGTTAAAAATATCTCTTTCAACTTTTTGATATAACATACTCAAAATTTTACTCTAACTAATACGGAGTACTCAAAAAGACACTATTGTGATGTGTTTATGAAAATGACAAAAAGATAGCAAATTGAGAGTGTAGGTTATTTGGTTAGTGAAACGTATTATAACCCAATGGTCTGCGGTTCGATTCTCAAAGGCCATATACATATCATTTTACTTTTTTATTTGAAATTATTTTCTTTTACTATTATATGAATTACGAAATTAACAACTCGCCGTATTATCATTCACCATTTTTGTATTTTGGTATTTTTAAAATAAATAAAAATTCAGAAAAAACTCTTGATGTCACTATAAAGTCAAGTAAACATACATATTTTCAAACACTTGAATTTCTTCAAAATCGCACTAGAATTAATTGTTCAAAAATCACTTTTAAGAGTTTAACTTCATCAAGCCATCTATTAAAAAACTCACTCATGCAAAAGGTGCCTTTCAAACTGATCTAGATGTTCAACGACATCCATGCGACTATAAATTGAGGGCTTTGAGGCGACTCGAGACCCTCTTGACTGTCTTCATTTCTAGCGAAGACAGAGTGACAACTTTGTCCTTACCAGTGTATAACTCGATCAATTACTAGGTACCAACGTACGCGATCCACCAGAATTTTCCAAAATAGATAGATGTGTAGCACTCACGAGTCAACACCAAACCCCACATAGTTTTGAGTCATGTTCACCAAAACCAAACTATTGAAGTTTCTTAATGAATAACTCGATCATTCACATAAAAATAGCCAGTTGAATCTATTCACAAATGTTCTCCTAAAAAGCTTACTTTTTTGTTTGTTCTCCTAAAAAGTTTCTGAATGGTTACGCTTCTTCGAAGTCTATGTAGGAGTGATCGGTATATATAATCACTCAATACAACTAACCAATTTATTTAAGGAATATAACAATGTAACTTACTTTTTTCTTCTATCACAACCAAACAAAAAAGAACGAAAATATTAGCGTAAACCCATCTGAAATCACTCGAATTGCGTCGTCTCTTAGTAAGTACTATATTTAAACTTTGCGTACATTATAAGAGTTGCTTCAAAATACAAACGATCTATAATGAACAAATATGAGTACAACGATTTACATTGAACGGAAAACTAGTATAGATTAGAATACTAGAAATGCATGAGTCAACATGCAGGTATTATGCAAAGTATATGATAAAAACTACCTTTACTACCTTATAATCTATTTAGGACATTTATATTTAGAAGTTTTTAAAAAATAAGACCAGAAACATTTCCTTTAAAGGAAATCTTAAACAATTCAGCAGATATTGTTCATCCACATTAATGCAGTCAAATAAATCAAATAAAACGTGTAAAAGTTAATAGATACACATGAAAACTAAATGTCTTTAATTAACATGTAACAACCTATTTCAATGCAAACACACAAATAATTATTAAAAACGTGTAACCGCTAATTATCATTACTATCAATAATGATTATTAAAAATGTGTAACTGCAATCTTCATATTAGTCCACACAAATCATTTCATATCTCTCACACAAAAATGTTTTTTTAATTCTTTGTGAGGAGCATCTACAACAAAAATAGTCCTCAATATACCCTCACTTTTGCAACCCAAATTTAACGGGTACTTTTTGCAAGATTATTTATATGTTTGTAGGCCTGTCGCTTGATGACCATTTATGTTGCACGGAAGCGCCGTCGGGGTGCCGTCTCCCGTGCCCGAAACGTTTCGAAAACGTGAAACGTTTTTGGAAACTAGGAAACATTTCAAGTCAGTTGGAAACGTCTTGTGTTGTGCAGGAAACGTATTGGAAACATTTTTGGGCCATTTAAAAGTGTTTCTACAACTAAAAATGTATATTTGATTTGAAATCTTGAAAAATCTTTGAGTCGAAATCTTGAATCTTGAGTTCACATGTTTGTGTTAGGTTTCGAACAATCAAGAAAAGAAGAAAGACGATTGTTGCTTTATCTCGGTGTGTGGTTCATAGATAGAAATGAAGGAAATGTTTTGATTAGTTCACATTTGTGGATTTGTTTTTCATTTGTTTATTTTCAATTATAACAAGAAAAAAAGGTTGACATGTTTTTGTTTTGGGGCTACTAAGAAAACGAGTGTGGCTGCGTTTTATATGTAGAAGTGTGACTAGGTTTACACAAATTTAGGATAGTTATAATAGGGATAAGTTATTATCTGTGTACTTGGGCTGTGTATTAACTAAAGAAGTTGGGTTGGACTTGTGTTTACATAATCTATTGGAATACTAATAAATAAAAAAGGGACGATTTGTATTAACTAAAAAGGTCTAAAGAGTTGAAATATGTTACATGAAAATTTTGATATATGTAGTTATTATCCTAATTTATTGAATAAGACATTGAAAAAAAAAAAAAAAAGCATTACAACAAATAAAGAACAAGTTATTAACCAACTAGTAGGGTACCTGGCGCAAAGCGGCGGCGACCCGGTGACTAATTTTGTGACGAACTTTTATTTGGATATGAAATAGTTTTCATTGCTATTTCTTATAGTTATTTTAATTAAAAGATGTCATTCATTCGTAAAGTTATTGTTAGAAAAAATGTACCGGCTGTCACAAAATTGGTCACCGGGTATCCGCCGCCGCATTGCCTGAGTACATGCTAGTTTTAATATATATCCCACATAGGTTAAAGAAGCTAAATATTCTTGTTTGTATGCTATAGCCAACGATGTGCATACATGTTTAGAATATTACTGTGTTTTCAATCACAAGTCTGTACAGAAGTTTGATTTACTATACTTCGTTACAAACTTGTATTTTAAAATGTATATAAAGTTCTTCACTTTTTTTTAATATCATTTGGCACTTGAAAAAATGGGTACTCCAAACTTCGTATTTACAAAGGTGTGGCGCTTCATGTAAGGTTTCTAATTTAAGGGTGGAAATTAATCGAGCCACTCGTGAAAAGCTTAAAATCGGATCGGCAAAAAACTTGAATGAGCTAAGCTTAAACGAGCTCGAGCTTATATTGCGCCTCATATATTAGTCAGCACTAGGATATTTTGAATATTGAGCATATTTAATACATTATGCATTTGTAGTATAGGTGAGCTTATTAACGAGCTCAATAACAAGCTTATTAACGAGCTCAAAATAAATATACTACGAGTCAAGTTCGAGCCGAGCCTTTATTTTTACTAGTTCATCGTAAAAACGAGCTGAGGTTGAGCTTGTACAATTTATCACGGGCCCGGCCTTAGAAAACAAGGCTCAAACCGAGGAGAGCTCGAGCATTACAAAACCTAAACAAAGTGAGCTTGAGCTCAAGCTCTTGCGAGCTGGACTGAGCTCGTTTCCACCCCAAGTCTCTAGAAATTAGAGTACTAGAAATGCACAAGTCGGCATGTAAGCGTGTAAAATATTACTACGTACTAATACGGAGTACTAAAAAGATACTACCCGTGATTAAATGCTTATTATTACATGGGTTAAGCCCATTTTCTAAACATTTATGTTAAATAGAGGTAGTAAGAAATACGCTATAATATAAAGTGTAGTGCTATTGTAAGTGGTCGGCTTTATGACCCGAAGGTCTGCCGTTCGATTCACAAATGTCCTGTGCATATCTTTTTATTTTTCTCATTTTTTTCTTTGAGATTTCTTTTTTTTATGGCATTCACCGCTGTTGTATTTTGGTATTTTAAAAATAAATAAAATTAAAGAAAAGAACTCTTGATGTGACTATAAAGTCAAGTAAATATACATATTCTCAAACATTTCAATTTCTTCAAAATCGCTATTTTAAAAATAAATAAAATTAAAGAAAAGAACTCTTGATGTGACTATAAAGTCAAGTAAATATACATATTCTCAAACATTTCAATTTCTTCAAAATCGCCCTAAAATTTAATGATTGTTCTAAAATCACTTTAATAATTCAACTTTATCAAGCTATCTATTAAACAACTCACTCACCCAAAATGTGTCTTTTAAACTAATCTGTATGTTCAAGGACATTCATGTGACTGTAAATTGAAGGCTTTGAGGCGACTCGAGTCCCTCTTTGTTGCCTTCTGTTCTAGCGAAGATAGAGTGACAATTTTGTCCTACCGCTATTCATTTTTATATTACAAGGTCTAATGAATGCGTGTCACCTTAAATCCAGAATTATCTAAATCACGAATCATACTAAAAAACTCATCGAACCTCACAGAGTTCGAGTCTAGTTCACTATCCAAACTATTGATGTTTCACAACTGGTAACTTAGTCACTCACACAAAGATTTCCTACTTATATGACACGGAAAGTATATTTAACGTATAAAACGCTTAGAATAAACTACTTGCAACGTTGAATATCTAATTAGCTTCATGGCATGAAATTCTAAAAACCACACAACTATTAGATATTGTAAGTGCATGATCATATAATTAATAATGTGCCCTATATATATGAAACAAGATGGCTTGATAAATAAGCTAACACATGGGATAATCTCAAAACAATTATACTTGGGCCATAATAACATATTCGGCTAATACACCTCTGCAGTTGGAGCCGAAGGCCTTCAGATGTTCAATCTGGGGAAAAAAATCTTGAAACAATACTTGACGCGCAGAAGACCCTTTGCCACAAAATCACGAACAAAATGATATCAAGCCCTATATGTTTGGTGCGTTGATGTTGAACCGGATTGTTAGAGAGATACACAACACTGACATTATCACAATAAACCAAAGTAACAGTAAAAACAGGTGCATGTCACTCACACAAAAGGTTACGAATCCAAGCATTTTCGGTAACAACATTGGCAACGCCTCAATATTCAGCCTCAACACTTGATCTAGATATCGTCACTTGGCGCTTATCAGACCAAGAAAGTAAGTTATCCCCAAGGAAAATACAATAGCCAGATGTGGAACGTCGAGTGACAGGGCAACCAGCCTAGTCAGCATCCGTGTAAGTCGTTAGTTGAGCATCAGTAGAAACATACAGCTGTAAACCATAATCAAGAGTACCTCGAACATACTGCAGAATACGCTTGAGAGCAGAAAAATGCGGCTCCCTAGGATCATGCATATAAAGGCACACCTGCTGAACAACATATGAGAAATTAGGTCGTGTAAATGTAAGATACTGAATAGCAACGACCAAGCTGCGATACAAAGTAGGATCAGAAACTGGGTCACCATCAGGACCAAGCTTAAAATCAATGTCAACATGAGTCTAACAAGGATTACACTTTTGCAAATGAGTTGCATTATCGCCAGTTTTTCAAAAAAAAAATAAAATAAAAATAAAATTAAAAAAAAAAAACATATGAGAGTACACCCATTTAAAATCTGTGATAACATTTGAACCCTATAGAAGATCTCCAAATTAAATAGCGTTGTCACTTGCACATGATAACTATATTAAAACATTGGCATTGACTTTCAGCTCCAAAGTACAAACTCTATAATGAACATAAGAACTAGTAAAGTAACTCTCAATACTGTCTTCCACGATTTATGGATCTCAATGCCATCTTCTACGGTGTTTGAGGAAGGTTGAGATGTAGACAGTCTTACCCCTACCCAAGGTAGAGAGGCTGCTTCCTATTCTACCAAAGGTAGAAAAGGACCTCCCGGCCTTGCAAGGACTAAGGATCAAACCCTTGACCTCTATCTCTAGAGACAAGGGTGTTAACCATTTGATCCAGTCAAACCCTTGACCTCTATCTCAAGAGATAGAGTGACAACATTGTCCTACCAATGTACAGCTTAAACATTCACAAAGTACCAACCAATGTGTGTCACTAGAATTATCCAGCATGGATAGATGTGTCACCCTCACAAGTCCAACTAAAAAACTCATGAAACCTGGAGTTTGAGCTCGCTTCACCTACAAAAAATATTGGTGTTTCTCAAACGGTAACTTGATCATTCACACGACGATAGCATACAGATTTTATTCATTGAACTTATCTTAGTTCCCAAACTAACTTTTTTTAGAATGGAAATTGTTAACTTTCTCGCAACATTTACACCACAAATCAATCTCACATGTCCTAAGAGGGACTTGAACCCACAACCATTTGATTGAGAGCTTCTTACACAACATGAGGTTATTAGACGCAGATGACCCAAAGCCCGGTTCTGGGTTTTGAGTCATCTGCGTCTAATAGCAGTAACATTGGGAAACAAGCCATTTGGTAGTTCCTAAACTATACTACTTGTAGAGCAAAATAAAACTAAGATATCATCAAAAAGAAGTGTTTGAATCTTGCAAGAGATGTGTTTTTTTAAAAAAAAAAAAAAAAAAAAAAAAAAAAAAAAAAAAAAAAAAAAAAAATCTTGCAAGAGTTTGCATGTGTCTCAGTATATGCACTCTCACAAAGCAACAATAAATATAGGGTAGAGATTTCGTTTCAAAGTTTTTATTTATGCCACAATTCATATTTCTTTTACATGACAAATGAATTGTTGTTGACTCTATACAGTCTCATTTTCAACTCATTTTATACGAACGTTGATAAATTTGGACTAGATTAAGTCTATACTTTGTGAAATATAACTATAGTGTAACAACCAATTTAGACTCAGAAAATTACTTTCATTACCAACAACTTCAAGGCATGTAGTTCAAGAAACACAAAACAAGTTACCGTATGAATCGCTCAAATTTTGTCGTCCCTTAATAAGTAGTACTATACTTTGCCCCAAGAACGTCAAATGATTGCTCGCTCGAATATAGATATGCATCCACTTGTGTCAGAAACAAGATTCATTACAATGGTTTTTGCTTCCTCTTAGAGCAAAGGGTCCATTTTTCCCGCCACGTCAGCGCCACATCATTTCAACAACAAATAACATAACATCAAAAAATTTAAATATATATAATACATTATGCATTTGTATTATAGACGAGCTTATTAACAAGCTTTTTAACAAGTTCAAAATAGATATCCTACAAGCAGAGCTCGAGCTCTCTCGAGCTTAGAAAAACAAGGTCAAACCAAGCTGAGTCGAGCTCGAGCTCGAGCTTTATAAAAGTTAAACAAGCGGAGTTCGAACTTTGGCAGGCTCAGGCTCGAGCTCGAGCTCGGCTCGGCTCGTTTCCACCCAAAATCTCTATTGAATACAAATGGTTCTTCAACTCAATCATGCAAAAAGGTACCATTCAAACTGATCGATCCGGATTTCCAAACATCCGTGTGAGTATGTGACCAAGAATGAGGCGACATTGGTATAAAACAGATGGCTCGAGCACTCTTATTTCTAGAGAATATATAAAGAGACAGATGAACAACTTTTTCCTAACAATGTAGAGCTTAATCAATCACGAGGTAACATCGAACGTGTATTTATCCAAAATGGATAGATATGTCACCCACATGAGTCCTACTAAAAAACTCATGAAACCTGGTTCACCTAATCCGAACTATTGACGTTTAACAAGGGGCTACATAATCAGTCAAAGATTGCCTACTGATTTTAATTAAAAAAAAAAATCTCTTATATGTGAAGGAAGTACATATCTTCTTCATATAAAATGCTCGAACTAAACTAAGAATACTTAATTAACTTCATGGCATGAAATTTAAGAAACACAAAACGAGTCGCATTATTGGCAATATTTTCCTCAGCCACAACCAAACAAAGAAGAATGAAAATATGATAGTAAACGCATATGAAATTAGTGATAAAATTTGTACTCCGTATAAGATCTCCGAATCAAATTGCGTCATCACTTAATAATAGAATTAAACTTTGACGGTAACAATCCGAGTAGCTTCAAAACAAAAACGATCTATGTGTTTTATTGGACTCTCCCTTGTGTCCTATGTGTAACGTTGAATTAGAAGACATTCAGCATGTCTTGTTCCAATGTGATGTGGCTCAGGCTGTCTTTTGTAGAATCTGTTGTTGGTGGGATTTAGATTGGCAGGAGATTCGGTCTTTTTTAGAGTGGGATGCTTGGTTTTTAGCCATTCGGCTTCCTTCCCGTCTCAAGGATGTTTTAGAAGGAGTTTTTTGCGCAGCATGGTGGAGGATTTGGAGTCTCCGGAATATGTTATTTATGACCCGTCGCCTCCTAGTCGTTCGGGTTTGTTTGATGATATCGTTTCTTGGTCTTTTCTATGGTGTTCTAGTAGATGTAATAGGGCGTTTTTTTTTCGAGTGTTGGTTAAAAAACCCCTCTTTAATTTCCTTGTAATGTTTTTCTAGCTCTTTGCTAGTTTTTATAAAGTTGCTGTTCAAAAAAAAAAAAAAAACAAAAAAAAACAAAAAAAAAAAACAAAAACAAAAACGCTCTATAATGAACATATGAATGGTACTGATTATAATACCCGAAACGCATGAGCCAACATGTAGGTATGTACGTACGTTATTATGTATTTGACAGAATCATTTCAACTGTACATTATGTCATTATCCCACATAGGTTAAGTGAAATCTTCCTTGGTTATATACGACTCGTATACAGTGGCGGACTCAGGAAAATCAAATGTGAGGGGCATTTTTTTTTAATAGCAACAAAATGCCGAAGAAAAAAGTATGAACGAAATGATAAATCGAGTATTGTTACTTGGAGATTAATGATTTATATGGTTTGAGAGTGTTGAATATTGGATTTTAGTATGTAGGTGGGGGGCAATTTAAATTTTTGTTGGGGGGGGGGGGGGGGGCACTTTCGAAAAAAGGTCAAAATTTTTTTAAAAAAAATTAGAGTAAAATATTATCTTTTTCGGCTAGTCATGGGGGGCGCCGCCACCCCAAACTCAATACTTAGGTCCGCCCCTGCTCGTATGGTCTATGACTATCATACATGTTGAGAAGAAAACGTTAGATTTTCAAGTGCATTGTTAATGAAGTTTAATTATAAACTTGAACAATAAAAACCTCATCATCCGTCAACTTGAAAAATAGCATAAATTCTTAACATTTTAATATCGTTTCTCGCTCAAAAAATGGGACACCAAACTTTTCATTTACAAAGATTTAGTTCATACTTCAGAGAAGATCTCATACTTAAATTGCACTGTCACTTAATAACAAAATTTAAGCTTTGTCACTGACAATCCGATCGAGTAGCTTCAAAATATACAAACTCTATAGTAAACCGATAACTTGTATAAACTAATTATAAAAATATGGTTTTCTGCTTCGGTTGATTCATTTCTTACATAAGTAGATGTTTCAGAATGTAATAGGTTTGATTGGGGGTACGTACATTTAAGGTGTTAAAAATATCTCTTTCAACTTTTTGATATAACATACTCAAAATTTTACTCTAACTAATACGGAGTACTCAAAAAGACACTATTGTGATGTGTTTGTGAAAATGACAAAAAGATAGCAAATTGAGAGTGTAGGTTATTTGGTTAGTGAAACGTATTATAACCCAAC
Organism: Artemisia argyi; assembly: GCA_030686995.1. Classification (NCBI taxonomy): domain Eukaryota; kingdom Viridiplantae; phylum Streptophyta; class Magnoliopsida; order Asterales; family Asteraceae; genus Artemisia; species Artemisia argyi. The sequence goes on along the minus strand of CM060684.1, from coordinate 17,538,750 downwards.
TAGCCTTAGGCCCGCCCCGATGGGGCGTTAGCATTAAGTTTTATTATTCAAAATAAAAAATTTGTTACATGTTTTCTATATAAAAAATTATATATATAATTCGCAAATGCATAATCTTGACCATCATAAAGTTGACAGGAAAAAAAAAGTTAACATAAAATGATATTTGTAAAAAATATCATGAATGAAGGTATATAACATGTTTCTTGTACTTTTGACAAACATTATGTTGCGCATCAGTCTTTGGGATAACTTGAACAGCAGTCAATACTTCTCCCTCAATTTGTTTACCAGTAAGAGCAAGCATCTCAAGTCGTGGTATCTCTGAAATGCAACACATACACAATTTCAATGGAAAAGTAAGCCACACGCTACAATTAGCGATCAGTAAGCAGCACGCTGCAAAGCAGCAACTTGCAAGCAGCTTGCAGCATACCTGAATCTTCTTTCTTGAGGTTCTTTATATGTAATATATTAATTGCAACAACCTTCTCCTACATAACACTTCAACTCCTTTCTTCACTGTTTCCTTTGCCTAACCTTTTTAGATTGTTAGAGATAATTAATGTATTGTATATGGTTACAAAATTATTATAATCCAAACTTTTTTCATCAAAATGATTTAAGACTCTGGGCATTTGACTACACTTTAGGTGACTACATGAATAATTAGTTACACAACCTGCTCACTTTTCCCTCTACTCAATATTGTTTTTTAAGCAGTACTTTGGAATAATAAACTTTGAAGAATTAAAAAGAAACATGTGGATTTAAAACAAACTTATAAGTAGATTAAGCTTGAAAGAAAATATAAATTATGGTTCTTGATTGATATGAAAAATAACTTGCACTGTGTTTTCTTTTATTGTCTCTTCATTACATCTAAATATGACACAGTAACTTTTGTTCATCTTTACCTTATGCATTTTTATCAGACTATTATTGAACTAAATTCAAATTACTGATACGAAATGAAGTTTCAAGAAATGAATAGAATTTTGACAGAAAAATCAGCAATCAAACACCTCGTTTTGACACACCAATCAGCAACCAAACACTCCATGTTTTTACAATCCCATACAAATGGTTTATGCATGATGAAAATGCAACCACAGTCTAAGCGAAATGTTGGTGAGAAGATTACCTGGTCAACTTGTTTTTCTCTCTCCCTCAACGCATGTTGCCCATTGAGCTTGTTCAGACCAACATGTAAAAAGAATATAAATGCTCATGATACCACAATACCAACTGTTGATGCATAGTATTAGCAGATAACTTTCTTTTAATTAATAACCAATCACTCATAAACCATTAAAACATATAAATAAATACTTTTTAAGTTCCTCATTGTATATCAATTACTCACGAGCTGCTTGAATCTTTATGAATTGAGTTTCATCATGTTCACCTCCCTCCAAAGACCCTCTGCTATCATTTACTAGAAACACAAATTCTAAATCCGTTACTTAAGAAACAATGATTGTATATGTTATACAATGTACCTTGTACAATTTTAGAAACAATAAAGAAGGTGGGTGAAAAACATACCATTTGGTGATTTGGGAGATAGAATTTGGATAAACGGATTGCCAATGCTCATTGCGGCACAACCATTGCATGAATAGTGCTCTTGAAACTTTATTTATACTTTTTACGTGGTATACAAACCAAATCAATGTATTTCTAAAAACTGGTAAAAAAATTGTCTGCTTACAGGTCCCATCATCAATACGGGTGAGGAGAGACTGAGAGAGTCAACTTCACCAAAGACAAAACCGAAACCATATGTTTCATCAATATCAGTTGCTTACCAGCCTGCACTAACTCCAACTGTTCTGAAACAACCAACGGTTAAGCCGCCATCTTCATCAGCACTAACCTGGAAGTGTATATGATTTATACATGGAATTCTTGGAGGATATGAATGCTCTTGGTGCTCTTGATACCTGATATGCTTAGATTGCCTCTTATATAAACATACTAATCATAGTTCAAAACATTCCTTTCTTTTGGGGGTCTTTAGCATTCAATTTGAAAGAGCCTATCTAATTATTGAGTTTCCAAGTGGCCAGTAATATGTATTTAAGTTTTTGAGCATCGTAAAACTGATGATGAGTATAAAGGATCATATATTTGGATGATCATTTTTAGCTTAATCAGAACAAAAGTGACTTTGGTTATAAGAATATTTATGGGTCACTATATAAGTAGATCCAACTTTTCCTAGCTGTTAAACGACTGATTATCATAACTTTAAACGACAAAAGCAAATCTAAACATTATTTCTTGCAGCTTGTCCATCTAATAATCCAGTTATTCTCAATATACCACATGAAGCACATCAACAACTGCTTCTGCAAGTAAATAACTACTTATCCGTCCTACACATAATCAGGAACCACAAAATTCCCAAAATAATATTTGAGCGATTCATTGACATTACGCTTATAACAAATACGAACCAAAAATAAATCATGGCTCTTGATTGATAAGGAAAATAACTTGCACCGTGTTTTCTTTTATTGACTATTCAATACGTCTAAATATGACACAATAATTTAACTTTTGTTCATTTTTATGTTATGCATTTTATCATATGAAATGAAGTTTCAAGAAATGAATAGAATTTTGATAGAAAAATCAGCAATCAAACACCTCGTTTTGACACACCAACCAGCAACCAAACACTCCGTGTTTTACAATCCTATACAAACGGTTTATGCATGATGAAAATGCAACCACAAAGTCTTAGCGAAATGTTGGTAAGAAGATTACCTGATCAACTTGTTTTCCTCTCTCCCTCAACACATGTTGCCCATTGAGCTTGTTCAGACCAACCTGTAAAAAGAATATAAATGCTCATGATACCACAATACCAACATTTGATGCGTATTATAGCAAATAACTTTCTTTTAATTGATAACCAATCACTCATAAACTATCAAAATATATAAACGATCTTTATATATGTAGGAAACGGTGTACACTTTTATTTATAAAATCATATTATAATAAATAAATAACAGAAATTAAATAACAGAAAAGTAAATACAGACAGAAAGGTGTAAAAGTAGAAGATAGACTCTATATAACGATAAATAAATGAAAGCAGTAAAAAGTCAGAACGAGGCTCGTGTTAAACACGATTCCCTTAAAACAGATTCGCCGTCTGTTTCCCGGGGTACAACGTCCAAAGCTGTTGTACAGCCGGACTTGACTTACTTGCCTGAAAGATCATGGAAAGCTTGCGTGTTTCTGATCGAAAGAATTGCTGGAAATCGTAAGATAAAGAGCTGCGTTTTATAGGGAATACTTGTCTTGGTCACCAAGACAGAATTTCTATTAAAATTTAACCCGATTTGCAAATCTGTTATACAATAAACACGATTTGCATATCTTTTATTTACACAACAATATATTCTGTAAACTTTGTCCACAAGTTTGAAATCTATTCCTAAAATAGATTTACAGAAACTGGAAAGAAAGACCCCCGAATCTGCAGCAAAAAGATACGCACGTAGGTGAGATTTCGGTGCTGCATTCGTGTCCGCAGGTCACGCGGGCTCGCATGAGTTCAGAAGCTTCGAACTCATTTTGGCCCAGAAATCCCACAATCTGCACCCCCTGCGCGCGCGCACGTAGGAGTGGGAGCATAGCTCACCTAAAGGAATTTGGAAGCAAATACCAACAATTCCTTATAAACAAGCATTCACTTCTTGTTTTGGGCGATGTGGGACTTTTCCATTTTTGTGTTTCACGTGCCTCACTTTGAGACACGATATCTCATTCATTTCAACTCTATTTTGGACATTCTTTAGCTCGTTGCGAAGCTCTCTTGGAGGAGAACAAAACGCCCCCAAGTAACACAAATATATGTAACATATACATACATTAAATAATGTCCAAAAGTTTTGAAAAACCACTTTGCAAAACTAATTTTTCCAACAATATGTATAATCTATTTCAATTAGAAAGGTAAGGATTTGATTTTTAAGACTTAAACTAAAATCAAGGATGTATGTTACTTTTCAAACGTTTCTATAAGAAAGGTTGTATTATAAGTATCAAACTTTATAATAAAAATTAATTTTCTCAAAAGGGTTATTCATATCAATTTCAACTCTTTAGTTAACCAACAACTACTACAAATTCAAGAAAACAAACATGAATAAAAGGCAAAACTTGAATCACCTTTGTAGTTACAGATGAGCAATGTATTATAGGTGATGATGCAGGACTAAACATCTTCATATAACTCTACACACCCTGAAAATAATAGAAACAAATTGAAAATCACAATGCTTACTGCACAAATTAAAAATCGAGACTTAAAATGAATAAATCAAAAAAGGCACCTGTTTACAAATTAAGCATTGTTCAACAAAATGAAAACTAACATTTGTATCCAAGACTTTTGGTTTATGATAATAGAATGATTGAATTAACATCGAATTTTTTTATGGATAATGAATTGGGGTATTTTTACACACGATAGCTGATTTGGGGGATATCATCATTGGAGGGTTTAATTGTTGTACGTTCTATTGTTTAATGGGAATGAGCAACTGAACATGGTGAACAAGCGGCCAGAACAATTAGGGTTACAAATATTGAGTAAATTCCGGTGGATATGTGAATCTGATTTGTGGAGGTTTGATTTAACAAAATCGGTTATAGATTACTGATTTGGGGGTTTTATTTTTAGGGATAACCGATTTGGGGAAGAACTGGTACGGGGTGTTTTTGATGGTGGAAATTTAAGAGTGTTTAATCTTCTGGGTATAGAAAATGTGTGTGTTAAGTTGTTTGCATTAATTAAATGGGAGACAATGCATAAGGTCCATTGGATCATTTTTATTTTCCAGGAACCTGGAGTTTTGGGCAAAGGCTTCATTGGGAAAGCTTGTTTTATATAGTGGGAGATGGTCTGCGGTTCGATTCTCAAAGGCCATATACATATCGTTTTACTTTTTTATTTGAAATTATTTTCTTTTACTATTATACGAATTACGAAATTAACAACTCGCCGTATTAGGGGGTGGCATCCTTTCGGCAAAACAAGATCGGCAAACCTTGCCGATCGGCAAGATGCATTGCCAGTGTTTCGGCATGACCAAATCGGTGCTTCAAACGGGAGATCTCCCTGAATCGGTTTGGAGAAAATCATGCAACATATGAACGTTGGGAGTTAATGTTTTCGACCGTTGTTTGCATTGATTAAAAAAATCCCTATAAATATTCACTAACCATATTGTTTCATTCACAAAAATCTCACACATCAAATCACAAAAACAATTCACAATTTATTTAACCATGTCAATATCTTCTTCATCATCGGACGAGATCATTATTCCCCCCGGATTCGTCCGAAGAATTGTTATCTGGAAGTACGTTTGAAACCTTTTTAGCCGCATACGAAGCTCTTGAAGACACGGCTAGCTCTACCGACACCTGCGGTTATGTCCAACGTTTTCATGAAAGAGCTTTAGAAACTCTATTGAATGATTATTTTGTTGAACAACCAAAGTTTAACGAAAGCATTTTTCGTGATCGTTTTCGTATGAGTAAAACTTTGTTTTTAAAAATTGTTGATGATATTGAAGCTCAATTCGAATGGTTTCAAGCGGGTCAAGACGCGATGGGAAAAAATAGTTTCACGCCATTACAAAAATGCACATCCGCCATTCGACAACTCGCAACGGGTGAACCTCCGGATAGATTTGATGATTATCTAAACATGGCACGAAGAACGTCAGATTATTATTTCAATTTAATTTTTTCGTTATTAATTTTTTTAATTTGTTTTTGTTATTAAATTATTTAAATTGTTTTCGTTATGTATTTTTGTTAAAATGGTTTAGTTATTAATTTTTCGTTATATATTTCGTTATTTTTTTTATTATTAAAAGTTGTCCTTTTATTTTAGGAGAATGCCTTGATAAATTTTGCGATGCGATTATAAAGTTATATGGTCGAGAGTTCTTACGTAGGCCTACAAGCCATGACGTAGCACGCTTATTCCAGGTACATGAAGAAAAACATCATATTCCTGGAATGCTTGGTAGCATTGATTGTACACATTTTGTTTGGCGAAATTGTCCTAGACACTTGAGAGGCCAATATAAGAGAGGTGATCACCAATACTCGACTATTATGCTTGAAGCAACTGCTTCATATGATTTGTGGATTTGACATTCGTTTTTTGGTCCTCCCGGTTCAAACAACGATATCAATGTTTTGAATCAGTCTCCATTGTATGTTACTGAACGAAATGGAATGGCACCAAACAGTTCATTTTTATTGGGTGGAAGGCTTTACAACCGTGGATACTATCTTACCGATGAAATCTATCCTAAGTATTCAACATTTGTTAAAGCATATCCGTATCCCACTGACCCAAAGGAAAAGAGATTCAAGAAACTACAAGAGTCTGCAAGAAAGGATGTCGAACGAGCTTTTGGTCGTCTAAAGGGAAAATGGATGATTCTCAGTCGTCCTCTCCGAGCTATGTCGGTTGAAAAGATTCGACAACTGGTTTATACGTGCATTATATTGTGCAATATGATTTTAAAAAACGATGGGCTGGCAATATCACCGGTTCATATAATGGATCCGCCGGTAACGCCAGTTTATGATGATAGTGCGCTACATGAGTTACTCGACGAAGATATCCATAACCGTCTTCGATATGATCTTACGGAGCACGTGGCGGCTCAAGACTTACCATACCTCGATGACTAGTGATTTCCTATTTTTGTTGAAATTGTTTTTTTTTATTTGTTTAAGTGTTATGTAATTTTGATTTGAATTATTAATAAAATGTATTGTTTTTATTAAATTGTTTAATATAGTTATAAATAAATAAAATAAAAAAATAATAATTAGTATTTTGGGAACCAAGATTGCCACTTAAAATTCATGTTGAGGCATGTTGAGGTAAAAAATGTGTTGAAACAATGTGATTGGTTGTTGGTATAAAAACTTGAGGCAACCTTAGGCAAGGTTGTCACCCCTCTTATCATTCACCATTTTTGTATTTTGGTATTTTTAAAATAAATAAAAATTAAGAAAAAACTCTTGATGTCACTATAAAGTCAAGTAAACATACATATTTTCAAACACTTGAATTTCTTCAAAATCGCACTAGAATTAATTGTTCAAAAATCACTTTTAAGAGTTTAACTTCATCAAGCCATCTATTAAAAAACTCACTCATGCAAAAGGTGCCTTTCAAACTGATCTAGATGTTCAACGACATCCATGCGACTATAAATTGAGGGCTTTGAGGCGACTCGAGGCCCTCTTGACTGTCTTCATTTCTAACGAAGACAGAGTGACAACTTTGTCCTTACCAGTGTATAACTCGATCAATTACTAGGTACCAACGTACGCGATCCACCAGAATTTTCCAAAATGGATAGATGTGTAGCACTCACGAGTCAACACCAAACCCCACATAGTTTTGAGTCATGTTCACCAAAACCAAACTATTGAAGTTTCTTAATGGATAACTCGATCATTCACATAAAAATAGCCAGTTGAATCTATTCACAAATGTTCTCCTAAAAAGCTTACTTTTTTGTTTGTTCTCCTAAAAAGTTTCTGAATGGTTACGATTCTTCGAAGTCTATGTAGGAGTGATCGGTATATATAATCACTCAATACAACTAACCAATTTATTTAAGGAATATAACAATGTAACTTACTTTTTTGTTTGTTCTATCATATTGTTATTTTCCACTAGTTTAATTGGATTACTTTGTTCTGTCTCATCTGGTACTACTTGGTTAACACACATAAGGTTGGATTTTGCACCATCCTTTATTTGTAACAATCAGTTTTTGAACCCAAAATACGAAGTGGATACCTCTTTGGGAGATCTAAAGAATTGTCAAAGTGACACAACACAACCACAAACTCCTAGCTATATAGTATCATGTTTAGAAGTACAATATGATTTGACCAATGGTTATTCAAGAAATACAAGACGAGTTGCATTATCGTCAATTTTCCACGACCACAACCAAACAAAAAAGAACGAAAATATGAGAGTGAACCCATATGAGGATCTCTGAATCCAATAGCGTCGTCACTTATAAGTCTATAACGAACAGATAGATGTCATATAGAAATGCAAGAGTCAACATGTAGGTATGTACATTATGAGTTTATATCCCACATAGGTTAAAAAGAAGTGAAATCTTTCTTGTTTATGTATTATAGTGAATGCGGATGATATGTGTTTAGAATATTACTATGTTCTCGGATATGAGTGTTAATGAAGTTGATTACAAATTTAAAAATTTCAAACCTCATTATACTCGTGTCTTAGAAAATGAATATAAATTCTTGACTTTTTAAGTATGTGTTGTCCTTTAAAAACATTGGTAAACTAAAATATTTATTTACAAATATTTTCCATACGTTTATAGAATCAACAAATATTAACGCGAGAAATTGTGGAAAAAGAACATCACAAATGCATTTCGTTACGTTGATATACTTTGTATGCATAAAAATAATTTCTTGTTTATTCAATACCAACAGGTGATTGTTGAAGCATATTTATGTCGGGTAGATCTTGGCGGCTCTCACATGCCTTCCGTCCTTATCCCGAGCTAGAAAGTATACTACAAACATGAAAGAACCCGTTAGAAGGGGTCCCGAGGCCGAAGCCCCGGGACCACCCTCCGACGGTCAAGTCAGTACCTCGTATGTAGAGGATTTATTATAATGTGTTATGTATTATGTGTGTGTGAGATGATGTCTTATGAAATGTAATATGAGTTAGTATATATAGAGAGAGATAAGGTAGGTACCAAATTGGTACCTTGATACCCGTTCTGTCTTGGGAAGGAACACGCCGAGCTACTCCTAGTCTAGGTATTAGGTGTCAGGTCACGTGGGGGACACAATCCCGTAATATCCGCGTTAGGCGGCATAGTCTGACACCTGCATCAGACTGTTGGGTAAAATGATGTACCTTTATGATCCTTCGGCACATGCACCTCGGACAAGGGTAGCACCCGCCTTCCGGTAATACCCTTCGGACTAATGAAGATTCTTTGGTCCGGCACGTGTCGTTCGGACACATACGTCAACATGTCCCCCCAGTATTGTAGTATCGGTTGAAGACCGATGGTGCAATACTTAAATAATATCTTATGCCTTTCGGCACATGTCCTACGACACATACGTCAACATGTCCCCCCAGTATTGTATTATTAGTAAAAGACTGATGATGTAATATTTAAAGAGTACCTTATGGCATTTCAACCTTTATCATTCGGACATGCCTTCCATCTAGTGATCATCTTAGAGTAGTTTATCGAGTGGCCCATAATCCGGTGCTTCATAAGGCGAGTTGGGTCTATTAGACCACATACGCAATCATGTCCCCCCAGTATAGTATTGTTGACCTATGGTTAATGATGCTATACTTAAACATTGTTGGATCCGAAGCGAGACATGTCTTTTCCATCATCCATTTGTTTCCTGCACAAGTAAAACATAGCTTTTCTACCACAATCATAATTTTTGTGAAGTGCCGTTATGTATCATTTACCTTTTAATCACAAACATATACCAAACAGTTGGGGTTTTTTTTTTTTTTTTTTTTTTTTTTTTTTTTTTTTTAATTTTTATTTACCGTTGCTAGTTATATAGCTCTGGAAGTATAAGCCTATATGTTTGATACCGTTTGATGACGGAGTTTTTTGCACTATCTGTTTGATGACAACGGAGTATTTTGCACTATCCGTTTGATTGACGATGGAGTGTTATCACCATCCGTTTACAGTGGAGTGTTTTCACCATCCGTTTATGTTTATGACGGAGTGCTTTCACCATCCGTTTGATTAATGATGGAGTGTTATCACCATCCGTTTGATTAATGATGGAGTGTTATCACCATCCACTTACAGTGGAGTGTTTTCACCATCCGTTTATGTTTATGACGGAGTGCTTTCACCATCCGTTTGATTAATGATGGAGTGTTATCACCATCCGTTTGATTAATGATGGAGTGTTATCACCATCAACTTACAGTGGAGTGTTTTCACCATCCGTTTATGTTTATGACGGAGTGTTTTCACCATCCGCTCCTACAGCCAGAGTGTTTTCACCATCCGTTTGATTAATGACGGAGTGTTATCACCATCTACTTATAGTGGAGTGTTTTCACCATCAGTTTATGTTTATGACGGAGTGCTTTCACCATCCGTTTGATTAATGATGGAGTATTATCACCATCCGTTTGATTAATGATGGAGTGTTATCACCATCCACTTACAGTGGAGTGTTTTCACCATCCGTTTATGTTTATGACGGAGTGTTTTCACCATCCGCTCCTACAGCCGGAGTGTTTTCACCATCCGTTTGATTAATGATGGAGTGTTATCACCATCCACTTACAGTGGAGTGTTTTCATCATCCGTTTATGTTTATGACGGAGTGTTTTCACCATCCGCTCCTACAGCCGGAGTGTTTTCACCATCCGTTTGATTAATGACGGAGTGTTATCACCATCCACTTATAGTGGAGTGTTTTCACCATCAGTTTATGTTTATGACGGAGTGTTTTCACCATCCGCTCGATGGAGTGTTATCACAATCCACTTACAGTGGAGTGTTTTCACCATCCGTTTATGTTTATGACGGAGTGTTTTCACCATCCGCTCCTACAGCCGGAGTGTTTTCACCATCCGTTTGATTAATGACGGAGTGTTATCACCATCCACTTACAGTGGAGTGTTTTCACCATCCGTTTATGTTTATGACGGAGTGTTTTCACCATCCGCTCCTACAGCCGGAGTGTTTTCACCATCCGTTTGATTAATGATGGAGTGTTATCACAATCCACTTACAGTGGAGTGTTTTCACCATCCGTTTATGTTTATGACGGAGTGTTTTCACCATCCGCTCCTACAGCCGGAGTGTTTTCACCATCCGTTTGATTAATGATGGAGTGTTATCACCATCCACTTACAGTGGAGTGTTTTCACCATCCGTTTATGTTTATGACGGAGTGTTTTCACCATCCGCTCCTACAGCCGGAGTGTTTTCACCATCCGTTTGATTAATGACGGAGTGTTATCACCATCCACTTATAGTGGAGTGTTTTCACCATCAGTTTATGTTTATGACGGAGTGTCGTCCTTGTCCCGAGCTGGAAAGTATACTACAAACATGAAAGAACCCGTTAGAAGGGGTCCCGAGGCCGAAGCCCCGGGACCACCCTCCGACGGTCAAGTCAGTACCTCGTATGTAGAGGATTTATTATAATGTGTTATGTATTATGTGTGTGTGAGATGATATCTTATGAAATGTAATATGAGTTAGTATATATAGAGAGAGATAAGGTAGGTACCAAATTGGTACCTCGATACCCGTTCTGTCTTGGGAAGGAACACGCCGAGCTACTCCTAGTCTAGGTATTAGGTGTCAGGTCACATGGGGGACACAATCCCGTAATATCCGGGTTAGGCGGCATAGTCTGACACCTGCATCAGACTGTTGGGTAAAATGATGTACCTTTATGATCCTTCGGCACATGCACCTCGGACAAGGGTAGCACCCGCCTTCCGGTAATACCCTTCGGACTAATGAAGATTCTTTGGTCTGGCACGTGTCGTTCGGACACATACGTCAACAGTGATGCATTGAATTTTTAAATTAATTCAACACGCTAGCACAAATACGTTCAAAGCATTTGCTAGAATATCCTTTGTAACACGTGAAAATGTTACAGCATGGGTAGCGGAAGGCGTAAGAATGGTGTTGTGTTATGTCCAAGGTAGTGGAAGGCGGAAGAGAAAAAAGGTGTTGGTTGTGGTAGCGGAAGGCAGAAGAACTACGGGATTGGAAGATAGGACTAGGATTAGGATTAGGATATGGGATCCCAGAATCAAGAGAAGTTTTTCAAGACTACACCTTGAGGACAATGTGATTTCGAATGAGTGGGGAATGATATGCCCTGGGCTTTATGTCATGTTATATTTATTTATGATATGCCTTTGTGTCGTATTAGGAAAGTGTCATTGTTTAGATATGTTTTTATGTTTGGCTTGTTTTACAGGCTAGGGTTAATTCGGTTATATATACCGAATCATTATTATGAATAAATCAATCAAAGTTTAAGATAAACAAATCTCTAGTTCTTCTCTCTATTTTCTTAAGCAGCTCGCACACGCTAAAAATAGTGCCTTATCCCGATACAACCCCTAACTGGGTCGTATCAAAAAAACTCTCCCAAAACATACAGAAACATTTTGTGAGTAAAAAGTATCCATGGTTTTTGACCTGCCACAACCCGGGTGTTTACCTCATTGTTGCTATACAATTTATGTTTGAGCAAGCTTTATCAAATAATAATAATAATAATAATAATAATTAGTTAATGATAAACATGTCATTATGCAAAAAGTATGAAAGAGAAAGTTGTAGTGATAATGTTTTTTTTTAAATGTGTATTTTTTGTTTACGGACAATTATTTTGAGACGGACATGGTATATTAAAACTTTGGCATTGAATTTCAGAGTATCTCCAAACTAGGGTTTATCATCGGCCGAAGACCGGACCAGACCGATAAAGACCAAGACCGAGACCAAAATTGCTCAAAAACCAAGACCGAGACCGAATGTGTTCGGTCCGGTCCAGTCGGTCTCGGTCCAGTCCGGTCCTTCGGCCGGCCGGTCCATGAAGGTAAAGTGGTCGGTTTTTAGACCGGACTGAGACAAAAAAAAAAAAAAAAAAAAAACAACTCGAGACTGAGACTGGACCATTAGTCCTTTGATCCGGTTGGTCTTGGAAACGGTCCGTTTACTCAGCACTACTCCAAACTACAAACTCTATAATGAACATAAGAACTAGTACCACACATAGGTTAAAAAGGTGAATTCTTCTTTGGTTATAGTACATTGTAAAAGGGTAACATGTGTTTAGAATGATCTCATGTTTTCCGTTACATGATGTATTGGAGTTTATTATTTTAGTTAAAAAAAAAAAACACAATTGTTATATGGCTGAAAATTGTTATTTGTTGTCACTTAAAAAAGTGGTACTCCTAACTTTTTAATTTACAAAGATTGTCTATATGTTTATGAAACTAAATATTTATTAATTTTCTATGTATATCCAATAGCTGTTTGGGACTAGGATTTTGCACCGCGCGTTGCAACGGGAGTGTTCGAATACAAAATTATTGATTTTTGTTGCGCTTTGTCGCGGAGCTCAAGGCCTGACTTTGCAACGGATGTATAACATGAAGGACCAATTATATAAATTATGTGAGGACTAAATTTGCAACGAACCTCTGAGACGAAGGACCAAGTGCGTATGGAATTTTTGAAAAAATGTTAAAGATAATGGTCGTTAACTACTTAACGTGAAGTTAGTGACCAAGGACTGACTTTGCAATGAATGTATAACATGAAGGACCAATTATGTAAATTATTAAATTATGTAAAGACTAAATTTGCAACGAACCTCTGAGATGAAGGACCAATTGCGTATGGATTTTTAAAAAATGTTAAAGATAACGGTCGTTACTTAACCACCGTTAAGTACTTAACGACCGTTAGTTACTGTACATTTCACTCTTCGGTTGTGCGTGACGTACACCGTAGCGCTACAGTGTTTTTTGTTATTGTAATGGTACTACAATGAATCCTGATAAATGTAGGTATTAATAATAATATATTTCGATCTTTAAATGTAGGTATTAATAATAATTTATTTGGATCTTTAAGCGTTTCACTCAAAAATACTACTCCTTTCGTCTTAAAATTATTATCCACAGACAAAAAATACACAGTTTAAGAAAAGTACATTAATTACTGCTTTGGTTTCTATGAAATCCACCAAAAGACAATTTTAACCTTTGACAATTAATTAATGTGTTCATTTAGTTTTGTAAATAACAATTTTAATTAAGGGCAATATAGTAAACTTAAACAAATGTAACTAGCATTTTTAGTAGTGGACAATAATTTTGAGACATCCAAAAAAGGAATAGTTGACAATAAAATTGGGACGGAGGTAGTAATACAGAGTAGTAGCTTTAAAATATTAATGCTCTATTGCTCTCTAATGACCAATAACTCGTGTACATTATTACTCCGTATTACTGTATTTAATTAAAGTCAGTTTAACATTGTAGCTCACTTTCCCATGTAGACTAAGGAAGTGAAATCTTCCTTGGATATGTATACTAGTGTATGGGGATCATACAACTCAAGAATAGTGTTATGTTTTAATAAGGGTAGTCGTTTGTTGTTGATTATAAAACAAAAAACTTGAATGTGACTATTCATTTGAAAATTAATATAAATTCTAATTTTTTAAAATGAGAATTGCTACATCTACATATATTTTACAAAAATAAATCCACACAAATAGGTAACAACATGTGATTCGTGTATTTTGATACACGTTCTCCCTCTTCTATTTCATCACACCAATCACATGTCGCCACCTCCTTTGTGTGGATTTGTTTTTGTAAAATGTATGTGGATGTAGCAATCTTTTTTTAAAATATGTTATCATTCGGAAAGAATTCATGTTCCGAATTCTTTTAATCATCTAAGTAATCTAGTTCGAATAAGTTACCTAGATGTAAGTATATGTTATACTTATAATGAAAATATGTGTAACTTTTACTTAAAATTATGAAGGTTTGAAAAACGAATAGGTAAATTATTACCATTCATTTTTTATTGATAGTCAAAATGATGGTTATTTTCTCTTAAGAGCTAACTAAACGAAGATGGAGCTTACTTGTCATTTTTTCATAGTTTTGTGCAGTCATTTTCTTTTCTAAATTTATGTAGAATAATTTTATTTTGTTTTTTGTATCGTATGACTAGTTATGTGTATTATTTAACCATTATATACCCCTTACTTGGTTAAAATGATCAAATAATATACCAAAAAGACGTAATTCAAAAGTATGTTACGTACATATAAAGAAATAAGATGGCAACACAAAAGTCTAAAAATTCACTAGTAAGCAACATTTAGTGCAATTCTTTTGCGATTAAACCAAATCATTTTGTGATGATGTAGAGGTGATCAGATCATCTATTGATAACCAAAATATAGTTTGCTAATCTCGCAAAAAATAACTGTGTTGGAGTCAAGATGACGAACTTGAGTTAGAAAACTCGGCCATTTTATATCACTTAACAAGTTAAGTTCTTATACATTATGGTTGCATGCCTCATGCATCGTAATGCTTTTACAATAATTGACTGATTTTCTAAACAGCATTTATAACCATGCTGCATAGCACGAGAATTCTACAAGTATTTAGTAAACTTCTTACAAAACAATAATTATAGAGTAAATTGCAAAAATCGTCCCTAAACTTTGGCCAATTTGCATGTTTCGTCCCAAAACTGTTGAAACTGCAAAAATCGTCCCTGTGGCAAACTTTTGGGGCAAATATTATCCCTGACCAACATCAAATGACTAAAATACCCCTGTTCAAACTTTAGGGATGATTTTTGCAAGTTCTTATTCATTAAGTTTTTAGTTTTTTACGCAAATGGTCCCTGTGTTGCGTCAAGTTTTATAGTTAGTCCCTAATTTTGTGCAGTTAGTTTATCCGTTAAGTTATTTGCACAGTTAGTCCTCAGTTAATATTTTTTGCAAAGTTAGTCCTCATTTTCTAAAAAAGTCCTTATTTTTTGCATCGTTAGTCTATCCATTAATATTTTTTACACCGTTGTCAATCCGTTGATATTTTTTACGTTCTCGTCTATTTTTTAACGTTTTTGTCTATTTTTTTTTTACGTTTTTGTCTATTTTTTTACGTTTTCATCTATTTATTTTACGTTCAAGTCCATTTTTTTAACATTTACGTCTATTTTTTTTTTACGTTTTTGTCAATTTTTTTTACGTTTTCGTCTATTTTTTTTTTACATTCTCGTCCGTTTTTTAAAACATCATTCCGGACAACTTTTGTGTTTTACACTTTTGATGATTCGGACCAGAAAGGGGTCAAAACCGTGAGTTAAAATCGAAACAAAAACTTTTTTTTTTTTTTTTTTTTTTTTTTTTTTTTTTTTTTTATCAAATGTCAAGTTTTCTTCTAGTATACTTACCTAATCACAAAAAGGCAGAAAACGGATTAAAAAAACATATGAAAACAGACGAAAACGTAAAAAAGCAGACAAAAACGTGAAAAATAGACGAAAACTTTAAAAAAACGGACGAGAATGTAAAAAAAATAGATGAAAACGTAAAAAAATTGACAAAAACGTAAAATAAAATAGACGAAAACGTTAAAAAAATACGAGAACATAAAAAAAATAGACGAAAACGTAAAAAAATTGACAAAAACGTAAAAAAATAGACAAAAACATTAAAAAATGGACGAGAACGTAAAAAATATTAACGGATTGACAAAGGTGCAAAATATTAACTTTGCAAATAACTTAATGGATGGACTAACGGTGTAAAAAATATTAACGGATGGACTAACGGTGCAAAAAATAGGACTTTTTTAGAAAATGAGGACTAACTTTGCAAAAAATATTAATTGAGGACTAACTGTGCAAATAATTTAACGGATAAACTAACTCCACAAAATTAGGGACTAACTGTAAAACTTGACGCAACACAGGGACCATTTCGTAAAAAACTAAAAATGAAATGAATAAGAGTAAATTGCAAAAATCGTCCCTAAAGTTTGAACAGGGGTATTTTAGTCATTTGATGTTGGTCAGGGACGATATTTGCCCCAAAAGTTTGCCACAAGGACGGTTTTTGCAGTTTCAACAGTTCTGGGATGAAACATGCAAATTGGCCAAAGTTTAGGGACGATTTTTGCAATTCCCTCATAATTATATGATCATTATCAAGTCCAATTGAACGATCTATAATGAGTTTTTTCTTTTTTTTTTTTTTTTTTTTTTTTTTTTTTGAACAGCAACTTTATTAGAACCTAGCAAGGAGCTAGAACAATTACAAATAAAAACCATTTCAACATATATCCGACATCGGTTAAAGAAGTGAAATATTCCTTGGTTATATACTACATTGTATGACAATCCGACATGTTGAGAATGCTATTAGGTTTTCAGGTATATTGGTTGACAGAAGTTTATATTTATATATAGATATAGATATAAATTTAAACAATAAAATTCTTTCCGCTATGTCTCTGAAAATTTAGTATAAATTCAAAACTTTTAAATTTTTATTGTCCTTTTCACTTACAACTAACACTAACCATATTATAATGAAAGTATTTCGCCACATGTGTTCATTTCAATCTCTAAACGTTGCACCGCTCAAGCTAAACTTATCTAACTCCTGTCGTACAATGCCATATTGATTTTACACCGACCTTACGAAAATGAATCAAGAGGTGACTCTACATATGTAAGGTCTCCATTGAGCCGATATGAGTTTGGTCTTTAAACTCTTACCATTAAACTGATCCAAACTACATTGCCAATTTGAGCCCTCTTGGTTGTCTATATTTCTAGTAATTAAGATATCAAGAGAGTGACAATTTTGTCATGCCTATGTACTACGCATTAAGTACCAAGGTACCAATGAATGCGTGTCACCAAAATCATCCAAAACACATAGATGTATCACCCATGTAAGTCGTTTGAGTTTGAGTTTGAGTTAGGTTCATCCAAACTATTGATGTTTTGCAAATGGAAATGTAACAAGTTACACAAAATTTGTTTACTGATTTTATTTACAACACTTAAATTATACCAATGAAAATACATTTTAAATCCAATCTATTAACATATTTTGCATCAAGTATTATATAACACAAAACAAAAATATTTAAGGTTAAAGTTGATAAAGAAAGACCTAAAAAAATCAAAGTGGACAGTTAATATTGGACGGAGTAAGTAATGTGAACTTAGCTTAGCAGTTTGATGGCATCTACATACGTGATACCATCAATTTAGCTATCTTACATCCCACGTAGATTACAGAAGTGAAATATTCTTTGGTTATCATTTGATCCTAAGTCTATATGGTATAGGGTATCATGATCATACATGTGAAGAATAATATACTTAGGTTATAAAGTACATGGTTTTTTTTTTAAAGGTGAATTTCAACTTAGAAACGACCACCTTCGCGGACAGCGAAGGCCCCATCGCCACCCCGCCAGACTATGTTGTCTTAACCGGGTCCACGCTGATCTCAGGTGGTAACGGGTTTCCCCCGGAAACCGTACTGCCTCCACACAAGTTTTACCTTACTGGAGAAACAGCCGGATGAAAACCGGGCCATGCTCAGGATTCTAACCCCAGCGGCTTGGTCTAAGGGCTTCGAATCCATCATTGCAATATATCTCCGGAACAAATGGTCTGCAAGTGAACCACAAGTGGGGACTTCCCGGGTGGTCACCCACCCGGTACTACTCCCATTTGTGGGTGCTTAACCAAATAAGCCCCACCCACTAGACCATGGGTCCTTTGATATAAAGTACATGGTTAGTAAGGTTTATTGAAAACCTAATATACATTTTTTAATTTTTAATATCCTAAAACTTTATTGGCCAAGTATCTATTATTTTTATTTTGTTAATGTCAGTTGAACCTTGTATAGTTGTATGACTTGTATCCCATATTCCCATATAGGCCAAAGAAGCGAAGTCTTACTTGGATATACACTATAGTGTATAGGGAGACGTTGGAAGAACATGTTGGAATTATGATATCATGACATTCATATATTATAAACCAAACACATCAAATGAGCATAGCGGAAGCAATTATAACAAGATCAAATAACATGTAATTAATTAATCAATAATTAAATAGTAAACATACCTTTGTGATTCTAGCCCGAACAAGAATCAAAAGCAATCTTCCAGAACAAGAACCCTAATTAGGGTTTATATGGATTACAAGAATTACCCCTTACCTCTTTTGTAATTCAATCCAAGAATCAAACAATAGTGTGTTTGATTCACGTTCTTGTACACACGTACTAATTCAAGAAAAAGTTTATGCAAGTAATTAAACACAAAACTTTGTTTGATCTATGAAAATCGAAACCCTTAGGGTTTTGTTTAGATGGATCGACCAAAGACAAAGAGAGGAGAGAAAACACCAAGATGTGTGTGTACAAGTTATGAGAAAACCATGCATCTTGAGTTTGCTTATATACTATTCAAAACTTGGAGCTCAAGGCACATAAGGAGGTGGGAACCTCCCTATGCAGATCAGCCATGGACTCCCCTAGGGGTTTCCGGAACCTTCTCTTGTTTTCAAATTTTGCCTAGTATTACTTTCCTAATCTTCGTTTAATAGTCCATTAGTCATTAATCATTAAATACCAATTACTATTATTTATTTTGTGTTTAATAATTAATTATAACATTTATAAATAATTATTACTTTTTCTCTTCATACGTATTGTGTGCAATCCCGTGATCTCAAGTTCGATCCTAATACACGACTATTATTATTTTGTCTATAAAACCAACAGAACAGTGTTATGTTTTCAAAAGTGTAATCAGCTGACATTTTTTTTTTCAAAAAACGTCAGTAGACTACGAATTTGAAAATTAATATAAATTCTAATTTTTTAAAAATATTTTATCATTCGAAAAGAATTCTTGCTCCAAATTATTTTATTTATTTAACAAGATTGTCCTTATGTTTACTCTTCTTTACAATACATAAGCGTTTATTGCAATTTGCAACGAGTGATGTATCTTCTCATCTTCAGGACTTGTTGAATAAGCATTTTGAATTGTGCCACTTTAGGAAGGGTCGTTGAATAAGTTTAATGCAATAAGCTATTTGGTTTTACAATCAGCCTATGTATAACTAACTCATTGGTGTCAAAAAAGTTGTCGTGCATGACCCATAATGGAAGAGCTTATTTGTTTAGCTTTTAAACTAATAAGTAGATAAGCACATACTCTTCTTATAAGCTACATCTCTCGTACCTCGCTCAGGTTTTTCCTAAGGTAGGAGTATCATTTAATCTACATTCTACCTCCCCTCTTACATCGCACGGCAGGGTATTGTTATTATTGTTGTCTTTTAATAATCTAACCGAACGACCATTGTTCTGTTTAAGACTACATAGTATGTTCATGTCCAAACACAAGATAATATATACATAAACCGCACAACATCCCTCACCCTCATAACCTTTCTATGCATAAGCTGTAGTTAAATTTGTTTCATCATTCAATCAGCTTCACTTTAAGTTCATAAATACTTGATGGATCACTTATTCTTTTATGTAACCCATTAACATTGTATAGTACCCTAAATCACGATACGTTTAGATTTCTCTATACATACTTGGGTCGCCTATGTGATGCTACATGTCTGGAAATAAGTAGAGAGAAAAAGAAAGCGAACCTTGGAACTTAAGTCATATGCAATTCGCGATTTCAAATATAATCACTGAAAAAAAAATGAAGCTCAGAATTTCCTTGATTTCATCTCATTCAAGAGATGTAGTGCAATGGACCCAACCAATGCCTAGGCTTATCATCACAGCTAAATTGCAGCGGCGGGGTCAGTATCTTGGTAGTGGTACAATTCCACCACTAGACCACTGGTGCCTTGTTGTTAACTCATTGGATTTTATAATCATTATCAACACAAGTTACGAAAGTGTCATTCCTCTGAATTTTCTTACAATGTCTATTTGACAACGAAAGAAAACACGTTTTGTGGTGAAGTTGCTTTGTTTTTTTGTAAACGTGAGATGATGATTTATAAAAAAATATCTCAATTTCAACACTGACATCAACAATAACTAAGTCACTCATTTTCTTATAAAATACTTAAATACGTTAAATCATATTTTTTCCATCATTTGCCTCTCGTGTTTTCTTCTACTTCTTCTTTTCATAATTACATTTCTCAAATCTAATTCTATGCGTAATCAAGCTTTTATTTTCTTAAACATCATTTGAGCTGTTTATTAGCCTGAGTGCGGACGAGGTGGGCAACAAGCTTTTAAATTCTCCCCATAGATAACTTGTAGCATGAATCATTATGTAGGTATGTAAGTTTTCACATGCATTTGATAAAGTCCTTTCAACTATCTTACATCCCACATAGGTTTAAGAAGTAAAATCTTTTTTGTTTTTTTATTATACAGAATGATAATCACACATGTCTTGAATATTACTATGTTTTCAGATACATGTGTTGTTGAAGTTGATTATAAAATGAAAAATTTCCAACTCCAATCAACACATGTATCGGAAAATGAATATAATTTCTTGACTTTTTTAGTATTTATTGTCCCAAAAAAGACCAAATTTCACCGGTGACAAAGAGATTTGTTTTTTGAGTTTATTCATTACTACTTACTACTAAAAATGTCACAATAGTCGAGTTTTATGTCCTAAAGTGATTAGAAAGCCTTTGCATCACGGAACGTGAAATGTAAGTCCATCTATTATTCTTGTTTACTACTCGTAATTGACACGTAGATGATCACAAATATTATGTTCGTGTTTATTCTGTAAGATACTTGTATACTAACACAAATGAGCAGCTTGGACATATATGGTCATAGATAGATAATGAACATTGCGCCTTTGTATTTACGTTAATTTAAAGTCATTAACTTTTGACCTTAACAAACCGATCATATAATTTTGTTTACTTTTTAGACTTGAATATATGTTATGCTGGTTCCAGCATTGAAGTGTATATCTTTTATATAATAAAAGAATTACAACATTTTGGAGTGTTTTTGCAAATCCCTTCTTATTGAAAAAAAAAATTAGACCAATAGGAGAGCTCGATTTTGCCACGTAGACGAAATCGAGCAATATGATTGGTCAATAGAAAGTCAAAATTAAATTGATTTTTGTCAAATTTAATAAATTTGATGGAGAAATTTGGTTAAGAAAAAAAATGCATAAAAATATAGGTGTCAAATTTATGAAAACAAAAACTTAAAAAAAAAAGGAAGTAATTAATAAAACTTTGGTGGTTGAATTTTAAATAAATTATATAGAGCTAACTGTAAAATTACAAGTTTCCATGTTTTTTAATAACTTTAACAAAAAAACAAATAACCCCTTACACTTTATACCCCCTATAGTTTATAATTAACTTAGTTTAAAATTATATGAGTATTAGTATTAGTTTTTAGAATTTCATCATTAAAATTACAAAATTTGGTAAATATGCGAATTAGTTTTAATACACGTTAAATATTTTTTAAACTAATGTTTGTTTTAGACTTTTCTAGAATATATATATATATATATATATATATATATATATATATATATATATATATATATTAAATAAGAACTCATTTTATTCTATTTAAAAATTTAATTTATACATACACTGGTTTGAATATTAAATACGGCTAAATTATTAGTAACGGGTATATAAATATCAAATGGTAAGCACGATTTAGTGTGATATGAAAATAAATATATGCGATTCAACTTATAACAACGACTAATGAAATTGTTATTTGAAATTTATATATGGATATCCAAAAAAACATTTTAAAAACTTTATGGAGTAAATTTTTATCAACGCTCATTATGTGCTACTAAACTTGCACATTTTTTACAACATGATATCAATAGTTAAAGTTAAACAATAATCTCAACCTCAAACTCAACATGTTTGTCTGTTAAAAACGTTATAGAAAGCTAATTATTAAAAAAACAAACAAACACATGGGTTAAATAGTCATTGTTTAATTTAGAAGGTGTTCTCCTTAAATTATAAAAAAATCCACGCATCACAATCCTTATTTGATAACAATCACCTCCTAAATCAAAAAAAGAAAAACTACGTAGGTGATAACCTAACTTTATTCATTGACGCGATGTAAAAAAAAAACTAAATAGTTGGCTGTTGTAAAGGAATTAAAAGTATGTACGTGAGAATTATTAAGCAAGTATATATATTTTTAATCAGGTTATTACGTTACTATACTGCGATAATGTTATTGAGTTGGTAATCACATATGTGAGATACAACCATTCTTCTATACTTATGATTTATGTGTTAACCTCTTTTTGCTTCTGAATAGAATCCGAAAGAGACCTCAACAGAACTTTGACTTATGCCTTATCTAGCTGATAGTTTTTAGTAACTTTTTTTATGGTTTAACTTTTTTTTATACACACCAACTTTTAGTAACTTTTTTTTAATGTTTTATTGAAAAATTCTATACTTAATATTTGTGTTTTTACTATAAACACACTAGGCTATGATAGAATTAGTTGTTAGTTCATGGGTTTTTTATTAAGCTTCTCAAAAAAGCTTAATGATTTATAATAAACTTATTGCGTTATAGTAATTGAATAAGCCAATAAGCACCTTTAATAAGCATAACTAAACACCCCTTTAGTTCTAATATGAAGTTTTCTTATTTGATATTAGAACTAACTTTGTTGTTATCCTCACTGTAATGTAACATGTTAGTGGTGTTTGCAGTTTTATAATCTTATCGCACATACTAAAATGTAAAGCAATTTGTTGTGTGCGTTTTTTTAGAGGAGGATTAAGTATCAACACATGATTGTCGTGGAAGAATTTTCTACGCCCGCTCAATGTGTTTTAGTGCTTGTATGGGGAATTTTATTGTAGGAATTCTTAGCAGGTGTCTTTGAATGAGTTAATGAAACTTAGCAGGTGTTTGCTGTCATAGATAACGCTATTTGTGTCAACCAACGGTCTAAAATATGTGTGTCTTTTACCTTGATGATTTAGGCTAATTGTGAAGAAAGTTGCACTAAAGTGAAAGGTCGATAAGGGTTCAAACAATCCTAAAAGACTTGCGAATGTACTCTTTGCCTTTTTTTCATGCATTTATAATTTACTTATGCAAGTAATAGTAATTTCCTTATACAGTTCGGTCTCAGAGAAAAATTATTCTTATACCCTTATACATAAACGTATTCTACCATTACATCTTTTTTTGTTTATCTTTATGTAATAAAGAAGCTATACTGTAAGCATCTATGTTAATTTGGTAATTTTATGATCAACCATGAGAAGTAAATAGCACAAACTTATGAAAATACAAATTTTCAAACAAAAAGATACATTAGTAAACATGGTATGATGGTTATTCATAATCAAAGAAATGAATCAACCTTCAAAGTTATCTAAGAGCACTAGGTACCGTGGTGCCATCGGCTTGGTGTCGTGGGCATTTTTTGCTGCCACGTCAGCAAAAAGCTCCACGGCATCAGAAATCCCACGGCACCACATTTCATGGGTATCCGTTGGCACCAGAATTTCTGGTGCCGTCGGCCAAATTTTTTTTTTACTTATATTAAAATATATACAATATAAACTAAATAAACTTCATTAATATTAAAAACAAACATTACAAATAAAAAAACACACATTACAATAAAAAAAAAAATACAATTCTTTGGCTTTTTGGCTTTTGCTCGCTGCTCACGAGCTCTTGCTTCCCTTTCTTCCTCTACTTCAACACGTAATAATTCTTGCATATTTTGTTCAAAAAATTCTTCATCAGTCAACT
The DNA here is from genome assembly GCA_030686995.1 of Artemisia argyi. NCBI lineage: Eukaryota > Viridiplantae > Streptophyta > Magnoliopsida > Asterales > Asteraceae > Artemisia > Artemisia argyi. Next base: position 17,514,258 of record CM060684.1, on the reverse strand, counting down.
CTCTCCAAATGGGTTGGTTTTCCACAGGTAGATTGTTCACCGGTTGATCGGGTTGTTGTTGGACAACATGTGGATTAGGCACCGGTTCATTATCCGGTGTGAATACCGGAAAGATGTCTTCTGGTGGAGTGTTCATGGGTGTAGTTGCATTCAGATTCATGCTAGAGCTTGGGAATTGCTGGCCAAAGTCATGGTGACTTGGGAATTGCTGGGAAAAATCACGATGAGTGGGAAATTGTTGGGAGAAGTCACGGTGAGTTGGAAATTGTTGAGAGAAATCTTTGCGAGACATTGTCTAAGAGAAATGTGTGAAAATTATGTGTGAATTGTGTGAGAATTAAGTGTGAACTGAAATGGTGTTAAATAAACTCAAAAACCCCGCCCATTCATTTCAAATTTTGAATTTTAAACGTTTAAAAAAAATCCCGCCCATTCATTTCAAATTTTTAATTTTAAACGTTTAAAAAAAATCCCGCTTCTACATCTGAATTTGAATTTTGAAAATTTTAAAAATCCCCTATAAATAACACACCATCTAATACTTTTCTTCACACACTTCTAAAGCATTTCACAATGAATAATCGTTGGTCAATGGAAGAAGAAATCTTGCTAGCTATCGTATGGCTTGAAGTTCAAGATTCTACAGACCTTTTGATTGAACGTTCTTTTTAGAATGTCGTTACACGAAAGTTTAACGATCAGACTAATGGTGTTCACCGTAATAAAAATAGTATTACGGCTCAATGGAATAGAATGAACGTTGAATATTGTAGATATAATGCTATTTACAAAGAGTTGCAGCGTACAAGTCAAGACGCTAAACGTCTCACCAATGCAAACCAAATTTATTATGAACGCTATGGGAGAGAGATATATTACCAACAAGTGTGGTTCACTCTGAGAAACACAAGGGCATGGGACAGATACGATGAGTAATGGTCTTTTATGTTAAGTATTCTGTTTCGTTTCTTTATTATGATGTTTATGTAATGTTAAGTATTCTGTTTCGTTTCTTTTATGTTAAGTATTCCGTTTCGTTTCTTTTGTATGATGTTTATGTAATGTTTACGTTTTTATTTAATGAAATTAATGTTTTATTAAGTTTTTAGTTAATTTTTTTTTTTTTTTTTTTGAAATCTTTATAAAACAACTACTAGCTCCCTTTTAGAACCATGCTCCCATTTTCAAAAAATGTTACCATTTCCAGCCAAAAATAAAATAAAAAAAATACACGATGGCGCAGCGCCGATGGGACGGCGCCAGATGCAATGGCGCGAGCGACGGTATCGTGCGCCGTCGAAAAAATTGGGCTGGTGGCCATGGCGCCAGCCATGGCACCACCGTACCCCAAGCTCTAAATATGCTACATATTTTAATAAAAATATAAGTAAAAGAAATACCAAAATTACAAAACACATCGTAAATTGATATCACAGGTTAGCAAAACTAAAAGCATATATCACTAACATCTTATGCAAGTCAAGTATCATCATGTGATTTTGCTTGAATAATAAAATATTATTTTTAATTCAAAAGAATTCTCCTATAATAATAAGTAGATTATAACATATATACATGTCGTTTTTTATTTTTAGTCCACTAAGTAAAACCATTTGAAACATGTTAAGTGATTTATTTATTAATCGATAATAATATATAATCAAAAAGAAATTTTAAAAATCATGTGCATGCACAGGTATAATAACTGGTATACATAATATATAAAAAATTTGATAGTTAGAAGATTTTTGCAAAAACCTCATTTTCAACTTTAACTTTTATATATACCTTTTGTATACCGAAGTTAAAATCTAAATGATAAATAGAGTATGGAATTAAGATCCAACTAATGAAACGGGTCTACATGCATGCTGCTAAACTAAATTAAACATGAAGCAAACTATTGAATGATATGTATAGTAAACTATTGAGCGTATAAATTTTTCATACTTTTTGCGTCATCACTTAATAGCATAATTTAAACTTTGGCATTAGTGGCGTAGATTAGAATGCTAGAGTTTGATTGTGGTTTAGGTTGACTATAAGGGGTTAAGTCCATTTCTAAAGTTTTTGCCTTGCTGTAAACATTTTATGTTAAATAGAGGTAGGAAAATACGTATAACATGATGGAGTGTGATTCTTTTGGTAAGTATACCGTGCTATAACTTAATGGTCAACGGTTCGACTCCTAAAAATCTTCTCTCAATCGTTTTTATTTTCAATTTTTTGTTGCTGCTAACAACTCACTGCTTTTTTATTTAGGATATATTTCAGATAAATAAAGAAAAAACTCTTGATGTCATTATAAAGTCAAGTAAACATATTCTTCTTCAAAATTGCCATAGAATTTATTGTTCTAAAATCACTTTTATCATTTTAACTTCATCCAACTAGATGTTCAACAACATCCATGTGACTATAAATTGAGGGCTTTGAGGCGACTTAAGTCCCTCTTAGTTGTCTTCATTTCTAGCAAAGACAGAGTGACAAGTTTGTCCTACCGATATTTATTTTTACATCACAAGCCACAAGGTACTAACGGATGTGTGTCACCCGAGTTATCTAAAAAGATAGATTTGTCTCTCTCACGAGTCCTACTAAAAAACTCACCGAACCTCACACAAGTCGAGTCCAGTTCATTTATCCAAACTATTGATGTTTCCCAAAGCGACCTTAATCACTCATACAAAGATTTCCTACTTATATCAGATTTAAAGTATATTTAACATAGTAAAATGCTTAAACAAAAGTACTTGCCGCGTTGAATACTCGGTTAACTTCCTGATTCATGAAACACAGAAGGAGTTGCATAATCACCGGCTTAAAAAAAAAATATGCGTACTTTCTAAAGATTAGTTCATCCTTATATATCCCACATAGGTGAAAGAAGTGAAATCTTCTTTGGTTATATACGGCATTGTAAGAGAACAATTTATGTTTTCGGTTACATTATGCAATTGGAGTTTATTATATTAGCGAAAAAGTAAATGTCCGTTCATTAAGGCACAAAACAAAGACTAATTCATTTAGAAAAACTTATAGCCTGAACATAAATAAACATGTCACAAACATTCACTAATAAAACTCCGTTCATTTACTTACATCGTCTTTATGTAAGCTTGGTAACTACATATATAAACGAACTTTACAATGTAATACGAATAAGAATGTAGATAGTAAAATGACCGGACCCGGTAAACCTTTGAGAGCATTGAAACAAAGACAAGTATCTTCCACCAACACCGGTCCTTTCACCTACACACATAAAACACAAATAACACTTCCACAAAAAACCGTAAAAAAACACAAAACATGCACAACCATTAATAAAAACACAATAATTATGGGATAAAATGATAATGTTACTTACAGTCGAGTTTAAGAGACTGAAAGGGAATAGAATGTCCCAAAATAAGTTTAACTTCTTCACGCTTCTTTGCATTCCCAGTCGTAGAAAAGACTTGGAAGTTATGGGCCTGTTAATATATTACATATGTAAAAGAATTCAGTTTGTGAAATTTCATGTTAAATAGTTGGAGGGAGAAGAAATACATGGGTGGTAAGGTGATTTGCTGGTAAGTTGAGTGTGACTTTCTTGGAAGGTCTATGGTTCAAATCTTAGCATTTCTATCTTATGGCTTTTTATAATTAATTCTAAAAGTTTTTTTTTTTTTTTTTTTTTTTTTTTTTTTTTTTTTTTTTTCTCTTTTGAAAAATATCATATTAGTTTTTTCTTAAAAAGGTTGAGATTTGGGCATCAAAATGTACCTGTTTAATAATTTGTGCCTCAAAATTTACTTTGAAAAAAAATACTATTTTAGCGATATATGATATTATGTTTTTAAATACCGCAATATATGTTGTGTAAGCACACAAAATAACGACGAGACCCAGGAAAAATTACGTCCGAACCCACAGAAAATTACACTTTTCAAATAAAAGATGCGAGTCCGGATGTACTTTTTATGGGTCCCGCCGTTCTTTTGGTGTGTTTAACTTGTGCCCCTAGGGCACAAGTAAGAAAAACTCATGTATGTTATATCGTTGATCATCATATTAAGTAATCACATAAGTATTTTGCACACGGCCTTCATATTCTTAGCTACGACACTGTTAATAACAACGGCTCCGAAGAGCAGAGACCACGTACGAAAAGGAAAAAACAAGGCTCCAAATAAATCTGAAAACCAAAAACCAAACTAGAATACAAAATGCAACAAAAAGAGATGAAAACAGTCTCAAAATACAAGAGATCAAACTAGTTCATTACTAAGACAAAATTACCAAATTCATAACGATATCTCATATATGAGTGTTATACTAAGGGTTTCATCAACGTAATAAGTAAGTATTCAATCCAACTTCGACGTGTTTAAAAGAATCTAACGACAACGCAACACGTTAGCAAATTTCATTTTTGAAATATTTGCTAGAATATCCTTACTTTGTAAACACGTATAAACTATCTAGAATTCTAGAAACGTATATGAAGATTTTGTGAGTAAACAGTATTTATGGTTTTTGACCTGCCACAATCCGAGTGTTTACCTCATCGTTACTAGACGATTTATGTTTTAGAATAATACAATGATGAATGATCATATGATATGAAACATCTACTAATAGTATGTTTAACAATGGGTTATTAAACCGATCATTACGATATCAAGTTTTAAAATAAGTTAATGGGCCTGATAACCAATTAGAGTTGGTTACCCTACATTTACTTTCTAAAGCTAAGTTAAGGGTGTGCTTGGTTCAAAATAGGGAATGAGAAAAGGAAAGTCAAATGAAATGCTAAAGAAATTGAAAGGGTAAGAAAAACATTATTAGGTAATGGCTCATTACCTACTATTGGGTAATAGGTCATTGCATTATACTTTACCAAGCAATTTTTTTTATTATCTTTGTCATTCCTCACCTATAAACCCCTACCAAGCATGCCCTAAGTTTGTTTTACTAATTCAAATAGAATTGTTTGCTTTAATTTAAGGATTAATTGCATCAAACCTTTATTCGTTGGTAGTTTGTGTGTACAAGAACGAGGTAATTACTTACTTTAGTAATTATCAAGAGATCGATAAACAAAACGGCAAGGGGTTTATCATTAATCTATTTGTACAAGAATCAAGGTTAATTTGAAGTGCATCGGGTACGTTTACTATTTATGTTTTAGTTAATATTTATGTGTTATACTTGATCCTAGCTTCCGCAATACGTGCTATTTAATTGTTAAACTCTAACATTATAGTCATTAACTTTTGACCTTAACAAACCGATCATATGATTTTGATTACTGTTAATATAGATTTGAATATATGTTATGCTAGTTCTTTTAACAAATAAACGAGCATTATGAAGTAAACCAAACAAAATTAGATAGGGTATAGTATACCAGGTAAACCTTTAAATATTTATCTTAGAAAATTTTTACCGTAAGAAAGATGATCAAAATACAACCGATTTGATCCCAGTATTGAATCACATTTGATTTTTACGCAATTTATAACATATATTGAAATGTATATATACATTAGTATATAAAAAGTTTGATAGTTTAGATGATTTTTGCAAAAAAAATCATTTTCAACTTTAACTTTTATATAGTCCTTTTGTATACCGAAGTTAGAAGTCTAAATGAGAAATAGAGTAAGAATTGAGATCCAACTAACGAAACGGTTCATGAGCCACAACATTTATCTTTTTGAACATTCATTTTTAAATAACAAAATGATATGACTCTATTTATTTAAAGACTTTTATCCAAATAAAATATTTAATTGTAGTAACAATAATACGACATATCTCTACATGCATGCTGCTAGACTAAATTAAACAGGAAGCAAACTATTGAATGATATGTAAACTATTGAGCGTATAAAATTTTCATACTTTTTGCGTCATCACTTAATAGCCTAATTTGAACTTTGGCATTAGTGGTATGTAAGCACGTACTCTGTTTGTTTGATAAAACCAGTTCATATTTATTTCCCAGATACGTGAGAGAAGTGAAATCTTCAATTCTTTGGTTATATAACGGGGATAGCTTGGTTTCAATTTTTATAGTCAATTAGTTAAATCCTTCACAAAAAATACACAAATAATGAATCAAATATCCAAGGAAAAGAATCAGGACCCACAAAACAAATCAAATACTCACATTTATAGCACAAAATTGTTGCTAATATATTTCTTATATAATATATTGCATGAGGATCATGCATGTCGATACCGGTATTATGTTTTCAGAACTTGATTGTGGTTGAGGTTGATTATATGGGGTTAAGCCCGTTTCTAAAGTTTTTGTCTTGCTGTAAACATTTTATCTTAAATAGATGTACGAAAATATGTATAACATGATGGAGTGTGGTTCTTTTGGTAAGTTTAATGTGCCATAACCTAATGGTCAACGGTTCGATTCCCAAAAGATCTAGTTCTGTCTTTTATATATTCAATTTTTTATTTATTTATTTATTTATTTATTTTGTTAACAACTCACTGCTTTTTTATTTAGGATATATTTCAAAATAAATAAATAAAGAAAAAACTCGATCATGATGTCATTATAAAGTCAAGTAAACATATTCTTTGTCAAAATTGCCATAGAATTAATTGTTCTAAAATAACTTTTAACATTTTAACTTCGTCGAATTAGATGTTCAGCAACATCCATGTGAATATAAATTGAGGGCTTTGAGGCGGCTGAAGTCCCTCTTAGTTGTCTTCATTTCTAGCAAAGACAGAGTTACAAGTTTGTCCTACCGATATTTATTTTTACACCACAAGCCACAAGGTACTAACGGATGTGTGTCACCCAAGTTATCTAAAAAGATAGATGTGTCACTCTCACGAGTCCTACTAAAAAACTCACCGAACCTCACACAAGTCGAGTCCAGTTCACTTATTCAAACTATGATGTTTCGCAAAGCGAACTTAAAAACTCACACAAAAATTTCCTATTTATATCATATTGAAAGTATATTTAACATATAAAATGCTTAAACTAAACTACTAGCCGCGTTGAATACTCGGTTAACTTCATGATTCATGAAACACAAAAGGAGTTGCATAATCACCAGCTTAAAAAATAAATAAATAAATAAATAAAAATAAAAAAATTGCTTACATTTCTAAAGATTAGTTCATCCTTATATATCCCACACAGGTGAAAGAAGTGAAATCTTCTTTGGTTATATACTACATTTGTAAGAGAAGAATTTATGTTGAGAATGCTATCATGTTTTCGGTTACATGATGCAATCGGAGTTTATTATATTAGCGAAAAAGTAAATTTCCGTTCATTAAGGCAGAAAACAAACACACATGGCTGGTTACTAGACTAATTCATTTAGAAAAACATATAGCCTGAACATAAATAAACATAATGTCACAAACATTCACTAATAAAACCTCCGTTCATTTACTTACATTGTCTTTATGTAACTATGTAAGCTTGGTAACTGGCCATATATAAACGAACTTTACGCTGTAAAACGAATAAGAATGTAGATAGTAAAATGACTGAACTGGTAAACCTTTGAGAGCATTGAAACAAAGACAAAGTATCTTCCACCAACACCGGTCCTTTCACCTACGACACACACAAAACACAAATAACACTTCCTCATAAAACAGTAAAAAATACACAAAAGAACAAAAATGCACCTGGTTAGCCGCCAATCTAGCTTTTTCTTTAGAAATATGCTCCGGGTCATCTTGCAATTCTGGCACTGATAAATAAACCAACCAATTAATAAAAACACAACAATTATTGGATAAAATGATAATGTTACTTACAGTCGAGTTTAAGAGACTGAAAGGGAATAAAATGTCCCAAAATAAGTTTAACTTCCTAAACCTTCTTTGCATTCCCAGTCGTAGAAAAGACTTGGAAGTTATGGGCCTGTTATTATCTATACTACTATATAATGCATTTGGTACTATTATATAATTAGAAAGACTTAAAATTCAGATTTTTACATGCTTATTATGGAAAGATTTCAAAATTAATAGGTTAAGAAGTTGGTTAGGAAGTTTGTTAGGAAGCATGTTGTTTGTTCAAACTAAAATTATTTGGCTTAACTATCTCTACCATCTCTACTTATGAAGCATAAAGACAACTAAATGTGTAACAGAATAACCGAATAATGCAAAATATAGTCACATTTATCCGCCGCCGCATTGTGCGGGTACCGTTCTAGTATTTTGATATGGGAAAAAATTGTCAGTTTGTTAAATTTCATGTTGAATAGTTAGAGGGAGAAGAAATTCATAGTTGGCAAGGTGGTTTGCTGGTAAGTTGAGTGTGACTTTCTTGGAAGGTCTATGGTTCAAATCTTAGCTTTTCTATCTTATTGCTTTTTATAATTGAGAATATATTAGCTACAATTTTTTGTAGCTAATTGACTACAATTTTAAGCTATAAAATGTGGGTCTCTCATTTTTTTTTTGGGTCCTGATTATTTTCTATGGGTCCCTGATTCATTGCTAGTGTAATTTTTGTGAATGATTGTAGCCAATTGACTACAAAAATTGTAGCCAAAATATACCTTTATAATTAATTCTATAAGTTTTTTTTTTTTTTTTTTTTTTTTTTTTTTTTTTATCTTTTCTCTTTCGAAAAATATCATATTAGTTTTTTCTTAAAAAGGTTGAGATTTGGGCATCAAAATGTACCTGTTTAATAACTTGTGCCTCAAAATTTACTTTGAAAAAAAAAACTATTTTATCGATAGATGATATTATGTTTTTAAATACCGCAATATATGTTATATCGTTGATCATCATATTAAGTAATCACATAAATATTTTGCACACCGCCTATATGACACTGTTAATAACAACGGCTTACGAAAAGGAAAAAACAAAGCTCCAAATAAATCTGAAAACCAAAAACCAAACTAGAATACAAAATGCAACAAAAGGAGATGAAAACAGTCTCAAAATACAAGAGATCAAACTAGTTCATTACTAAGACAAAATTAACAAATTCATAAGGATATCTCATATATGAGTGTTTATACAAAGGGTTTCATCAACGTAATAATTATTCAATCCAACTTCGACGTGTTTAAAAGAATCTAACGACAACACAACACGTTAGCAAATTTCATCTTTGAAATATTTGCTAGAATATCCTTATTTTGTAAACACGTATAAACTATCTAGAATTCTAGAAACGTATATGAAGATTTTGTGAGTAAACAGTATTTATGGTTTTTGACCTGCCACAATCCGAGTGTTTACCTCATCGTTACTAGACGATTTATGTTTTAGAATATTACAACGATCATATGATATGAAACATCTACTAATAGTATGTTTAACATTGGGTTATTAAACCGATCATTACGATATCAAGTTTTAAAATAAGTTAATGGGCCTGATAACCAATTAGAGTTGGTTACCCTACATTTACTTTCTAAAGCTAAGTTAAGGGTGTGCTTGGTTCAAAATAGGAATGGGAAATGGAAAGTCAAATGAAATGCTAAAGAAATAGAAAGGGTAAAGAAAACATTATTGGGTAATGGCCCATTACCCACTATTGGGTAATAGGTCATTACATTATACTTTACCAAGCAACTTTTTTTATTATCTTTGTCATTCCTCACCTATAAACCCCTACCAAGCATGCCCTAAGTTTGTTTTACTAATTGAAATAGAATTGTTTGCTTTAATTTAAGGATTAATTTCATATATCACTATACTTTCATAATTTATTTCATATATAGACAAAGTGCAAATATTAAATATATAATGTAGAATGTTTTTAATGCATGTTTGGGTATATATGAAATTTCCAACAAAAAGAAAAGGAGATATGAAATTGCCCCTTAATATAACTTTAACTTCCTCAAGCTTATAAATGTTGATGCCTTATTCCCTTTGCGTTTGTTTGTTATTAAAAGTTAAAGTAAACTCTAAAATACATCTCTATGGTTTACCTCATTCACACTCTACATACAACTCTCAAAATTTTCGACAGATACATCACTCCGTTTTAACCAATATACATCCTTCGGTTAAAATGAGGACTAACGGTGCAAATTATTTCTCTGCACTGTTGGTCCTCGGAACTAACGATTTATGCACATTTAGTCTTTTATTGAAAATGAAGGAAAAATGGGGCAAGCGAGGATCAAAAGGGTCTAGGGACTGGTATACCAACAACCCAACCATGGACATCCAATTGTGAAAGAATACTTAAGTATATTTCTTTTAACCCTTTTTTTTCGAATATATACGTTTCGTTTTCTTTACGTTTTATCCGTTTTCTTTTATGTTCACTTGTTTTTTTTAAGTTTTTATCCAATTTGTCCGTTTTTATCCGGATTTATACGTTTTATCCGTTTTTGTCTTTTTTTATTTTTTTAATGTTTTATCCCTTTTGTCCATTTTTTCCGGTTTTGTACGTTTTATCCTTTTTTGTAAATTTTATCCGTATTTTACGTTTTTATCTCTTTTTGTCCCTATGTCGTTTTTATCCCTTTCTGTCTTTTTTTTATCTGTTTTTGTACGTTTTTATCAATTTTTTTTTAATGTTTTTACCTGTTTTTTAGGTTTTCATCTGTTTTTTTACGTTTTATCCGTTTTTGTACATTTTATACGTTTTATCCATTTTTTATGCTTTTATCCATTTTTTTACGTTTTTATCCGTTTTTATACGATTTTATCCGTCTTTTACGTTTCTATCTGTTTTTTGTACGTTTTAATCCGTATTTTGTATGTTTTGTACCCTTTTTTAATCATTTTTATACGCTTTTATCGTTTTTTGTCCTTTATATCCCGTACTAAAACAGAGAAAAATGGATAAAACGTACACAAACGAATAAAAAGTAAAAAAAATGGATAAACACGTGACAAAAGCATACAAAAATGGATAAATCGTGCAAGAAAAAGATAGAAACGTACAAAAACAGATAAAAACGTTCAAAAAACGGATAGAAAAGGGATAAAATGTAAAAAAATGGTGAAAACCTAAAAATGGTTAAAAACGTAAAAAAATAGGATATAACGTACAAAAGACATACATAACTGATAAAAACGTACAAAAAATGGATAAAATATTAAAAAAAAATGTGCGAAAACGGATAAAAACGTACAAAAAACGGATAGAAACATAAAAAACCTTTAATAGGGATAAAACATAAAAAATGGAAAAAAAACGTACAAAAGTATAAAAACGGATAAAAACATACAAAAATGTATAAAAACGTATGAAAACAGAAAAATGGGAGAAAAACGTACAAAAACGAATAAAAATATAAAAACCAGATAAAAACGAATAAAACGTACAAAACCGGATAAAAACGGAAAAAATGATAAAAACGGACAAAAATGGATGAAATCGTAACAAAAGCGGATAAAACTTAAAGGAAACAGATCAAACATAAAGAAAATGGATAACATTGTAAAAAAACGTATAAATTTGAAAAAAATGGTTAAAAGAAATATACTTTTGTAATCTTTCACAATTGACGTGTAATCCGATGGTTAGGCGTTGGTATACCAATTCCTAGTCTCGGGTTCGATCCTCACTTGCCCTATTTTTAGTTTATTTCCAATGAAGGACTAACGGTGAAAGTATCGTTAGTTCTGAGGACTAACGGCGTAAATATTTTATATCTCATTAAGAGATAACGGGAAAAATAATTTGCACCGTTAGTCTCTTTATTTTAACCGAGGGATGTATATTACATAACTTTGACTAACGGAGGAATGTATCTTTCAAAAAATTTGAGAATATGATGTATAGTATGAAATTGGGTAAACCACAAGGATGTATTTTGGGGTTTACTTTAACTTTTAATAACAATGATGAGTATTTTACCTCTTCGTTGATATACTTTGAGCTATAGCTAGCAATAAACAACGATGGGGGCTCTACCTCTAGTATCTCAATTAGAATTTGATTGTCTTATACAACTTTTATATTTCGTCTAGCTTCTTGGCAGAATGTTACTATTGAAGCATAATTCCGCTAGGCAAGTCTGGACGGCTTCCACGTGCCATTCATCCTTGTCACGAGCCTTGAAGTATGCTATAAACAAGAAAGAACCCGTTAGAAGGAGTCCCGAGGCCGGAGCCCCGGAACCACCCTCCGACGGTCAAGTCAGTTCTACTCATAGTATGGAAGGATATAAATATGGAGGGATAAACCCTCTAGTTGAGAGTAATTCTAGAGAGAGAAAGTATATGTGTATATTATAGAGAGGGAAAAAGCATACCCTTGAGAGTGGTAAATACACTCTTATTTATAGGTGGACTTCTTTGTCATATCTGGTGATGGTGACACATTTAGGCGGGAAATAATTAGGCGGGAAACTGTAATATTTCCTTGGCCATTCGGATTGGTCGGTTCGGACAGGCCTTTCATATGGGCCTTCCATCTGTTGCCTTTCATCTAAGTCATTCGGCTTGGGTCCTTCGGACAGGCCTTTCATCTGGGCCTTCCATCCGGTGCCCTTCATCTGAGCCATTCGGCTTGGGTCCTTCGAACAGGCCTTTCATATGGGCCTTCCATCCGATGTCCTTCATTTGAGCCATTCGGCTTGGGTCCTTCGGACAGGCCTTTCATATGGGCCTTCCATCTTGGTGTCCTGACGGATCAGGTTTATCAGACCACATACGTCATCATGTCCCCCCAGTATAGTATTGTTGACATAGTCAATGATGCTATACTTAAGTTTTGTCTTGTCTCCCTATTTATATTTTTCATGATTCCTTTCGAATGGTTATCGACTGCATTGTTGGCTGTAGCTCGAAACCGAAAGTCATACACGTCCTCTCCATCATCCCTTTGTTTTTAGCGTAGATGAAACATAACTTCTCTACCATAATCATTATTTTTGTGAAATTTCGTTATATATTATTTACGTTTTAATCATAAACGTACACCAAACGATTTTTTTTATACCGTCGCTAGTTACCTAACTTCCGGAGGTACAAGCTAACGTTTGATTTAAATTTTGTTTGTAAACATACAACAAACACTTGTTTTTATTACCTTTACTATTTACATAGTTCCGGAGGTACAAGCTAACATTTGAGGCACTTATCACGGAGCTTATTAGGGCGTCTTGCGCCGTTTGGGAACTTGGTTGTGATCATATATGGCAACCACTTTTTGGGTATGAACTATCTTTGGGGCGTCGTGCGCTATTCGGCTCTTGGCCTTAATCGTAGATGAGATACCCCTTTTTGGGTATGGATCATTTCGGGCGACTTGTGCCATTCGGCACTTGACCTTAGTTGTAGATGTGGCGACCCTTTTTTGGGCATGAATCATTCTGGGCGACTTGGCCGTAGGTACATTTGACAACTTGGTCGTGGATACGTTTGGCAACTTGGCCGTAAATACATTTTGGCACTTGGCCGTAGATACATTTTGGCACTTGGCCGTAGATACGTTTTGGCACTTGGCCGTAGATACATTTTGGCACCTGGCCGCAGATACGTTTTGGCACCTGGCCGCAAATACGTTTTGGCACCTGGCCGTTTGGCACTTGGCCGTAGATACGTTTTGGCACTTGGCCATAGACACGTTGTGGCACTTGGCCGTAGATACGTTTGGCAACTTCGTACAGTTATTCATGTAGAGTAAAATACGAAAGATCTTGTCTTTTTTCGTTAGATATGAAAAACATAATATTTCTCCTGTATTAACACATAAATGAGTCACAACGCGACCGTAATACAACCGATAGAGGTGTCATACTCCCCCCAGTTCAACGGTGCTATTACTTGTTAGTATCGTTGAACTTGATTGGAACGTAAAAACTGCACACGCTCTGACTTTCATGAAGCCACCATGCTTGTTAGTCCTGTAGAATAAAACATGAAAGCTCTTTTGCTTTCCATCGTTAGATATGGCAAATACATTATTTCACATGGATCACCATGGGACCATAACACAACCGATGGAGGTGTTATACTACTATATTCCCCCGGTTTAATAGCGTTATAGCTTATTAATATCGTTAACTTAAATAGAAGAAAGTATTTAGGTATCATAATCAATTACTTATGACAACGCTACTCGGGGATGTAAAATATCGAATATGGTGGTGTTAGTTGTGGCAGCCCTACTGCACATTATAGCTTGAGTGATAGAAAATAGGCTTCTCAAACCGCAAAAACAACTTCTTCCATCCTCATGTTTTCTTATAATGTTCGAATAAAGATGTAAGGAGATTTGATAATACCTGTTGAGTTTATAAGAAATTTCCTTTTGGCAAATAATTTTATTTCATGTCTGGGTTTTCTCACCCCTCACGTGGACACCGATCATATATTATGTGAATAAATAAATTAACACGCTTCTTAACCCTCTTTCTCTTTTTCCAAGGAAATCTTCTTCTTTATCCTCAAAACCTCCGTCTACCCTTCATAATTTTATACCCTCACCTAACATGAGCCTACGAATTTATGTCACTCTGAAGTGTGATGTCCCGAGTTGTCACTCGTCTCGCCCGAGATGCTCGAAACCTCTAATCCGAAGCTTATACTTTGGTACTTATTAAAGTCGTTATTCAAAAACAAACACAATTGGAAGGTCAAATTTGGAGCTCTGAAGACCGCAGTTCAGGAAACGGATACTTTGAAAGATGGACTGGAAGTAAGAGACCGAAGGTCATGGTGATTCGGTATGTATGGTTCGGTTGGTGGTACGTTATGGGGATCGTATAATATCTTCGAGCTTGAGATCGTTAGGAATAAGAAGTAGTATTAATCTAAAATTTTAATAATTTTCTGTAAATTTGGTTATTCTCTTGACGTCCCGTGCGAAGTAAGGTTCCTAGGCGAAATATACGGAGATAAAAATATAAGAGATGAAAACTGTATTGGTTCAGAGGTCACGCTTTGATGGCCGTTGGTGTTTATCTTGTGAACCATAGCTTGGTGTTTATAATTATGTCGTAATTTTCGTTCACCCGGAATTCCCTGTTCTGGCCGTAACAATTGTGTGGTGGAGTAAAAGGAATGGAGAATGTCGTAGGATGCCGAAGGTTGAGAAGGAGGTCGTCATATTATTGTCCATAGACCGAGTATCCGCACTGTTGTGACCGGAACAAAAGTTGGACCAGAAGGTTGAAACTCA
Source organism: Artemisia argyi (assembly GCA_030686995.1). NCBI lineage: Eukaryota > Viridiplantae > Streptophyta > Magnoliopsida > Asterales > Asteraceae > Artemisia > Artemisia argyi. The sequence goes on along the minus strand of CM060684.1, from coordinate 17,499,158 downwards.
CGGATATTAAAATGCGTATAATAGAGTTGTTACGACCGTATAACGAAATTAAGAAACCGGATGGAGCTCTATTAGCTAAAGAATAAAATACTGATGATCGGAAACCGGAGCTCATCCATAAAGTTCAATCACGGACCTATGTATTGGAGTTATGAGCGAACAAGCTGGTGGACCTCTCAGGTTAGTTATTGCGGTCGTAAATTTAGTTTATATAAGGTTATCCGATGGATCCTCGGAGAAGGGAAGAAAACATGAACCATAACTCATATGTGCACAAATGTTTGATGACTAGTTTTACCGAATATTAGAAATTGATATTCGGAAATTGTCGTTCGGAAACTGATTGGGGAAGATCATTCAATCATGATAACACTCCGAGAGACCAGAGTTTGGGAGTAGTAACACCAGGAATGAAAAGAATGGAGTTAAGTAGATGACTTAAAACGTCAACATGATTATTATCAGAACTATGACGGACGAAAGTCATTTCCTATATAAAACGGACGAATGACCTGTTTTCATGGGCCATGATTGCTAGGAATTCAAAACTCAGCAGTTAACCCGTACGGAACTTCAGGGGTGATGAAAAATTGTTAAAACGCAATATGATTCAATCATTGACGTACGGTGGGATCAGCTGAAAAGTGATATATGTGCCTTTGGCCGTTAGATGTTGTTGGTAGCCTCGGTGGGGGAGAGTTCCTATACTGAAGCGTATAGTGTAAATTCCCATCCTATCGAAGAAGTAACCGACGAATCATGATCGAACATGTTGAAGGTCCACCATAAGATGCCGAAGGGCCATCGTAACGACTAACATTCTTAGAGATCCGAAAATATTTGTGTAAACTTCTACACATGAGGTGGCCGGAGGGAAGGAGTTTGATAGATTTAACATGAAGTTACGGCCCAAATATGCTTCAGCTATGATGAAAATTAAACCGGAGGGTGTGTTTTGTGTCGAAGGTCTGACTGCCATTATGCTACATGGTGATATTAGTGGATATTTCCCTTCAATTCAACTGAATGAGTAAAGGTATTAACACAAAAGGGGCGTGGGTTAGAGCTCGAATAATGGAATCGTTATTGGGTAGGTAATGAAGCTTTAGAAGACTGAATGGAGGTCGAGTAACCGGAAGACCAAAAATAGACGGTCGGAAACCAGAGCGAATTAACTGATGGTGGGCCTCCAAGGCTAGTTATTGTGGCCATAAATTTAATGTGTATGAGTCATCCGAAAGATCATCGAAGAAGGTAAGAGAGTATTAGACGGCAACTCACATGTTCAAAGATAGTGCGTATTGCTCATAAGGTCATCCGAAGGATCCTTGGAAGGTGTTCATGCGCGATGCGATGAGCTCGACTAACAGATTAACGCGAGAATTTCGAGCTCAAATGTGCTTCTGTAGCGATGAGGATGAAATGTGTATTGCTTCTTTGGACGAAGTTTTGTTGCTCTTCGGACATGGAGCTGTGTAATTCGGATCATGCGTCTTTTATTTTGTTTGTATGTTCTTATGTAAGATTGTATTTAGGAAGATAGTATATGCTAAGAAATGCCTATTAAAAGGTCAATGATGTATGTATGTACTATTTGATTTGTAGGAATGCGTTAAATAGTTAGAGCACAAGGTGTAGATTGCCTCCCCATTCGGGTCCCACCCCTGCCGCATCATCAAACACCTCAACTTCAACTAACCACAACAAACCCCCTCTCACCAAACAACAAACCTCAACTTCCCCATTAGGGCCCCACCTCTTACAATTCATTTCATCAAACACCTCACTTTCCAAATCTTCTCAAACGTAAACCTGCAAGTTGTCAACTTTTTTGCTTCACCGTGGCCACGGGGAGGTGACCAACAACGAGCAACGGCGAAGGGCATTTGGTGTGGCGGCGAGCAACGGCGAGCCGTTGAGCTTGCCAACTCAGACGGCGAGGGAGAACGGCGACATTACACCTTGTGCTATTAAATATTTCAACTGTGATCGTGGCTTTAAAATAAACCTTTTATCTCATATTATAGGGTGAAGGGTTATTGTCTTTTTATTACCCATATTAATAAATCATATTTGTCACCTTCGGATCTTTGTAAAACTGTTCACGTGTCATCAAGAAGTTGATTCGGTGTTATCTTATAAAAAATATTTGTAGCAATGGATAGTAAGTAGGTCTGTGGCGTCAACTTCACAATTTTTTATGACACGTATATCTGACTTAGTGTTCCATCGATTATATATTCAATACGATAGATTATATGGTGGGTCTTTATATTACCAAGCATATAGGCCTAATCTAGTCCAGGACAAATGGTAAAAGAATAACTATGAGGAAACATACCAACATTGGACACTTAGTCCAATGGTTAGGTCGCTTTCTTGTTAACTTGGAGACTCAAGCTAGAATCCTGTCAAGACCAGTTTTTGTATTAATTATTTTGCAGCTGCCGCATGTCATTTTGAACTTAGCCCCTGCGTCCGTTATTCCGAGGGGGTGGATGGAGGGCACAATACCGAACGACCTCATACATGTCGTCCATATTACCTCCGGAAGGAATCATTCCGAACGGATGACGATGGATGAACCTCCACCGAAGGAGTGAGTTGTAAGTGAGACCTATCATTCTTAGCTTTGGTAGAGTGAATGACGAGTCCCACGGATGGCGCCAATTTGTTGAAGCATAATTCCGCTAGGCAAGTCTGGACGGCTCCCACGTGCCATTCATCCTTGTCACGAGCCTTGAAGCATGCTATAAACAAGAAAGAACCCATTAGAAGGAGTCCCGAGGCCGGAGCCCCGGGACCACCCTCCGACGGTCAAGTCAGTTCTACTCATAGTATGGAGGGATAAACCCTCTAGTTGAGAGTAATTCTAGAGAGAGAAAGTATATGTGTGTATTATAGAGAGGGAAAAAGCATACCCTTGAGAGTGATAAATACACTCTTATTTATAGGCAGTGGCGAAGCTTGAAAATTTTCAGTAGGGGGTCGGGATTTAATTTTTTTTTTCTAACGCTATTTTTCGGGTAATATGTTCGGGTCGGTGATTCGCTTCGGGTCGGGTCAAAAATTAAATACTATTATTATTAAAAAAAAAAGTTTCAATCACTAAAAAACTAAGCATTTGTCCAAGACAGCTAATAATTAAAAAGGAGACAAACGGTTGGTACCTGGTTCGATTCATTGAAGAAATTAAAGTTCAGCCTTTCGACCTTTAAAATCCGTGAATTATTCAATTATGGACTCCGCATCAAACTTGTTAGCAATTTCTTTTTCTATGTAAATCACCATACTGTTTCCTAGATTCTGAGGGTAGAAGGGGGAGGGTTTGGGATTTGGTTAATTGGTTTGTTATTGTTAAGGATTGTTCCGTTTTTTTTTTTTTTTTTTTTTTTTTTTTTTTTTTTTTGTTTTTTTTTAATGGGCTAAGTAATGGATTTTAGTTTGAGATTTGGTTTGTTAATAGATTTTAGTTTGTGGAGATGGGCTTATGTAATATGTAATGAATCAATTTTATTGCTTAATGTATAAAAAAAAATTCACAATTAAAATGGGGGGTCGAAACCGAACATACCGAAATTTTTTTACACGAAAACTATATACCTTCTATATCGCAAAAAAAATTTCGGGGGGTCGGGCGCCCCTCCCCGCCCCTAAATAGCTACGCCAATGTTTATAGGTGGACTTCTTTGTCTTATCTGGTGATGGTGACACATTTAGGCGGGAAATAATTAGGCGGGAAACTGTAATATTTCCTTGGCCATTTGGATTGGTCGGTTCGGATAGGCCTTTCATATGGGCCTTCCATCTGTTGCCTTTCATCTAAGTCATTCGGCTTGGGCCCTTCAGACAGGCCTTTCATCTGGGCCTTCCATCCGGTGCCCTTCATCTGAGCCATTCGGCTTGGGTCCTTCGGACATGCCTTTCATATGGGCCTTCCATCCGATGTCCTTCATTTGAGCCATTCGGCTTGGGTTCTTCGGACAGGTCTTTCATATGGGCCTTCCATCTTGGTGTCCTGACGGATCAGGTTTATCAGACCACATACGTCATCAGTTGTAACTTTCCTTCGGTTGGCTTTTATTTTCGTCGTGCATATGACGACGATTTGTTTGTTGGTTATGTTGATTAAATGTAACGTACCTCAGTATATTATATGGAAAGGTTTCATGTAAGGTCTATATATGATATGGAAAGTATATTTAACATATAAAACGCTTAAAATAAACTACTTGCAACGTTGAATACTTAATTGACTTCATGGAATGCATGAAATTCAAAATTAAAAAACATACAACGAGGTGCATTATCGCCACTTTTTCAAACAAAAAACAACGGAAAATATGAGAGTAAACCCATTGTGAAATCCCTGATAAAATTTGTACCCCGTTGTGACAACTGGCAGTTTAGGGAGCTATTTTTAAAACCCGCATTTCAACTTAAGTTCGTTTATAATTTTTATTTGAAATTTTCATTTCACAACGAACTTGTAAGACCTATATTATGGATATTTTATTTAATGACGTTATGGATTTCGTGAATTATGTTCATAATTCATTTTTGATTATGTGATCGGTGATGTATAATTGAATTCTCACTTGGTAGTTGGTACTACGTTGACTTTGGCACTAGGATTTCCTAACATAGTTTTATGATTCGTCTTAACGAGTCCGTTATATATTCTAATTTATTATGAGAGGGTTCTCGTGTGATATGGACATTTTAAAATGAGTTCGGGTTCGGGCCACGTGTTTTTACATCTACCCACATTACCCGCTCAACCGTAATAATATCTTTATTATTACTCTTATTATTATTATTATTATTACATTTAACTTAAAAAAAAAAAAAAAAAAAAAAAAAAAAGTTAACAAAAGGGGGCTTGGGTCCGGTTTGTAACCACACACACAACACAACACTCACTCTTTTCATCTCTCTCTCAAACTCTCTCTTCCCCACTTCACTAACCCTAGCCGCCGTGTACTGTTCCGGCCAGCCGCCGCCACACCGCCGGTCATCCAACAAAACCACCACCACCATCTTACTCCTCTCCTTCTCCTCTTTCTTTTGAGCTAGAACACGCGCCATAACTCCCCCATTAACACCAAATCCGAACCAAATAATCACAAGTTCATCATCATTTTCTTACTATTTCTTGAAGATCTCTTCGATTTGGCTCTATTTTGGAAGGTAGGACGAGTTTTAACTCGAGTTGTTGGTTCGAATCGTGACCAAGAGTCACGGATTGCATATTTTCTTTCGAATGGTTATGATTCTTGTTACAAGAATCATGTGGGTTTCAATAAAAATGGTTTAAAAAGAAGTTTGGTATCCGATTGGGTTGTGTTGGGCTCGATTAGTGGTGGATTTGCGGGATTCATGGTTTGTCGAGGGTGTTGTGACCTCGAGTTGGAGCTAGCCGAGACCTTGTGGTCTCGGGGTTATTTTCTTGCGCTCGTATGGCCATACCGAGACCCTCTTAGGGATTCTCTTTGAGTGTGGTTCGAGTCTATTGACTCGATGGTAATATGGTTCGACTCTTTGAGTCGCGGCTTTTAGCCGAGTACTTTGTGGTTGCTGAATTGACCATGGTGGTCGAATGGGTTCTTGGCCGACGACCCTTGTAGGTCGTGTGGTATTGTTGGCTCATTTAGAGCTAGCCGAGACCATGGAGGTCTCGGGTGGGAACCATACTAGTTGTGGTGAAGTGTTGCCTCGGGTTCGGCTTGGTAAACCGACCCGAACACTAATTTGGTTAAATGTTATTTTTGTGTGGTAATTGTGAACTAATTGTTATATTATTATTGGTTATGATTGTCGTTGGTATATATTGTTGTGGTATTTATTTCTCGGCCGAATACTTTGGGTCGAATTGGATATTGGATATTGGTTATGGTTTTGGTAATTGAGAAGTTGTTGTCGAGTGGTATGTGATATGAGGACCGGTTATGAGACGGTCGTTAGATGACGGAGATAGGTTAGTCGGGTACCGTAGTCGGACCTTATTGTTGTAGCCCGTGGTTGAGATTGTGATTGGACGGAGATTTATTATTTATGACTTTGGTTTATTATTGGACTTGGACAATGAGCCGAGGGTCATGACTCGGACATATGACCATTTCGTATAACTCAATAAATATTAAAAGTGAAACGAGAATAATAAAACTCGTAATAATAATTATTAATAATATGAACGTTTATACGAAAGTATATACGTGAATAACGTATATATAACTATATAAACGCGTATATTAATAATAATAATAATCACGAGTCGTATTATAAATAATACGATTAGATATATATTAGGCTACGAGCGTGGCGTAATATTATTAAACGTATTATTATTATAAAAATTGTGTTATAAACGGGAAACTCCCGACAATTATGAAACATTTAATAAAATGTCATTTCGAATATACAACGGATAAGCTTATTGAGTTAGGCGAAATTGTTGTCACTCGGGTCCAGGTAAGTCATTATTTGTGACTTTCGTGTTGTCTCGGATATATGACGACTAATATAGACGTTTTCTATAAGCAAATAACCACTCAACCGTAAGGTTGAGCCGGGTTGTTTGGTTATATGAAACGAATATATTAGTGGGCAGCGTATCCTACGACGCCCACAGGTTGTAGTATATGTAAAGTGTAATAGATTGCGAGTGTATATATCGGGAAATCTGGCCAATTTGACGATATATACGAGGAATTTATTAAACTATGATATATACTATATAGTAATTATGTGCTATGTGCTTTATATGTGCTTTAGATTGGGTGTAATCTTGGAACGGTATATTACGTAAATAAATATGAGGATTATCAAATCGACGGATTTGGTAAACTTTGACGATTTATTTAAATGATATATTGGGCTAATATTAGATCTATAGTTATTTTATCTTTCTACGTGTGATCTTGTTGGTTTGTTTTGAGTCGACCCACCACCCGTATGGATACCAAACGCAAATACACCAAACTAATACGAAATGGATTTTCGGAAATAAAACGGATTCTCGTCCGGGTTTGGGAATATTATATATTTGAGGAAATGACTTCTGAAAGAGTTAATATTGTTAGGTCGTGCCAAGTCCGTAGTTGCTGTTTCGTGAGTTATCATACATCTTATTGCTACCTACCTCGTCTTGCTATTTTCTGGACTTGAGGTGAGTCATAGCCCCACTTTTTACTCTTGAACTATGTTTTCAATGATTGGGGTGAGAAACGTGCAAATCATTTTACGTGGACTGTTATCGCTTTTATATTCTTTCTAAACTTGCTATGCGTATGGACTAGGATGTATAGTCAGCTTTAGTCACTTCTCTTGTGTACTATTCAAGGTTGGCTTATTTGTTATTGTCAGCTTTAGTCACACCTTTTGTGTGTACTATTCAAGGTTGGCTTATTTGGTTATTGGTGAATTGTCAGCTTTAGTCACATGTATGTTGTGTGTACTATTCGAGGTTGACTTATTTAGATACTGTAGTGTGCACCTATAGGTTATTAATACTTCGGAGGTTATCCGAGTATTTATTGGTATTGCGGGGGTTACCCGAATATCTATGTTGTTACGGAAGGGTATCCGTGTGTTTTGGTTATTGCGGAAGGGTATCCGTGTGTTATGTTGAGAGCGGAGGGTATCCGCAGGCTTTTAGCGAATCCTTAGTCTAGCTAGCAAGCGTTTTGCGTATATGTCCACTATATTATTAGTTGAACTTAAACCTATGATCTCACCAGCGAAAGCTGACTTTTAGCACGTTTTCTCAGGTAATTAAGTGTTGAGGTGCATGCTTGGATTGGAAGGCTCGGCTGTGGCACACGGTTATGGATCTATATTTTCTAAACTCTGATAATTAAATTTGGACCTATTGTTATTTTATTTTGGGCCTGACTCTGAAATGATGTTGGGATAAATGTAAACTTTAAAACCCTGTATTTTGGTTGTGTTTTTACTATGTTTACTTTATCTCGTTCTATATTGTCTTGTGTTGGATACCAATCCCCGTAGCACCCCGAAAGCTTGTTGAGTCTTCCGCTGTATCAAATTTTGGGGGTGTTACAGATTGGTATCAGAGCCAGGTTATAGAGAACTAGGTAAATAAACGCCTAAACTATAACCTTATTTTTATAGAAAATGATCCTTGACTACCGCCCGCCAGCCCGCCAAGCCGAAGCATCTTCTATTATTTGAGGTATTATGAGATATTTGAGACTTATTGAGATGACTTGAGGTTTATGGATTTTAGTAATAAGATGGCGTTCTCGAGGATTTATATGGTCTATATGTTTTATAAACATTTTAGTAATGCGGTGTTTGAAATTCTTTTATTGAGATTATATATGGAATTATTTGATGAGTATGTTTGGTATGGTTTTATGAGTTGTGATTTAAGTTGTTTTGAAACACTTACACCTACCCTACGCCGTTGTCACAGACTATGGCCTCCCATATGCCCGATGTCGTCGAGGACATTCTTACTGCACCAGTTTTACCTGCACAGTTCACTATGGCATCTGATGACCCTTACCAGATGGCCATGACTTCAGCTACTGTATCACAGGCAGCTTCTACTTCAGCACTACCTGCTGCATCTACGCAGGGACCCTCATCTTCTTTAGGGCTCCCTGGTATATCGAGGCAGCTTACTCTTCATCAGGCTTTGGCTCGTGTGGCACCACGCTTTGCCCACCGAGCTACGGCACGCATGTCGGTACGCCCTACTCCATCACCTTTACAGATTGATGCTCATTCTCTTCTGTCTGAGGCACCGCCCACATCACTGCGTCGTCGTCCTAGATCACCTACTACATCTTCACATGGTTCACCCAGTAGGAGACGACGAGTGATGAGGTACTCTTCCGATGAGGAGGAGGAGGAGTACGAGGGTGAGGATGAGGCTGATGACCATGAGCGGGAGGATGACCCTCAGGAGGCTGAGCATGGTGATGATGATGACCCTGAGGAGGAAGATGACCCTCAGGAGGATGAGATGCCTGATGATGATGATGATGTGTTAGCACCACCAGCTCAGGCTGAGGAGCCTGATTCACCTGTACACCCGATTGAGCCCGATTCACCTGATCATCCGTTCTTGTTTGAGTTACCACCGGGTAGTCCCGTGGGGTCGGATGCATCGTCTGAGATTTCTGCTGAGCATGCAGAGTTGGGTGAGATTGGCAGGTTGTGGGCTCGGATTACTGAGCTTAGTGACAGGGTTGCACGTGTATCTGATCGACTTGAGCGAGTTATTGGAGAGTTTTTAGCAGATTTGAGGGTTGATTTGACTGTCGTTGTGGGCAGGACTACTGAGCTGAGGAGAGTTTTGATGGATGTCCACGAGCATATCGATAGTTTGCAGCGAGGATTTGTTACTGCTCGTGAGGCCGACCGCAAGCTTTGGCAAAGGAATGCCGAGCTAGAGAAGGAGGTGGCTGACCTCAAGAGAGACCGAGACACACATAGCGTGGAGTTAGGATCGTTATGGAGAGATCTTGATGGCTTGAGGCAGGAGTTGAGGATTCTCCGTCAGCCACGTGGCTAGTTGTTTGAGTTATATTATCTTGTTGCTTTCTTAGCCGAGGAGTGTTCGGTTAGAAAAGCTAGTTATCATATTTTGATGTATTTTGTTCGGTATTCGTCTCTTTTGGAACGATTAGTATGTTTTGTGTTATCCGTCAGTTGGAACGATTTTAGATCGCTATTGAATGGTTGATGGTTATTAGTATATGGTATTATGTGATTTTGGGTGTTATGGAAATTGAGTCCTTACTCGCTTATTATTACATAGCGTGTCATTGCTATTCTTTCCATGATTGGTTTCGTTGAGATGTTTTGTTGAGCATATCGATAAGTTCTATTGGAGACTCATGAACTTGTGTGAGGTTACAGATCAATGGCACCCCGTCGAAACCCTGTTAGGTCTACCAGGACTGGTCCTGCTGTGACTACTCCTGCTCGTCGAGGTCGCCGACCTACTCGAAATGTTGAAACCCCTACTCCTGACAACCTGGACACCACTAACCGTAACAACAGGAATCAAAATGTTGATGTTCAGGGAGACAATGGTCATGTTCCACTTAATGCACCTACTGTGGATCAAGCAATGATCAACCAACTCGTGGAGCAAAGAGTTGCTGAACTACTCGCTGAGTCAGATCATTCCGACAATTCTGCTGGAACTTTTCCACCTGTTCGTGCTAATGGATGTCAATACAAGGAATTCAAGATTTGTGGACCCATTGAGTTTGGTGGAACTGAAGGAGTGGTTTACTTAGTCAGATGGATTGAGAAGACTGAGTCAGTGTTTAATGTTAGTGGTTGTGCGGAGAATGCAAAGGTAAAGTTTGCTTCTTTTACTCTCAAGGATGAAGCTTTGACTTGGTGGAACAACTACCGAAATGCAGTTGGGAGTGATGTAGCTTATGCTATGACTTGGGAGCAATTTAAGTCCTTGCTGATTCAGACTTATTGCCCAAGGAACGAGGTCAAGAAGCTAGAGATTGAGTTTTGGAACCACAAGGTGAAAGGTAATGATATGGCGACTTACAATCGTCGTTACCAGGAGTTAGCCTTGTTGTGCCCTGATATGGTGAAAAGTGAGACTCAAAAGATTGAAAGGTATACTGATGGATTGCCTGTAGCTACGAGGAATGATGTAATTTCTGCTAGGCCTACAAACATCCATGAGGCAATCACAATTGCTCAACAACTTATGGATTCGTTGGAATTAGAAGAAGCTGATAAGGAGAAGAATGGAAAGAGAAAGAGAGACCGTCACTCTAAGAGTAATGATCACCGAAGCAAGAGACAAGCTAAGGCTTATGCTATTGGGAATGGAGATAAGAAGAATCAGAACGGTGATGCACCCAAGTGTGATCGTTGCCATCAGCATCACACTGGATGGTGTAGTGTGAAATGCCAGAATTGCTCAAAGAAAGGACATACAGCTAGGGACTGTAGAGCTCGACCCCTTGCAATGGTTCAAGCTGCTCCTGAGATGAGAAACAAGGCAGATGTTACCTGTTATGGGTGTGGAAAGAAGGGACACTATAGGAATGAGTGTAGAGAATCGCGGAACCGTGGAAATCAAGGCTCGGGTGGTAATGGGTACAATTATGGAAACCGTGGACGACAAGATAATGGGGACCAACGTGTGGAAGCTGGAGCTGCTCAAGGAAGAGTGTATGCACTCGGGAACGAGAGAGGAGAAGATCCGAACGTCGTTACTGGTACGTTCCTTCTCAATAATCGTTATGCTTCCATACTGTTTGATACTGGTGCCGATAGGAGTTTTGTGTCCACTACATTTGCACCCTTACTAGAGAAACCCCCGATGGCCTTAGGAATTGGATACGATATTGAGTTAGCTAACGGAAACCTAGAAAGGATTAATACCATTATTCGCGGTTGTACGTTAAATTTCTTGAACCACCCTTTCAACATAGATCTTCTACCCGTCACGTTAGGAAGTTTTGATGTAATCATTGGTATGGATTGGTTGTCGAAGTATCGTGCTCACATACTTTGCGACGAGAAGATCGTGCGTGTACCCTGCGGAAAGGAAGTCCTAAATATACTAGGAGACCGAAAGGATTATAGGAGCCCATCCCGATTAGCAGTTATATCTTGCACAAAGTTACCGAAGTTAATGGAGAAGGGATGTTACCTTTTCTTAGCCCAAATTTCTGAGAAGGGCGAGACGAAGAAAAAGGAAAGGTGCATTGGAGATGTGCCTATAGTTCGTGATTTTCCTGATGTGTTTCCTGATGATTTGCCGGGAATCCCGCCGACTAGACAAGTGGAGTTTCAGATTGAGTTGATACCTGGTGCTGCACCTGTAGCACGAGCACCTTATCGTCTTGCACCTACCGAACTGGAAGAGTTGTCAAAACAATTGGCGGAGTTAGCCGAAAAGGGATTCATAAGACCAAGTTCTTCACCTTGGGGAGCCCCAGTCTTATTTGTGAAGAAGAAGGATGGATCGTTTCGTATGTGTATTGATTATAGAGAGTTGAATAAGTTAACGGTGAAGAATCGATACCCGTTACCTAGGATCGATGACTTGTTCGATCAACTTCAAGGATCAAGTGTGTATTCGAAGATCGATTTGAGATCGGGATATCATCAACTTCGAGTTCGCGAAGAAGATATTCCGAAAACGGCTTTCAGAACCCGTTACGGGCATTACGAGTTCCAGGTGATGCCGTTTGGGTTGACTAACGCACCAGCAATATTCATGGATCTCATGAATCGTGTGTGTAAGCCTTACTTGGATAAGTTCGTGATTGTATTCATTGATGACATTCTGATTTATTCAAAGAGTGAGAAAGAGCATGAGGAGCATCTAAGACTCATTTTGGAATTGCTTAGGAAGGAGAAACTCTATGCCAAGTTTTCGAAATGCGAATTTTGGATTCCGACGGTACAATTTTTGGGTCACGTGATTGATAGACAAGGAGTCCACGTGGATCGTGCAAAAATTGAAGCAATAAAAGATTGGGCTGCACCTACAACCCCGACCGAAGTTCGTCAATTTTTGGGCTTAGCTGGTTATTACCGAAGATTCATCGAGGGATTTTCGAAGATAGCTAAACCATTGACCAAATTGACCCAAAAGAGTGTTACGTATGAATGGGGAGATAAAGAAGAGGAAGCGTTTCAATTGCTTAAGAAAATGTTGTGTAGTGCTCCTATCTTAGCGTTACCAGAAGGTAACGAGGATTTCGTTGTCTATTGTGACGCCTCACATAAAGGTTTAGGAGCCGTGTTAATGCAACGAGAGAAAGTGATAGCTTATGCTTCCCGACAGCTCAAAAAGCATGAGAAAAACTATACTACCCATAATTTGGAGCTAGGTGCTGTAGTTTTTGCTTTAAGAATATGGAGACATTACTTGTACGGAACCAAATGTGTTGTGTTTACCGACCACAAAAGTCTACAACACATCTTGAACCAAAAAGAGCTCAACATGAGACAACGACGTTGGATCGAGTTGCTAAGCGATTATGATTGTGAAATTCGCTACCATCCTGGTAAAGCAAACGTTATTGCTGATGCTCTTAGTCGAAAGGAAAGAGTACCACCATTACGAGTTAGGTCATTGGGAATGACTATCGTATCGCCATTACCATCTCAAATACTCGAAGCTCAAACGGAAGCGTTGAAAGCAGAAAATAGATCTGCCGAGAACATATTTGGGATGGCTGATAATGAGAAAGGATTTGTTGAGCGTTCGGATGGATTATTATGTCTTGGAGATCGGATTTGGGTACCGTTATATGGAGAAATTCGAGAAGTGATTATGCATGAGTCGCATAAGTCAAAGTACTCCATTCACCCTGGTTCCGATAAAATGTACCAAGATCTTAAGAAGTTCTATTGGTGGCCAAATATGAAGGCAGATATAGCATCGTACGTTAGTAAATGCTTGACATGCGCCAAGGTTAAGGCTGAACACCAGAGACCGTCAGGACTACTAACGCAACCAGAACTTCCAGTCTGGAAATGGGAGCGGATTACTATGGACTTCATTACCAAATTACCGAGGACAGCTAGCGGTTGTGACGCTATCTGGGTAATTGTGGATCGTCTGACAAAGTCTGCTCATTTCTTAGCTATTAGTGAAGATGATAGTGTGGATAAGCTTGCAAGGTTATATGTGAAGGAAATTATTTCGCGTCATGGAGTCCCGATATCTATTATTTTGGATCGTGATAGTCGTTTTACGTCAGCTTTGTGGCGATCACTTCAAACGGCTTTGGGGACGAGACTTGATATGAGTACTGCATATCATCCCCAAACCGATGGTCAAAGTGAGAGGACCATTCAGACGTTAGAGGATATGCTTCGTGCATGCATCATAGACTTTGGTAAAGGCTGGGAGAAGTATTTACCCCTTGCGGAGTTCTCCTATAATAATAGCTACCATACAAGTCTTAAGGCTGCACCCTTCGAAGCTTTGTATGGTAGAAAGTGTTGTTCGCCTATTGGTTGGGCAGAAGTTGGAGATAGTCAACTTACAGGCCCTGAGCTTATTTTGGAAACTACCGAGAAAGTAACTCAGATTCGTGATCGGTTGCAAGCCGCCAGAGATAGGCAGAAGAGCTACGCCGATCAGAGACGTAAACCTTTAGAGTTCCAGGTTGGAGACAAAGTGATGCTGAAAGTCTCGCCTTGGAAAGGTGTAATACGTTTCGGGAAACGTGGTAAACTCAACCCACGCTACATTGGACCATTCTTGATCTTAGAAAGAATTGGGCCCGTGGCTTATAGGTTGGAATTACCGTCCGAACTGAGCAAAGTTCACGACGTGTTCCACGTGAGTAACCTGAAGAAATGTCTTTCTGATGAAATGCCCGTCATTCCAATGAGGGACATTCGTATAGATGAGAAACTGAATTTCGTGGAGGAACCGATTGAGATTTTAGATCGTGAAGTTAAACGACTCAAGAGAAGTCGCATTCCGGTCGTCAAGGTTCGTTGGAATTCCCGACATGGACCAGAGTTTACGTGGGAACGTGAGGACGAGTTCAGGAAGAGATATCCGAAGCTTTTCACTTCGTAGATGAATTTTTCCGAGTGAAACCCAGGACGGGTTTCCTTCTGAGACGGGGAGGATGTGACAACTGGCAGTTTAGGGAGCTATTTTTAAAACCCGCATTTCAACTTAAGTTCGTTTATAATTTTTATTTGAAATTTTCATTTCACAACGAACTTGTAAGACCTATATTATGGATATTTTATTTAATGACGTTATGGAATTCGTGAATTATGTTCATAATTCATTTTTGATTATGTGATCGGTGATGTATAATTGAATTCTCACTTGGTACTACGTTGACTTTGGCACTAGGATTTCCTAACATAGTTTTATGATTCGTCTTAACGAGTCCGTTATATATTCTAATTTATTACGAGAGGGTTCTCGTGTGATATGGACATTTTAAAATGAGTTCGGGTTCGGGCCACGTGTTTTTACATCTACCCACATTACCCGCTCAACCGTAATAATATCTTTATTATTACTCTTATTATTATTATTATTACATTTAACTTAAAAAAAAAAAAAAAAAAAAAAAAAAGTTAACAAAAGGGGGCTTGGGTCCGGTTTGTAACCACACACACAACACAACACTCACTCTTTTCATCTCTCTCTCAAACTCTCTCTTCCCCACTTCACTAACCCTAGCCGCCGTGTACTGTTCCGGCCAGCCGCCGCCGCACCGCCGGTCATCCAACAAAACCACCACCACCATCTTACTCCTCTCCTTCTCCTCTTTCTTTTGAGCTAGAACACGCGCCATAACTCCCCCATTAACACCAAATCCGAACCAAATAATCACAAGTTCATCATCATTTTCTTACTATTTCTTGAAGATCTCTTCGATTTGGCTCTATTTTGGAAGGTAGGACGAGTTTTAACTCGAGTTGTTGGTTCGAATCGTGACCAAGAGTCACGGATTGCATATTTTCTTTCGAATGGTTATGATTCTTGTTACAAGAATCATGTGGGTTTCAATAAAAATGGTTTAAAAAGAAGTTTGGTATCCGATTGGGTTGTGTTGGGCTCAATTAGTGGTGGATTTGCGGGATTCATGGTTTGTCGAGGGTGTTGTGACCTCGAGTTGGAGCTAGCCGAGACCTTGTGGTCTCGGGGTTATTTTCTTGCGCTCGTATGGCCATACCGAGACCCTCTTAGGGATTCTCTTTGAGTGTGGTTCGAGTCTATTGACTCGATGGTAATATGGTTCGACTCTTTGAGTCGCGGCTTTTAGCCGAGTACTTTGTGGTTGCTGAATTGACCATGGTGGTCGAATGGGTTCTTGGCCGACGACCCTTGTAGGTCGTGTGGTATTGTTGGCTCATTTAGAGCTAGCCGAGACCATGGAGGTCTCGGGTGGGAACCATACTAGTTGTGGTGAAGTGTTGCCTCGGGTTCGGCTTGGTAAACCGACCCGAACACTAATTTGGTTAAATGTTATTTTTGTGTGGTAATTGTGAACTAATTGTTATATTATTATTGGTTATGATTGTCGTTGGTATATATTGTTGTGGTATTTATTTCTCGGCCGAATACTTTGGGTCGAATTGGATATTGGATATTGGTTATGGTTTTGGTAATTGAGAAGTTGTTGTCGAGTGGTATGTGATATGAGGACCGGTTATGAGACGGTCGTTAGATGACGGAGATAGGTTAGTCGGGTACCGTAGTCGGACCTTATTGTTGTAGCCCGTGGTTGAGATTGTGATTGGACGGAGATTTATTATTTATGACTTTGGTTTATTATTGGACTTGGACAATGAGCCGAGGGTCATGACTCGGACATATGACCATTTCGTATAACTCAATAAATATTAAAAGTGAAACGAGAATAATAAAACTCGTAATAATAATTATTAATAATATGAACGTTTATACGAAAGTATATACGTGAATAACGTATATATAACTATATAAACGCGTATATTAATAATAATAATAATCACGAGTCGTATTATAAATAATACGATTAGATATATATTAGGCTACGAGCGTGGCGTAATATTATTAAACGTATTATTATTATAAAAATTGTGTTATAAACGGGAAACTCCCGACAATTATGAAACATTTAATAAAATGTCATTTCGAATATACAACGGATAAGCTTATTGAGTTAGGCGAAATTGTTGTCACTCGGGTCCAGGTAAGTCATTATTTGTGACTTTCGTGTTGTCTCGGATATATGACGACTAATATAGACGTTTTCTATAAGCAAATAACCACTCAACCGTAAGGTTGAGCCGGGTTGTTTGGTTATATGAAACGAATATATTAGTGGGCAGCGTATCCTACGACGCCCACAGGTTGTAGTATATGTAAAGTGTAATAGATTGCGAGTGTATATATCGGGAAATCTGGCCAATTTGACGATATATACGAGGAATTTATTAAACTATGATATATACTATATAGTAATTATGTGCTATGTGCTTTATATGTGCTTTAGATTGGGTGTAATCTTGGAACGGTATATTACGTAAATAAATATGAGGATTATCAAATCGACGGATTTGGTAAACTTTGACGATTTATTTAAATGATATATTGGGCTAATATTAGATCTATAGTTATTTTATCTTTCTACGTGTGATCTTGTTGGTTTGTTTTGAGTCGACCCACCACCCGTATGGATACCAAACGCAAATACACCAAACTAATACGAAATGGATTTTCGGAAATAAAACGGATTCTCGTCCGGGTTTGGGAATATTATATATTTGAGGAAATGACTTCTGAAAGAGTTAATATTGTTAGGTCGTGCCAAGTCCGTAGTTGCTGTTTCGTGAGTTATCATACATCTTATTGCTACCTACCTCGTCTTGCTATTTTCTGGACTTGAGGTGAGTCATAGCCCCACTTTTTACTCTTGAACTATGTTTTCAATGATTGGGGTGAGAAACGTGCAAATCATTTTACGTGGACTGTTATCGCTTTTATATTCTTTCTAAACTTGCTATGCGTATGGACTAGGATGTATAGTCAGCTTTAGTCACTTCTCTTGTGTACTATTCAAGGTTGGCTTATTTGTTATTGTCAGCTTTAGTCACACCTTTTGTGTGTACTATTCAAGGTTGGCTTATTTGGTTATTGGTGAATTGTCAGCTTTAGTCACATGTATGTTGTGTGTACTATTCGAGGTTGACTTATTTAGATACTGTAGTGTGCACCTATAGGTTATTAATACTTCGGAGGTTATCCGAGTATTTATTGGTATTGCGGGGGTTACCCGAATATCTATGTTGTTACGGAAGGGTATCCGTGTGTTTTGGTTATTGCGGAAGGGTATCCGTGTGTTATGTTGAGAGCGGAGGGTATCCGCAGGCTTTTAGCGAATCCTTAGTCTAGCTAGCAAGCGTTTTGCGTATATGTCCACTATATTATTAGTTGAACTTAAACCTATGATCTCACCAGCGAAAGCTGACTTTTAGCACGTTTTCTCAGGTAATTAAGTGTTGAGGTGCATGCTTGGATTGGAAGGCTCGGCTGTGGCACACGGTTATGGATCTATATTTTCTAAACTCTGATAATTAAATTTGGACCTATTGTTATTTTATTTTGGGCCTGACTCTGAAATGATGTTGGGATAAATGTAAACTTTAAAACCCCGTATTTTGGTTGTGTTTTTACTATGTTTACTTTATCTCGTTCTATATTGTCTTGTGTTGGATACCAATCCCCGTAGCACCCCGAAAGCTTGTTGAGTCTTCCGCTGTATCAAATTTTGGGGGTGTTACACCCGTAGAGGTCTCTGATGAGATGCCAATTGCGTTGTTCTAATATTGTGACATTTCTAAACATTTATTTAACCACCGGGACCGGAATAAAACAATTTTTGAATTTGGTTATCATTTTGTGGCACATAAAGTTTGTTGTGAATAGTTAAATTCAGATGTACGGTTTATTATTTTAGTTATAAGTGATTAATGCGTTTAAACATAATTCTAAATAATACTTTATCAAAGTTCTTACAACATTTCAAAAAAATAGGCAATATAAGAAATATGAGTGGTTTTTGTATTTAAAAAAGAGTATTTATTCTATATTTAGAAAAATAAATAAAATGTTTTTTATACAAAATGATGGAATATACAGAGTAATAGGTATCGTCAAAGACCAAAAATTTTAAATGGATGGGTCCAAAGGTACCGGATCCCTTAGAAAGGGAAACAAATTTAAAAAGTATAAAAATAACCAGCAAGCGACACGTGTCCCTAACATATTTTATTTAAAATATCCGTTTAGGGGCAAAATCGTAATTTTACTCGTTTTTTACTTTTTCACTTTTTCACCTCAATTTTCAAACGCGCATATCTTTTAAACGATAAACTTTTAGAAAAAACCGATTTCACCATAATTTTTAAAATTTAATCCTCTTTAAATTGGTATAAATCTTGTTAAATATTTCAAACTTTTTTTTTACATATCAAATGGTTAGTGATTTTCTTGATTTTTTTGTCATTTTCGGCCCTATTTTTTACCCTCATAAATGTCGAATCGTTAAAAACTTAAAACACGAAAGTTTTTTTTATTTTGATTCACTCTTTACACAGGTTTTTGAATCAATCAAATCCGATGTCATACGAGTAAGATATCACACGCGAAAGTTGACGTTTTAATCATATTTGTTGCACACAATGTATTTGATGAAATGTCTAGCTTAGAATTTTAGTGTTAAAATTGCGTTAAATGCATTAATTTTTGTACCACGGCGCATCACTAATCGTTTTATTAATGTAAGATTCAATTTTTTTTTTTTTTTTTTAACCGATGAACCATATTAACTGATGAACCTTATTAACCGATGAACTATATTAACTGATGAACCTTGTTCATCAGTTACTTTGGTTCACCAATTTCAGGTTCATCAATTTTTACAGATTCATCAATTTCAGGTTCATCAAATTTGATCAAATGTTTGGGTTCATCATTTTTTTCAGGTTCATCAAATTTTAGGTTCATCAATTTCAGGTTCATCAAATTTTATCAAATGTTTGGGTTCATCAAATTGATCACAGTTTTTCAGGTTCATCAAATGTCAGGTTCATCAATTTTTTCAGGTTCATCAATTTGATCAAATGTCTCTTAACTTGAATTAGTATCTTTGTACAATGTCTTTTAACTTGAATTAGTTTTGACACGCCACATGACTTGAACCAATGTTATATTAAACAACCAGACCACTGTAACACATACATCTGAGAGATTAATAAAAGCCACAATATCTTTATTTACATTACAGTAGTTTAACACAAGAATACTTATACAATTCAACCAAACTGAGAGTTACACGTCATATGAGGTACAAATGAACTATTTAAATAAACTAATTAATTAGCAATATATTGTCTAACACAAAAAGGACATGCCCACCATTTAATAAACCACCGGTGTACCCCAAATATAATTCAACCAAATTGAGAGTTTCCTCAACGATCGAGTACTCCTGCTTCTTTCACCATCACTCAGAAGGTAGTCTTACATATCAAGTACAGCTTCTATGAGTTCATTCCTGAATTTCATACTCTCTTGTGCATCAGCCAGTTTTTCTTCATCTCCCCTATCTTGTGAATCTGGAACTCTCCACCATTCGTTGTTCTTCAACCACTGATGAACAATTAATTTTAATTAATTGGTTTTACAAGATATAACTGATGAACATATAGTAAAGTTATATGTTCATCAATTCATAATACATCATACGCTTGTATGTTCATCGGTTCATCATAAGCTTATATGTTCATCAGCTCATAACATAATAAAAATGATGAACATATAGTAACTGATGAACCTATTTTTAAATAACTGATGAACCTATTTTCAAATAACTGATTATCAAACGCATTAGCAATAACTGATGAACCTATTTTTCAAATAACTGATGATCAAACATACTAGCAATAACTGATGAACCTATTTTCAAATAACTGATGAACCTCATTCTTATGTATTCTATAAAGTTACTCTATCGAATCCGCAAGCTACTAAGTAAACCATGATCCAATCAATAACTGATGAACCTCATTCTAACCTATTCCAACAAGTTACTCTATCGAACCAGCAAGCTACTAAGTAAACCATGATCCAATCAATAACTGATGAACCTTATTCTAACCTATTCTAACAAGTTACTCTATCAAACCCGCAAGCTAGTAAGTGAACAAAAAATGCACTAAATGATGAACCTGAAGATCATCAATCGCCACCAAAACCAGATTTCTATCACATTTATGACCTGAATCTAGTTGAAGCATTTCATCGAGCACTTGGTGTGCATCATTATATCGATCACATTTCAACAACAGATCTTGTATATTTTTTATTTTCTAAAAAATATGCATTTTTTTCAAAAAAAAATATAATTCTTATGCATTTTATTTTGTAAAAAATATATACTTTTTTTATGCACAAACTAAAAAAATTAAAAAAAAAATTAACCCTAAAAATTAAATTAATCTAAAATTACCAGTTAGATTCATCTTTTCCGAGCGTATAATGTGTTTTAATTAATTACAGATGATCGGAAATTGAAACCCTAGTTTTTTCCCCAAATTTTGATTGGAAATTGACGGTTTTTGTGTGTGTGAGTTAGTGTGTGAAATGAATGTGAGAGTAGAGAAGTTGTTTGGTGGGAAGAAGGAAGAGAGTGGGGGTTGTAAATTTACGCTTATACCCCTTCTATTAGAAAGAGCGTGTTTTTTTTTCTCATTTAAATCTGGACCGTGTGATTGGTTTTGGTCAACCATTTGACTAATCGGATGGTGGAAAAATGTTTTTAGCCTTTTTAATTTGCATCCCCTTTTTAGGGGATCGCAACTCTGGGTCCAAATGAGTACTGGTAAGTCATTTTAAGGTGTGTTGTTTAAATCGTCCGGTCCATATAGGTAAAAAAGACCAATAAAAAGGAAATGGTTAAGATAACCTTCTGTAAAGAACCCACCTTACCTAACCCTAGTCATATTCTCTCTATCGCAGTTCTATTTCTGAACTCATCATATCTAAACCGGTTCATAAAAGAGAAGAAAACTGATGGCGAAAGAAAGGTAGTCCTTTCCTTTTTACCAGTTTAGTTTTTCAGTATATTTACATATATTTATTTGGAATAGTTCATATAAACAAACTCAGTTATAACTAAATGGATTGAGACAACTCTTGGTCCGTACAACATTTCTAGTGAAATCAAGAGACAGGTTGACAACTTTGTTGTACGCAAGTGAGTCATTAGAATTATCCGAATGGATAAATGTTTCGCCCTCATGAGTCATACCAAAACACTCACGAAGCGACAGAGTTTGAGTCCGCTTGACGTATTCCAAACTATTGATGTTTCGCAAAGGGTAACTTAATGAGTCATACAAAGATTTCCTAAACAAAGTATGTTTAACAAATAACTACTTGCAGGCTTGCCGCGTAGAATACTACAATTGATACTAAGAGAATGTACAATGATACATCATTACATAGATGAGGCATTATGGATCTTGCAAGGCTAGAGTCTTCACCCTCCGTATGTTCACTCTTACAATACAACAAACCATCTGTAATCAAGAAAAACTAACAATGGAACTGCAATTTTGTATATTCAACACACTGTCATTTTCTACCCGTTTTGGTTGGCTTATCATGTTAACTCACATTTAGTCCTGCCATCGTAAACTTGTGTCAAATAGTAGCCACGATATCAAGTTTTTGCAACCAAGTTTGTCTGTATCCTACCAAATGAATGTAGTTTTGCATTAATCAGTTATGTTGTGCAGGACCATGAGAAACAATACAGAGAGGAGGAAACTAGGATATTTCTCATGTGGGACCGGTAATCCTATTGATGACTGCTGGAGGTGTGACAAAAACTGGCAGCATAACCGCAAGCGTCTTGCTGACTGTGGCATTGAGTTTGGGCGAAATGCTATTGGAGGCCGTGATGGTCGGTTTTATGTAGTCACTGATTCCAGAGACGATGACCCTGTTAACCCACGACCAGGCACCCTACATCTTGCTGTCATACAAAAGGCTCCATTATGGATCGTGTTCAAACGTGACATAGCACTACAAGATATGCGACTTTTCCTGACTGACTATTTGTCAAAAAAAAGCCAAAAATCCGACAGTAAAAGCCATTTAGTCTACTCCCACTAAAAATACAACAGTCAGTACTGAAGGGGTAGGTATATGTCTATTCTCACTATAGTTTAAGTGAGGAAAGGTCAAAAAATTATACTGACTAAACAACTTTAGTCAGTAAAAGTCTCATAACTGTTTTTAAAAGATACCATTCGAAATTGCAATTTCAAATCCAATACTTGCTAATTGAAAACAAAAATCAGCAATACAAATACCAACACATGTAAACATGAAACTGTAATTCGCATTCCAAAATGTAGTACATATACCAAAATTCAAATGTGATACAATATATTACTAATTCATAAGGTGACCATGAACGTGATTTTCTAAGCCCAGTCTGCGAAACAGTCGTGACGTCCATTGGCTAAGCAAGAGGACGTGTAGTGCAGCTATGTGTAGTGCAGCTATTTCAGATGGAACAACAGCCAGACTCTTGCATCATCTTCACTGCAGAACAACTAATGAAATTAAAAAAAGAAAGTCAAAACAATATAATTCAATGTTTCAAAAAATTGCAAGTTATAACTATAATTAAAATGGGAATTGTTTGAATACCTCAAACCGCGTTTTTTGTTGATCTAATCTTTGAGTTCAAACTACACCAAAAAGACATAAGAATAGAAGACAATATACGTTTATAATAACTTGTCACAAGAAAGTATGCAAAATATAACCTTGATGTGTAAGGAACAGAGTCAAGATTACTCACCGGAGATATTAATTTGATCAAGTAATATATCTTTTCGCAAAGTAGAAACAATAGAAGATAAGGATCAAATGAGAAGAAAACTTAAAATGAGAAGGATGAGAAATAATTATAATTACACTTTTGAGATGCAACGACTTGAATTAGATGCATCCTTAGTCTTTTAGCTGCACTATAATATATTTTCTAGCAAAAAATTAGATGCATATACATACATTAGATGCATTTCATCAAGTTAGACGAATCCTATACATTTTTCGTTCTCTGCGGGTCAAATTTGTTTTAATACTACTTTGCATCGTTTTCACTTCAAATTCACTTTCGAAACTAATTGGGATGCATCTAAATGAATAGAGATGCATCTAAATCAAGTCGACGCATCTCAAATGTGTGGTTATAATTATTTCTCATCCTTCTTATTTTAAGTTTTCTTCTCACTGGATCCTTACCCATAGAAGATGATAGTTCTAAATCAGAAACACAAACTGCACTAGTGCATATATTATCCATTCTGGCAATTCAATTGTACTGTTTAGCTATCAATTGCCTTAGATTACATCAAAACAATCTCAACCCGCAATTTATGAGAACTTGCTATTGAATTAACTCAGACATGTTTATATGCTATGAAAAGTTTGGGAAAAGAGAATAAAACTATAGGTTACAACATTGACCCATCAACTTAAAATGGGTCAAAACATATCAGTACGGTAATCATTGCTGCATAAATGACTTTGTTGAATGAATCATATGTTAGTGCCTATTTAAAACTCCTTAATTTAAGTTTTATATGGTCAAGATGAATGGAAGCTGGAGTGTCATCAAAAGTTAACCAGAAAACGCATAATCACAAGTAATTGCAGGTCCTAAATTTAATGGAGTAGCTTCTTACCTACCATGATGGTCTTTCGCGCTTTCTGCTACTGCACAGATTCCTGGTTCCTAGCAGTCAGATAGTTTACTCAAATCTATCAGTTGTATGCATTATTATCTAGTAACAACCTTTAACAAAAGTTGGATAGGTTTACTCATTCATCAGCTGCTAACCTTATTATCACTTTATCCATATGTTTTCTGTTTCCTTTTTCCCTAAGATTACAAGTAACATGTATGTAAACATGGGATAACAAATCTTTAGCATGTCTGCAATTATACAGAGAAATAGCAACAACCTAACCTCTAACTCCAATTGTTTGGCTATAAGCATACTATTTTTGCATCCATGACGATGTCGAATTTCTTTTAGCTAAACAAAAACAAAATAAACAATGGTGTCAAAATCACGGATGGAAGTGAAACAAAAGTCTCATATGAATATAATCATAAATAACTTACCATCTCCTTGCAGAATTGTGATCCTGCAAATTAAATGAAACTGTCACCAATTTTCCGACTAAAAAACTTTAGCAAACTGGAGAATTTTGTTAAGCAAACCAACCACTAGCATCTGACCATGTGATTGAGCAAGCTGCAAATTCTGCTGCTGCATCTTCTGCAAGTAATCTATAGTTTAAGTAACTCATCAGTCAGCTCCGCTAAGCTCAATAATTCTACTGGAAAAAATATTGAAGAAAATTGTATGTTCACGTACGGTCAAGTAAATAAGGGTTTAAAACCATATTAGAAGAGTCCAGTTTTCAAAACCATATTAGAGTCTGGTTTTCTGAACAGAGTAGGATGACCATCAAAATAGTTTGCGTCATGTCTAAAGAGTTGCCATCTCTATGCTTCTTACGAATCCTTGAAGGTGACATGGCCTACTTTTTTTCGCTTTGTTCAATAGGAAACACGGGAACCTGCAATATTCAGAAGTTAAATCTCTTAACTATAAGCACTTAGATGGATTATAAACAATCATCAGAGTTTTGAAAACTTCGTTCTCACTTCTGCACCATTTTACTAGAAGCACTTAGATAGATTATAAACAATCATCCGAGCTTAAAAAACTGAGATTCTCACTTCTGAACCATTTTCTGTTGACTTTGCAATGTTACTAGGAGGAGCATCTGTTTCGGTAGTTCAGTAGAAGCCAAGGTAACCTGTAGTATTCAATGTTAAACATGTATTCTGAAAACCATATTTAAATGGATTATAAGTAATAATCAGATTTCAGATAAGATTAATTCTCCTTTTGAAACATTTAAACAAAGAGTTTGTTCTTACTTTTAGAGATTAGAATTTGACAGCTTCTTCTGAAAAAGCACAATCATGATCCACTTTCCACTAGACTTCCACCATATCGATAGATATCCGCTACTAGGAAATGCTTAATTCTAAATTTTCTGCATAATCCAATGATTTTGAACAAACGACAAACATAAAAATTTAAATAGTATACTTTAATTTTTCACACAATGACTTCAAAATTGAACTTTAGATTCTCAAAGTACCATGTTGGCATGTTTAGTTACAGATCACATCACTATCAATAAGAGTGACATAATCAATATACAATTTGATAAGTTACAGTTTGGTAACAAAAGTCCAATACACGTTTTGAACACACCAGATCAGTTGATGTTGAAACTAACACAATATATTAGAGAATTATTTAAAGTTAACATAGCAGCCCCAATTTTGTGGCTTGTTTCGAGTCTTATGGGCTTATATAAGTTTATTATGACGTAACATGCTTATAGGTCCCAAAATAAGTCACAAAATTGAGGCTTATGAAATATAAGCCCAAATCAAATAAGCTCATAAGCCACATATAAGCTTAAACAAACACCTCTTAATCAGATTTCCATTATCAAACAAATAAATTTCATTCAGACATTTTATCAAACACTTTAGCTGCACATAAAAATATAACATTACAAAATCAAAAGAAAGGGGGAAAAACTTCTTGATCACATGTTCCATACCCATAAGCTTCAATTGTTCTAAACTGAAACATTTAGAAGCACAATAACAAGATAAGAAAAAATTACCTCAAGTTCTAAACTGAACTAATCACGAATCGATTGATTCGTTAAAGAAAGAACTTATTATGAACAGTTTTAAAACCATTGATGCGCGTGGAGCTAATGTTCATATAGCTTATGGAGGTTGCCTAACTCTTCAGTTTATTACCAATGTTATTATTCACGGTTTACACATTCATGACTGTAAACCAACTGGTAACGCGCTGGTTAGAAGCTCTCCGTCTCATTATGGTTGGAGGACAATGGCTGATGGTGATGCTATTTCTATCTTCGGATCAAGTCATATATGGATCGACACTTTAATGATTTATACTTTGATGATAACAGGTGATGTTGTTGGGCCATAGTGACTCATATGTAAGAGACAAGATGATGCAAGTGACTATAGCTTATAACCACTTTGGTAAAGGTCTAATTCAGAGAATGCCAAGGTACAAAATCCATTTATTTCTAGAAATTTAATTCACTGTTTTGGTACAATGTAAATTAGGTGCATATCTGACTTAATTTTGGTAAAAAAAAATAATAATGTTGCAGATGCAGACATGGTTATTTTCATGTAGTAAACAATGACTACACTCACTGGGAGATGTATGCTATTGGTGGAAGTGCAAGCCCCACCATTAACAGCCAAGGCAACAGATATCTTGCCCCTGCCAATCCTTTTGCTAAAGAGGTTTCTTTATTACTACTTGACTCTATATTTATAACTTAGTTGGTGTACTTTTGGTGTTTGAATGTCATTATGGAAATAATGTAATTATTGACACTTTATATTTAAATTGGCGGGAAAACTCTGACCCGTGCACCCTTTTTGGATGCCGACTAAAGACATTGGGCACCTATTCCATTAACCTTTAGCTAGAAGTTCAGATTGAACCCAAGACCTGTTTCTTCAAAACCCTCATTGACCGGTCAACTGTACGTTTGTGGTGAGGGAGTGATGCCACTCGGGGCAATGGTCCAATGTACACTTGTTAATCAAATAAGAAAAAAATAATAATAATAAAAAACAGTTTCGTACTATTTAGAAGAAAACTTAGTTATTTAGTTATTCAAGCGATGCCTTTTGGTTATGTGTACAGGTTACAAAGAGGGTGGATACGGCTGCAGGAAAATGGCATGGATGGAACTGGAGATCAGAAGGCGACCTACTTCTTAACGGTGCTTATTTCACCCCATCTGGTGCTGGAGCCTCTGCTAGCTATGCTAGAGCCTCAAGTTTGGGTGCTAAATCATCTAGCATGGTCGGTAGTATGACCTCCAATGCCGGTGCTCTTGGCTGTCGTAGGGGTCGCCAATGCTAGCCCCTGTCTATCCTCTCACCATAAACTTATTTCAATGTTTTTCTAGTGTGTTCATTTCACATTCCATATTTTTATCCCTTTTGATCTTTTTTTTTTTTTTTTTTTTTTTTTTTTTTTTTTTTTTTTTTCTTGCCGTATTTCTGGCAAGTGAGTGTTATATACACATCAACATGTCTCGTGCAACCTCGGCCAAGCTTCAATTGAGAACACGAACTATGTATTCACTATTTTCGGGAGCAGGTTTGAAGTGTTGTTCACACCTGTGCTTTTGTCTGCTAGTTTGTGTTTTAGATCTGACTAGGTATATTGGTTTTAGGTTACATGATCCAAATGGCTTCTTTTTTTTCGTTCTTTTCCGCTTTCTTCCTAATTTTCCAAGTGTAATTTGGGTGTCTTGAGTCGATACAAGTTGTAATGTCGAATGTTGTCATGAAATGAGAAGGATAGTTTATTTTCTGTGACTGTTATTTATATTCTTTGACATACAAAAAGGCTAAAAGCGTATGCATCTAACAAACTTAATTTCATAAGAAATATTGTTCTTTTACATACATTGTACTTTTGCAATTTGCATATGTAACGTATCGGGTAAACATATAAGGTCAGGACTATTGAGGTTATTCAGGAAGCGTGAGCCTTTAACTCAAATGAATGTAGCTTAATCGGGGTATGTCCTTGACCGTTTTTGACCCTTTCTATAGCTACTTCCAAGATGTGTACGTGGTGAAGTTTGAACCTGAGATCTCTTGTGAGGATATTATGTCACTTCTATGATGATCTTCTATGTAATGTACCAAATTTGGTAAAATAATTTTGGTTTTTTAGAAACATAAACTGTTTGTACAAAAGTAAATAAATAATGAAAAGAAACACAAGCATTGCAAAATGATGAAACTGTTATGTACCTTGCTTTGTCTTGTGCCAAGCATGATCTTGTTTCAACTTTCACTTTTGGTGTGAAATTTAAATGCTTTGGAGGGTGAGTTGGTGTGGTCATGATTTTGGTTTCTTTAATAATAATGTTTTTCTTTTCTTTAGTATTACCAAAAGGTCTCATGAAGACTTTTCTTTTGTCAAAGCTAGTAATGATCCTGTCTCAAAGACATTAAAGAGCATTGGATTCTTCTTCACCAGCTTTTTTATCCACATTTATCAAATTTTGTACATGGTTTTTCCCTCCATATCAACTCTTGTATTTGAACTTTAGACCCAAAAAAAAGTGGCCTTGCATTACCAATGACACTTAACTAATGTCGTGCCATGTAATTCTAGAAACACGGCATGAGTTGCATTATCGCCAATTGTTTCCTTTGCTGCAACCAAACAAAAAGGAATGAAAAAAAAATGTGAGTAAACCCATGAAACTAGTGATAAAGTTTGTACTTTGTAAATGATATCCGAGTTCAATTGCATCGTCACTTAATAATTGTATTTAAACATTGGCATTAGTATCAGAGTAGCTTCAAAATACAAATGCTCTATAATGAACCGATAACTTAAGTAGCGTTGACTGATACCTCTTGGGAAAAAAGCAATGTGAAGTGAGAAAATCACAACGAAAAACTCCCAGCTATAATATCTTGTTTAGAAGTACAATATGAATCTAAAGCGTTTTGCACCAATAGATATAAATTTCCAGCCTCAGCAAAGTGGGATTCTGTTGGAATATTGGATAAATATTAATTAGTTAAATGTCTAGTATCGAACCCGAGACCTCGGGATTGCACACATTACAAACGAGAGTCAAAGATTAATAAATATTAATTGTTAGTTATATTTATTAATAACACAAGTTTAAGGATTAATGATCGTTAGTTATTAAATGTATGGACTAATTATCGTTAAAGAGAAACGGAAAGGACTAGATTATAAATTGGATGACAAGAAGGACTAGATTATAAATTGAAACATTTATGGGATAAGTTCTTGAGCTATAACATTATAACAATGATCATACGAAACATCTAGTACGTAATATGTCTAAATAAGTTAATATAGGTCTTTGTGTTTCCGGTCACGAATGTTCCTCGGGCTATAGGTAACTTTATCACACCACCACACGTCATTACACGCGTCACCGCCATATTTTGGTTCAATGTTATAGGCATGTAGACATGCATTATATGGGCTAGCCCATACATAAAGTTTCAGGCATGTTTTTAAAGTTTATGATAAATAGATGGGTTAGTTATTTACACATATAGGTAACGAACTTAGAAAAATTTCCCGTGTTATGTAACGAACTTACAAAAATATTAAGTAACAAAACTTGGCAAAACCGTCTAAGTTAGGTAATTAACCGGGAACCAATTTGGGCCCACATGCCACGTCATATGTAACGGTTATATACCCAATCCCCAATTTTCCCCTTTTATTCGACCCGTTTTTTTCATAAACCCTAACCATCACAATCTTAAAAATTCAAATCCCCAACAATAATCTAATTAAATCATGTCAATTTATTTGTATGATGATAATTGTGATTGTGATAGGCCATCAATGGTGGTAACATCATGGACACCCACCAACCCTACTAGACGATTCATATGCTGCCAAAATCGATGGGTAAGTATAGGATACATTTTGTTTCAAGATTTATAGATTGTAATGTTTAATACACTACATTTTCTTGATTTTAGAAAGCTGGTAGGAAGAAATGTGATAAATGGGATTGGTATGATCCGGAGGAGGATTGTGAATGGTACAAAATGCACTTGTTTGAGATGTATAGCAGACTCAATCCTAATCAAAGGCGTGAAGTTCAAGCTGAGGCTAATCGTCAAAGAAAGATTGAACAGTTGGAGACTGACATGAAAAAAGCTTTAAAGAAAGTCACCCTTTGGAAGTCAATTCTATGTGTTTTTGTTGTTCTGGTTTCCTTGCTACTTGCACTTAAGTAGATTAGTTTGTTAGGCATAGATTGTGTGGTTTTGTTTGTAGTGTAAGGCTTAGATTTAGCTTAGGTAGTGTCTGTTTTCCTGCCTTGTACACAATCTAATGTATGAACTTAATCTTGTTGAATGCAATTTAAATCATGTTTTTGTATCCTTGTTGTGAATTAACTAACATTGCATTGATAATTCATGGTTACAAGTGTTTTATTCTACACTGGTCTAGGTTGTACATCTAAACCAGTTACATTTTTAACACTGACATTGCCCAACACTGACATTAATATGATACTTTGCCCTAATTTGTGTTTGCATTTTTAACAAGGGAATGAATGGGTCTTCAATGAGTTCCTTGGCAAAATGGTGTGCTATCCATTTGTAGGTCACCAAGCTTCCTAAGTTATAGTTCCTAGAACATTTGTGTTTGGGTTTTAAGGATTTGATTTGGAAAGAATTCTCAGTTGACATCCAAGAAGCAAACAATCTAAAACCACAAACATCTTTTTCATCATCAGTTGACTTAACAGGTTTTCTTTTAACTCTACCCTTTTTAGTAACCTTTTCAATTGACTTAGAACTACCCTCCCCATCTTTAGAACAACCCTAACCATCTTTTGAACAACCCTCACCATCTTTTAACTTTTTCTGTTGTGATCCTTTTTTTAAAGTTGCAGCCCCAGCACATCTACCTGCTTCTACATCCCTACCACAATTCACTAACAACTGCTTCCAATCATTCCTTTCAAACCATAATTGATACCCATTGTGGACACCATAGTTGGCTAAAGCAAGTTTTAGTTGTTCATTTGACTCAAATCTCATTCCTAGCACAGGTTCCATTTTATCCCAATCCTGTGTAGGATCATGCCTAGGATAAATGATGTGTGGCTTAGCTACATACTTAGCATCTACAGGCTCTGGGTCTTCTAAGACTTCTATGTCATTAACATTGATTGGTTCATCAATGAAACCCTTAAACTCACCACTATTAGAGCACAATTTATTAAGAAATGGATCTTTTGTAGACACAATCTTAATTTCAACATTTTGGTCAGTTTCATGAAAGAATTCAACATCACCTAAGTCTTCCTCCTCATCACTAGAACAATAGCAATCACTAGACTCATATCCCTCTTCTGTTTCTATGGCTTCTGTTCTGTTCCTACATTCTATAGCATCTTCATCTAGATGTTCATCATACAAGTCAACAACCCATTTTGATTCATAACCACATGCTACAAATGCCTGAACATCATCATCATTCCTAATCTCCTTAATACCTATCCTTAATGGGGTTCCTATTTTGCAATAACAAAGTCTCTTAAGTGGAGCATGCACTAAATGATCAACTACATCAAAGAGTTGTACAAATGACATACCTTCAAAGTTAAGATCCGTAATTTGCTTCTCATCATAGTTCATATAAGCAAACGGTTTTATTGTAAATAGACCCTCATGTTTTAGGTTCACTGTGAAAGGTCGATTCTTGTCGGGTTTACCTTTACCCATGTTTAATATTACATGGATTTGATAATTAGTGTTTCTGAAATTTGGGAATTAGGGTTAGCGTATTTGGGTATTTGGGGATTAGGGTTCGTATCAATTTTGGGGGAAAACGTATTTGGGGGAAAAATGGTCAAAATGGATGGTCAAATATATAAGTCAAACAAATTTACCGGGTTAACAGGTCACCAGTTGCATGATGGGGTGAAATTACCTAACTTTAACGGTTTTTTGAACTTTTGTTACTTAACTTAATATTTTTCAAAGTTCGTTACATAACACGGGAAATTTTTCTAAGTTCGTTACCTATATGTGTAAATAACCCTAAATAGATAGATGAAATGAAAGATATGTCATTCATCTGGAGGGAGTGTGTTGGTAAGCGTACCATAGTTTACATTCAAGGTTTATGGTTCAATTCTCAACATATTTCTCACTCATGTTTTTATTTTTCATAGATCGATTTTATTTATTTATTTATTTTTGAAATACCATTTTGGCATGTAGCTATTGGTAGTGCTAGCTCATGTTGAAGTGTTGTGTACTTGTGTAAAAATAATCAATCCAGTTGTAAAAGATTAAATAGGCCAATGAGGCAATGACTTTTTTTGAGAAACTGCTTTTGTATATGTTCGTCTTGTTATTCAATCGTAAGGTCTACCTCAAATCCCATGTATGCTATTTCATCTTTTTATTTTCGTAAACATCATTTGATTTGTTTTAACATCTGATGACTTTGTCTGGAAAAATCAAAACTAAAATTTTCAAATGATACAAAACATGTTTTTGGTGCTAATAAATTCTTCAAGTGCAACAAAATAAATTGATTAACGTTATTTTATTATCAAATGCAAAGTAATCTAAAATTGTTGGAAATTTTCCCGACTGTCACGCTTATACTCGACACTTTTGTTTGTGTTTTGTACTTTTGTTTGTCATTTTTGTTAACAGTTACGACTTACGAGTCTGTAATACTTAACTAGGCTAAGCCCATGTGGTAGAATGTTCTTGTCTATATAAAAATTAGATTAAGGACATAAATTGACATGTGGAATGTGTGGTTGCGGGCAAGTAATTGGCTATTTACATCAAAATGGCCTTGGTTCAATTCTCAGCAATTTTCAGTTTCCATTTTTTATAAATTTAAATCACAGAACCGGCAGAACGGCTTAAAAAGTGATATATCTTCTAGAAAATACTTTGTAACTTGCGGTAAATACGTATAGTTTTTTACCTGCCACAATGCTAAGTGTTTAGCTCTTCATTAATATACATCTTACGTAATACTAGTACATTTTAGCATGAAAACCAATTAAATTTGGATATCCTATATCACTTTTTAAACTTAGCTTTTTTTTTTTTTTTTTTTTTTTTTTAAACCAATCTCACAATGTACAACACACAAACTATCTCACATGTCGTAAGAAGGACTTGAACTCACAACCATTTTGGTTGAGGAGCTTCTCACACAAATAGAGATACCATTGGAACAAAAGCCGAAACCATTTGGAAAAATTTAAGTTTGCTCTTTTTTAGCGACTGAAACTAAATTTTATTGTCCAAATATAACTTTTACTTCTTCAAGCTTCTTTGTGTTTCCGGTCACAAATGTTACTGGAGGTAAGTTCACTAATCCGCCACTCGCTGCCACACACACCATCACCATTTTCGACATGATTACGTTAACGTTTAAATGTTTTTCGATATAGTGTTAATATTTACATCGATTTTTTCTAAAGTCAACTTAAATGCACTCGGTCTATCAAAATGTGTTTCTTGTATTACTGTTCAAATTTTTTTGGGCATCCGGTCATATTTGGTCATGGCTCCGTCCCTGCTTCTATCTATCATATATATAAGCTTTTGAAGTTTTTTCAAAAATGTAGTTTGTTACAAACTACATTTTGCTTTCGTATAAAACTTTGTTAGATGACATATGCCTTGGTAATATGTGTGTTTGTGAAATCGATAACGTGCAAATAATTGTACGTGTTTTGGATTCGGTACAAAAAATACTCAAGAGATAACTGATTTACCAAGTGCAGTGTGTATTGCATTAATATTATGAAACTACTAAGTTCAGATATATCTAATGGATACATATATGAGCTTTCGTGATAAATAGATTTAAGTTGGAAACAAAGTCTTGTATGGTGATGCAGTGTATTGGTAAGAATAATGGCTTCTATACAAAACTGTATAGGTCATTAGGTCTGGAGTTAAATTCTAAACACATTGTCGTCATTCATTTTTATACAATTTAATGCTTGTTCACTAATTAGATTTTTATCATTGTATTTTGGTTTCAATTAAAACCAGTATTTACTAGTGAATTACAGTACAATTTATAGTACAATTTAATGCTTGCTCACTAATTTAGATTTTTATCATTGTATTTTGGTTTCATTCAAAACAAGTATTTACTAGTTAATTACAACTAAGTATATTAGCTTTAAAAGTAAACATGTTGTTTTATTAACGAATGGTGTTTTTATATGCGTGCATTTTGAACATAGATATCATTATTTGCGATTTGAGATAAAATGCATAATTCACATTTTGACACCCTTCGTGTTTTCTTCTTCTATTCCTCGTAAACAATAACTCGGCTCTATTTGTATGCCAACGAACAATAACTATAAGTCTAGAATATTTGGTAGAGTACAAGTTGAATTGTCCACAGCACTCGCGTTGCCACCATTTCGATCGTGGAGGGTTACAAACTTATAGTTGTTGGCATTCCTCCTCATTGTTTTGGTCTATAATTGATATACTTATGTAACCCCAACCTTAGGTACAATGCCATTTTGATTTCGCAGTGACATGTTACAAAAACGGATGAAGGTGTAGCCCTCAAAGTTCTTTTGGATTCTGGAACCCAATGATCCTTAAATTAGCATTAATTCAAATACAAAGTGTTATACACCCTAACCCTAACATACAATGTTTTTGTATCTTACGTGTCGGGTACATGCCCGACCTTAGTAAAGCAGGATGTTCACATAGGCCAACTCGAACAATCACACAAGAATGGCCAACAATTTAACTTTAATTTCCTTTTAAAAGCGGGATTTTTTTATTTTACTTCTTTTTATCTATTTTTTGTTGGCTAACACAACAATTAATCATCGTGTGAAGACAACAAAAGAAGCTAAACCAAGTTGTGCCATACAACCTTAGGACTCTATTGAACACATATGACTCATGCATATGGTGCAATTCAAACTGATCCAGCTGTAATCTATGTGACTAAGAAATGAGGTGACTCGAGTACAACACAGGTGATTCGAGCCCCTCTTGGTTGCCTACATTTCTAAGGAGGATATCATGAGACAGAGGGACATCTTTGTTCTATACTCTATCAATCTAAAACTCAATCAATCACAAGTTAGTAACGAAAATATGTCACCAGAATTATCTAGAACGGATAGACGCGTCACCCTCGCGAGCCCAACCAAAAGATTCACCAAACCCACAGAGTTTTGAGTACTTTTCACCTACATTTCTAGATGTAAACATTGACAAATTTTCTCCTAGATGCTATATGAACGCTTATATTAAGCAACAACAAAGGAAGTACACTTATACAACATTTGAGGACTATGAGTTTTTTTCTCGCCCATTGCGACAAACACTCCTAATCAATGGTAGATTTTGGATTCAAGGTACAATAAATCTTCAACCGTGTCATTTTTATGATTTATGTTTTGAGAGATTTTCAAAAGTAGTCAATTTTTTATTTTTAAGTTCACTTTTTAGTAAAAGAAAAAAAAAGTTTTCTAATTTAGTTTTGAACTATCGTTCGACTGGGTGACCTTATACAAATCACGACATGTGTCCAAAGTTAGGTGTGATACTTTTTGATAGACCGGAGTGACATTTTGTGCGCCCACTTTTTCTTTCGCAACCGATAAGACATTTTTGTGTTATTAAACAAGCGAGTCCCACTAGTTTCTTTTTCATCTTAAAAAGGTAGGACCTACTTGTTTAATAAGACAAAAATATCTTGTTGGTTGAGGAAAAAAAAATGATGGAACAAAATATCACATTAGCGGTTGAAAAAGACTAAATTTGATAACTTTTTTTCTTTTTAACTTAAAAACCAAAAGTTGAGGTCACACGATTTAGCATTGCTTAAATCACTTGTAGAGTTGTACCTAGGCTTCTACAACTTGTGTCAAACACCATGAAATAAATAACCCAAAGAGATGATTGAATATAAAATTAGCAAATGAAGGAAAAAATTGACTTGAGATTGATGCCTAATAACTGCTCCCACACTCACTTTGTCGATCTCGTGTTTTACTGATAGAGTAAAAAACAAGCTTAATTTAACCATTAAACATATTGTGAAAATTAATTTTGCAAATCTCAATGTATTCCTTTAATCTTTCTTTTATATTTTATTATTATTACTGTAGTATTTTTTAAACCATCAAACTTGTGCTATTTCTTGATCAAACTCATTACACAATTATTTGAAAGAGAAACTAGTGACTTTGTTGTGGCTGTTGTAAATCACTTGTTTGACAACTGGTGAGTTCTTTGAAATCTGTTACTACATACTATTTGATTTGATTTGATCATCTCTTTTTACTCGTACATGCATACCAACTGTTTGATTATATGCCTCAATTTATATTACTCCACTGTGTTTTCTTTTCTTAATATGAATACATACAATGTTTTCTTTCAGAGTATTCTTTTTGCATATAAATAAGCTGTTACAAATTATAAACACTTTAGGAGATAAACATAAGTTAGGATGGCACTAAAGAAGCAGAAAAGCTAGCCCAAACATCCTATAATCAACATTCTCATTCCTTTAGCTGGTTTGTTTTAGTTACAGCCCGAACGTCACCCATGTAGCCTGATTATCTAACTAATGGTTTGACCCGGTTAACTCATCACTAAAACAAAGATCAACTGTTTTTATTAATGGGTCAAACCTGAAACCAATTCATTTTTGTGTCTACCCCTAGTTATGTTTACATGATTTCTTGTGTCAGGAAAATGGAGCTTATATCTGTTGGAATTAATATCCAATGTCATAACTAATTGGTGAGACTATCGTCAAAAGTAGAGTCCTTTTTGAGTCGCCCTCAGTGAACTATAAAAGAGAAAATGATTCAAAGAATAAGTTACGGCATAACCACGTTAAGTGTTACGTGGTAACAAGATCATGGGATGGTTTTTGGCGTTTGTCCCACATCGCCCCAAAGGGTAAACCAACACCTCTTCCCTAAATAAATACTTCATGTGACCATATATATAGCATCTTTAATTTAGTCACACAAAAACTCAATGTGACTAATATCAAGGTTAATGATAACTGACTTCACATTTTGCTATAAATAATAGTCACGTGAATACATCACAATGTGACTATTTTGAATCCATTGGTCACATATAATACCCATTAGGATTTGGCAAACAAACACACACTAAACTTTAGACACACATATTAACTTACGTGACCATATGGATCGAATTTTAGTTACACTTATTCATGTTTCTATGGTTTAGTGTGACCATATATGACATTTGGTCACACTCTTCAAGTGTGTGACATATATTTGTCACTCTTAAACGCATTTCGTGACTAACGCTTCAAACTTACTTTTCCGTTGTCACACATTTCAGACGCTATGTGGCTAAATATTCAGCAAATAATAGCAGTCACGTTTAAATAATGTGTGACAAACTTGACTATATAATTTAGCCACATACACAATTACCTCATGTGACCATATATCTATTTTGGTCACGCTTTTAAATTGCGTGACATATATTTGTCACATATGTATATCTATAGTGTGACTAATGTTTCGAGCTCATTTGTATCTGTCACACGTCTCGAATTAAAAGTGACTAAATAATCTAAATTTTTTTTCCAGTTACCTCTAGTCACATAAGTATTCAAATGTGTGACAATAGAATTCCGAAATGGTCACACAAGTCGTTTCAAGTGTGGCTGTTCATTTTATTTTGGTACATTTAGTCACATATAAATGTTACAGTATGACATTTCAAAATCGACCATGCGTGACCAATAGAACTTTTTGTACTAGTGTCAATAAGGTACCTTCGGCCTTCTTCTGAGAATCCTTTTCCAATGGTAACCCTCTGTTCTGGAAATGCAGGATTCTCCAGGACCTCTTCGGTTGCTTCTTCCCCAACGGTTTCTCCCTCTTGGTGTTCTTCTCTCGTCGGAGTTTTGGCTGCCTGGTTTTGTTCCAGCCTCCTGCATTCTGAAACCATCGTCGGGCGGGCCATTACTATTGCTATTCCACCCGGAGTGGGGAACTTAACCATAGAATGGATGGTGGACGGGATAGCCCTGAGTCCTTTCAGTCTTGTTCTTCCTAAGATCACATTGTAGGGCGAAGGAGATCGCACCAGGCAGAATTTCATCATTTTCCTTCGGAAGAGTCCGTTATCACCGAACTTCACTTCCAATTCTATTTTTCCCAACGGTTTATTTGTTACTCCGGAAAAACCAACTAGTGATGCGCTTGTTTCCTCCAGCTTCTTTCTAATAGAGTGACTAAGATTGCGGAAACAATGCTCATACATAACATTAACAAACGATCCTTCGTCTACGTAAATCCTTCGGACCAAATACCCTTCTATGTTCCCATCTATTATGAGCGGTTCCTCTGACAAATCTCCTGTCGCAATCGAGGGAAAGACTATCGGCACTCTCATCCATTCTTCCTCAATCCCTCCGTATCCTCTCTTCCGACTTACTGATGAACTTCTAATTATATTAATTACTTTGGCTTTCCCCTTGTCATCCCTTCTTCGTTGTTCCCGGTTTCCTCCGGCATCTCTTTGCCTCCAATCCTTCAACAGATGATCGAGCTTACCGGACTTCAACGCAACCTCTAATTGCTTATTAAGCTGATGGCAATCGTTGGTGAGATGGCCTTTCTCTCCATGGTATTCACAGAATCTATCCATGTTCTCCGCCTACCAACCATCGGCAGAGGTTGGGGTAGGTTTAAGTGACGCTCCGTTGCCAATATCTCCCTTGGCAGCTTAACCAGAGACTCTATGCCCGGACGGTCGTTAGGGAATCTGGGAAATTCATGGCGATGAGAATCATTTCGGTTTTCGTTACGACTGAAGTTGTTTCTCGGAGATACATAAGGTTGGAACAAATCCCTTCGTCTTTGGTCCCCTCGACGATCATCCCTAGACTTACCTCCGTAACCCCCCTTGATCACTCTATCCACCTTAAGACGAGTATATCCCCTTCTAACCTGGTCTGGCCCTACGCCCTTGGGCAACTCCATATCTCGGTAAGCCTTTTCTGATCTTATGAAGTCGTCCACTCGGGTGAACATTTCGGTTACAGTGCGCCGAATTCTATCGGAAAACTTCTTGGCAAAAGCCGGACATTTGTGTGCCTCCATGAAGGCCGAAATGCGCATGATTTCCGGCACACCACTGATGCAACTTGGCTCATCCGTCCATCTCTCCTTAAAATATGACAAAGGTTCATGAGCCTTCCGGGTAATCCTTGTAATTTCCGTAGGATACTTA
This sequence comes from Artemisia argyi, assembly GCA_030686995.1. NCBI lineage: Eukaryota > Viridiplantae > Streptophyta > Magnoliopsida > Asterales > Asteraceae > Artemisia > Artemisia argyi. Next base: position 17,459,613 of record CM060684.1, on the reverse strand, counting down.
GTACACTTCTTCCGTGACGAAAACCTAGTTGCAAATTGTTCCCTCAGATCGTTCAAATTGTCGATGCTGCCCGGCTCTAATCGTTCGAACCAACCTCCGGCTGCTCCATCCAACGTTTGCTGAAACATAAGGCACCAAGTGGGCATAGGCCATTGCCCTTGGTTAGCGGCTCCGGTAAATCTTGTGAGGTGATCGTTTGGATCCGTTGATCCGTCGTAAAATCTCACATTCAAAGGCATGACATAGTTGTCCCTGGAGAATTCAATTATTCGGCGAGTGAACGGAGATCTGGACACTTCTTTGAATGGTTTCCTTAGATCGTCATCGGCTTCCACTCCCTTCCCTTTCTCGACGATTCTATCCCCTTCATCTCCAAAGTCGAGACGTATCAGCTTGAGCACATTCCCTCCTTGAGCATTATGTTTCTTGATCAGCTCAGTTAAAGATGCTACGTGGCCGAGGATTAACTCTTGCAAGTTAGGTGAATTATCCTCCGGACCGTCGTGGTTGTTTGTGTTGCTATTTATGTTCAAGTCGTTATTGTCCCTACTCCCTTCTTCCCGGGGATTAGGCGTGTGGAAGGGAGGGGGTCCCGTTGGATCGGCCATACTGTCTTCTAAGTAGAATGAATAGCGGGTCCCACGGATGGCGCAAATTTGTTGAGGTAATACTTTGTGGGTGTGTCTTACAGCTGGAACAACCCTCCGGAGTGAGCTTGTCGGGGGAGTAAGAGGTCCTGCACAAGAGAAATACACGTTAGGCTCGCCTTGGGTGTAATCCCAAGACCAACCTCCGGTGTAAGAGTAAGTATGTGAAGACCCGAAGGGTTGTAAATGTAATTGAATGCGAGGTGTGTGTGTTAGTTGGGAAACATAAATGAGGTGAGGGTATTTATACTACCCACACCTCTTTACCTACTTTACCTCGGGAAAGAGCATGTCATACCTAGTAGGTGAGTGTCAGGTCACGTGGCCGACACAATCCCTGATTTTCTGGGATTGTGGTGTGGCCTCGGTTCGTGCTTCTGCGGTAATAGAAGTGTACATCCTCTTCGGTAATCCTTCGGCTCATGGTTCGGAGGCAGATAACAAGTCCGAACAGACCAACCATTCGGACAATTACGCCAACAACTTGCAATTTGACTATTATATAAGTTTGATGATTAAACAATTTACTTACAGTCAAGCTTATGTGACTGAAAAGGAATAGATTGTCCCAAAATAAGACCACTCGCTATGTTTACAGTTGAATTTTTATTCTACTAGATTTACTGTTACCAACTTAACTATGATGGGAAGTCACGGGCCTGTTGTTGTTGTCATATATGAAAAGGAGTAGTGATACAACCATAAAAAAATTTTCACAAAATAAATCCACAAAAAGATTTGTATGTGTTTGATTGGTTTAGTACAAGAGAAGAGAGAGAACCTATATCAAATCCACTAATAAAAAACATACAGCTCTTTTTGTAGATTTATTTTGTGGAAACTTTTTTGTGGTTGTATCACTACTCTATGAAAAGTTTGTGTTAAGTATGATTTATAGTTATAATTTGTTCAATTATGAAAAGTATAAGTTAAAGAACATTGATTGTCATGCCTAATTCGTGTGCCTAATTATATGCCTAATCTTATGTGACATCATTCTATTGGTGATACCGGATGGACCCACTTCGTCACTAACCAATAAAACACTTTCACATCACTTTAGGCATAAAATTAGACACACATTTAAGCCACTCAATCATTTTCCATAAGGTAAATAGACGTAGCAAAATATGAATCATGTGTTACGAGTTGGTGTACTGGTAAATAAAGTGTGTAACTTACCCTTTAAGTTCAACTTGTCGCACTTTTTTTTTTTTTTTTTTTTTTTTACCTTGCAGATTTACGGTTAACTATTAATATAGTTGTTGTTATTTTTTATTCAAAGTTATGGGCATGTTACTGTTACTATGGGCTAGGCCTATTTTGAAAGTAAACATAAGCCAATTCCAATTCAAAAAGATGAAAGTTTTTGTCCTGTTATATAATGTATATGGTAAGTTATATGATATGTGGTGAGGTAGTCCTGTGATAGTTGAAGTGCATCTTATCCTGAAGGTTTGTGGTTCAATTCTCACCGGCTTTTCCATCACGTTTTTATTTTTTATTTTCATAAAATATCATTTATTTTCAATCCTTTTTGGAATTTCCCTAGCACTTTTAAATGTTCAAAATGATTTATCATTTTTTATTTTCATAAAACATCATTTATTTTCAATCCTCTTTGGAATTTCTCTCGCACTGTTTAATGTACAAAACGATTTATCATCAAATAACTTAAAGAGAGAAACAAAACGATTTATCATTCTAAAAGGGCTAGCGGCGTAGCTTGTTCCACGTTTTCCTTTCACCTCTATATAAATCTAAAAGTTAATTCTTAATAACATTTATCATCAAATGTCAAGTCATTCGGCTTTTGTCGAAATCTGAAAACAATTTAAGTAAAGAATTCCTAATGCCATAAAGGTCCTAATATAGCACTTATTAGGACTTTTGATTTTATAGGACCAATATAAATGTGTCCCATATATGAGGGTTGTAATAGATGTTTAGAACGCTTTTAGGCGACCTAAGAAGAGTTATACTTATGAGACCGATTCTGTGGTTCTATAATGTATGTTAATACAACACAATGTTAGTCCTAATAGATTACAACATAGAACTCTCTATAGTGTCGCAAAAACGTGTGCGTAGATGTTACATCTAAGAACTTAATTGAGCGTCCTAAGAACTAATTTTATTGGACCAAAATGAACAAGTTTAATAAGACAAAATAAAGTGTCCTCACAAGAGTCAATTTGCTGTACACATAAAAATTACTCAGCACCATATGAGTTTGATCACTAGTGAAAGTGACCATCTTTAAAATGAATTACTGATCAATGTTATGTCAAAAAATATAACACAAATGAAGGAAGAAAACAAAGATCATTATCATTAAAACAATCACTATACAAAAGTTTTTACTTCATTATACAACGTATATATAAACATCTGTATATTGATCAAAGAACGAACAAGTAAAAACTAAACCAAAATATATAAAAATAACATAAGACAAATATCATTGTTCGCCAAACATGATAAGAGCGGAACGTCTTTGAAGATATTATTGCTTGATGATCAAAATCCACCTATGGTCAAAAGTAAATACACAAGTGTAAGTATTGAGTGTTAGTAAAACATGGTGTTTTCTAGGCAACCTCAAGTTTAAAAACATATAGCTTACCAAAGTGTATAGGACATGACCACGAATAGTTAGTAAGTTACTCTCGCATGATGTCAATTGTATCAGGCGATTTGTATGGTCTCGCACAAAGATGCCAATCATCATATATCTGTTTAAAATAAACAAAATATCACCCAAACAAGAAAGACATAGTTACAAAGATAGTTAGACTTATATTTTCTTCAAGGATACCATTACAAACACATATTTGTTTTAAACTCATCTCAAAATTATGCCATTTTTTGAAAAGCTAGATACTTTGTTTTTGCCAAGGAGTCCAGGACCCAATATAATAATTAAAATCACTAGGTTCATTGTCAATTGAGATTACTATTCTCATTAAAGAACATGTATGGTAATATATAAATATACAATACCTTACTTCTTGTGGCAATATATTGAACGAACGCCATCCCTTTATTGTTGATGAGTTTCCACCAAAGGCTACAAATAAAACACTCGCAATATATTAAAATTTTTAAAGAAACAGATGAACCACGCGATGGCTCAAAGAGACGATTAAAGAAGTTAATGATGCTTGGGAAGTCATTAAATCTACCTTTAGTATTATATTACAATTGTTTGTTTTGATTCACCATGAAGTCCTTGCTACAAGGTTAACTAGAAGAGCCACAATTATCATTGACCCATTAAAAGCTGATCAATATCTTTCATTGTAAACTGCTTGGATTAATAGAGTTTTAAAGGATTGCAATCGTAGTATCGTACAAATATAAAGAGGAAACCAAATGTTTTTGCAAGAGCCAAGTGTAGCCATGTTCATAACTTGAACTGTAGCCACAAATGTTATTAAGATAAAGCTAAACATCATGAATTATATGTTCATACCATAAGCCAAACAACAATTATAGTTTTTGTGAAACATATATACCTTATCAAAGTGGAGCCCAATTTGCTAACTAAAAGACCAAAGATGAGTATGCTAGTAGAGTAAATTTCAAAAATAATTAGACACCACGATTGTAAAGTACCTGCAATAGTCGCAACAAACTAAAAATTGGAATACCCACTCAAACACAAATTAGATGAATTATTACCATAATAGAACGCTGCAAGACAGATTAAATCAAAATCACCTTAATAACACAACCATAAAATTGTTTGTACATGCTAAAACAATAACTAAATTACAATGTCACGCTATGCTAAATAAATAAAAAAATGCTCGCTTCCCACCTTCATGCAATCTTAATTAGGGTATAGGGATAGGGTTAATGATAAAGTAGTCTGATGCGATGCGACTGTGCGGTGATTGAGACGTGTTCGACATAATGATACAAGAGATAAGGATAACCAGATATGTAGACGTGACGGTTTAGAGGCAAATGATGAGAAAATAGCGGATCTAACTTTTGGAGGAGTCCAAATTTAGGAGGGAAAGTGTAAGGCAGCGGGAAGTAAATTTTGGGTGGGAGGGAATTTATTAAAAAGTCTAAAAAGAATTGATTAGTAAATTAAATTAAATTAAATTTGTTTAAGAAGTGCATCATAGTCATGGACAAGGTTATGAATAGCGTGAGACATGACGTGGCGACGCAGTCACGCCTCAAGCCTTATGAGTGTTTTTGAAGTCTTGGCGTTTATTAAGGGGTGCTTAAAGCGGCAAAAAAATATTTATAAATTTATTTGTTTATAAATTTATATCATTTTCAAGAGCAATTTTAAATACTAAATCCCAAATCCAAAATAACCAAGCCTAAATACGAGACTCAAGTAGGAATTAAGTTTTGAAATTGCGAGGCCCAAGAAGGAAATAGCCCAAATCCGTAAATCTCTCAAATGGTTCTAAAAATGACGCCACACCTTACCAAAATGCGCGCCTTTTCTCGCCTTATCCCACGCTACGCGCGTTTAGAGTCGCCGCCAAGGTCCATTTTGTGGCGGCCAGACAACGCCTTACGCCTTAGCGACGCCTTGGCGAGCCTTTTAGAACATTGGTCGGAGGGGCCCACTAAAAAGTATAGAACATCATGATTGATGATCATTTATTGATGAACAAACAACGCATGATTGATGAACATTCAATGAACTTATGGCCACAGTATTGCTAAACATTTTGTATTGATGAACTTAGATTGATGAAGATTGAAAAAAAAACTGACGAGCATTGATTAACAAACAAAAAAAACTACAAAACATTTTGTATTTATAAACATTAAAACATTTTTTTTGATAAACCTTACTTGATGAACCTAACAAGTTTGTTGAGCTATTCAAGTTTACAATTTAAATACCCATAACAAACCAAATCACAATACTCACATCCTAAGATAACACATTCAAACTCGATTTCTTCACAACCAAATACTCCAAATCCGGCATAGCCAATCTAGGTCAATGGAAGTCAATCGATCTCGAAAACAGAGAAGAAAGCAGCATCCCGCTCAATGCAAGTAGGGAGAACCCGTTCTTTATCTTGTTTCATCAGCAAATGTGGCAAACGGTGGTCTTATCCTCTTTTACTTATACAAACAAGATATCTGCTAAAGTAAAGACGAGTAAATAAAGTCAATAAGCAAAAATCTTTATGAAAGCAAGTCCCATCGAGTGGAGTCAAGGCATGCCTTAAGGTAGCGACTTACTTTTTCAGGTGAGATGGTTCAATAGTAGATTAGATAAAGGCTCTTGCTATTTCCCACGGGGGGAGGAAAGTCAATAGCGTATGACCGGCCGGCGCCTACCCGACTAGAGGGACTGAGAAATTAATAGAGTACAAAACTTATCTTCAAGCTTTACCTTATTCTGATCGTTCAAAGGGCGATCGCGGGGTCACTGAATGAAGTCCTCCATTTCTTTCGGAGGTGCTGACCCGCAGCGACAAACACTCTTATTAACCCTCGCATCTGGTTACTCCTTTATTCAAGATTTTTGTAATGAACACCTACAAACTATAAAATCACAAAATTAGGGCATCTTGTGATGCACATTTTATTGCTATTGAAACTTAGTATTCTTTGATGAATATTTTGTGATCACTTACTCGATGAATATTATGTGATGAATAATTGCACATGCAAATGGTTTTATTCATCATAGTTTTGAACATTGTTCATCATTGTTAAAAACATCACATTCTGATATTTCATGAACACAATTAATTAAAAAAAAACAAAAAAAAAACAAACAAAAAAAAAAAAAAAAAAAAAAAACAATCCAAACTTTTGTTTATCATTATTTTAAGAGGTTGTTCATTATAATTCTAAAAAGAAAATTAAAAAGTTGTTCATGATTATTCAAAAATAAAAACAACTTTTTTTCATGATTTTTTTTTCATAGTTCATTTATATTTAGTATTGATGAATACTAGAATATGTGTTTTTACAAATAAAAATTAAAAACAAAAGAAAAAAAATGGTTATTTGAAACATTTCATCAAACATCTGGTAAGCCATTTATAAATACTTGATCATATTGAAAGATTTTATTTACCAGGGTGCAGGATTACTCACCTTTACCCAACAATCATATTGAAAGATTTTAATATGTAGTAAATATTCAACATAAGAAATCTTAAAGTTTTGGCCCTCATATAGGATAATTTATTTCGGCTCCTTTGGTAAAATTAAACAAGAGTCACATTAGATGTATCAAAATAGGACCTTTTACAAATAACCATTTTTTAAAATCTAACGTGATAAGACATATATATCAGGGTAAAGTTAAAATAAAAAGACATATATCCGTAAAAAGAATAAAAAGAATTTTTTTAAAAAAAAGTTCTCAAAAAATTCCAAAAAAATTCCACAAGATCGGGTATGTTGGTGTATAAAACTTTTGTGAAAGAAGTTTTTCTAATTTTGAGTTTTTATACATTTTTTTTAATGCACAAAAAACGAATTTTAATGCACAAAAAAAATTTTAATGCACAAAATTTTCAAGTTGTTTTATTTAGATGCGCAATGTTATTTTGATGAAAAAAGTCAAAATAAGTTGGGTCCAAAAACGAATTTTTGATGTACAAAAAAGCGATTTAATGCACAAACGTATTTTTTTATAATTTTTTTTCGGATAAAGTATCCACTTTTAGATAAAGTTCCTTTAGAACTTTTTCATACACCAACATACCCGATCTTGTGGAATTTTTTTGGAATTTTTCGAGAACTTTTTTTAAAAAGAATTTCTTTTTATTCTTTTTACGAAAATTTGTTTTTTTATTTGATCTTTACCCTATATATCAAGCATCTTGTTATATTCACATAAAATAGAACCATACAAGATAAGGGTCCTAAAAACATAATATAATACGACCTCTATAGAATGTGTCCTATTAAATTTTATTAAAATAGGACCTAATGAACAAACGTCCTATAAGATAAGTTTATTAGGACACAAAATTGAAGTGTCCCATTATGATATATCCTAATAAAACCTTAACAAATAAGTGTCCTATAAACTCATTATAATAGGACCTATATATTAAATGTTTTATTAGTTCGACCGTAATAGGACTAAAAAACTAACGCGTTCTAACAAGTTAATAATTAGGACGCCCGATTGTAAAGGGTCCTATGGAAAGGTCCTAAAAGCCCCATTTTGTTACATGAAACTGTAATTCTCATTCCAAAATGTAGTACATATACCAAAATTCAAATGTGATACAATATATTACTAATTCATAAGGTGACCATGAACGTGATTTTCTAAGCCCAGTCTGCGAAACAGTCGTGACGTCCATTGGCTAAGCAAGAGGACGTGTAGTGCAGCTATGTGTAGTGTGTTGGAAAATTTAGTGCACTTGAGGGATCAATTCACACCTGGTAATGGGTTTGGAGGTATAAAGTATACACCCATTTGGTCACTGAATCCCCTGACTCAATAGTGGTTATGTTTTGATTCTATTGATAGTAGATTCTGCTGTTAGTGTGTTTCCACTGATGTGTTAATGTTACCACTGCAAGGGTTAATGTTTCCACTGCAAGCTGAGTTCAATGTGGAAAGCTGATCATTTAGTGGACTGAAGCACATGTATTACAAACATCCCAAGGTTGTGCTTGTTACCTGCTGAAAGGAGGATGAAGTCTTCACTTCTTAATGGTTAATTTTCTTTGAAAAAGTGCTAAGCAGGAGCATAAATTAAAGATGAACCACCTATGTGAATGTTGAAGTTTTGCCGCTTCAGGAAGCTTTGGACTTTTAGCTTTTACAACATTTATGAATTGGATATGGACACATGGCTTGTATAGTGTCAGGAGTATTTTAGTGTTTGAAAACTTGTGTGTATTTATCATCAGGTATTCAAATGGGTAGAAGGGTTCAATTCTTAGAACACCCTGATTCTCGAATATTTGAAAGTATATGTACAAATGTGGAAATTCAATCCTCAGGATATTTTCATTTATGCACTTGTTTTGGTTTTGTGTTTGAATTTTCATGCAAAGGTAGTGAACTAAATTTGGGGAGGATTGTTGGAAAATTTAGTGCACTTGAGGGATCAATTCACACCTGGTAATGGGTTTGGAGGTATGGAGTATACACCCATTTGGTCACTGAATCCCCTGACTCAATAGTGGTTATGTTTTGATTCTACTGATAGTAGATTCTGCTGTTAGTGTGTTTCCACTGATGTGTTAATGTTACCACTGCAAGGGTTAATGTTTCCACTGATGTGTTAACATTACCACTGCAAGGGTTATTGTTACCACTGCTAGTGTTAACATTACCACTGCTAGTGATAATGTTTCCACTGATAACCACAGATCCCTATTATTATGGAAATTATTATGTTATCATTAATGGGCCGTTAATTATACATAATACCATGGGCTAGGGTTTTGAGTATTCTTTATTATAAATAGAGGTCACATCATTCTGCATGGAGAGACGTTTTCACAATACGATTAACACAAAACCCTAAACACTAAATACGCATCTGATTCTTGATTTGTGCCTAAAACAAGAACTTCACTTGGTCTTATCCCATAGAGATATTCGTGTAACCCAGGCATAGGGTCGAATAGTTTCTATTGGAAAGTGATACCACGATTTCAAGTGAATATCCGGTACCTTTATTGATTATCTTAACCCTAATCTGGGAACTGTTTACAAATAACAACCAACAATCAATAGAAACTAATAGTGATAATCAATGGCTACTGCTATGAGACAAATGGCTGCTAACTTTTCCAAGTTGGAAAAGTTTGAAGGTGTTGATTTCAGAAGATGGCAAAAGAAGATGCACTTCTTATTGTCAAGTATGAATGTGGTGTATGTTCTCACGACTGAGATTCCAGAAGATCATGGAGATGATGCTACTATGGATCAGATGAGGGCAAGGAGCAAGTGGGAGAATGATGACTACATATGCAGAGTTTTAATTCTCAATGGTATGTCTGATTCTCTATTTGATATTTATCAGAATGTTGAAACTTCTCAAGAACTATGGGATTCCTTGGAAGCCAAATATATGGCTGAGGATGCATCAAGTAAGAAGTTCCTTGTAAGTAATTTTAACAATTACAAAATGGTTGATTCTAAACCTGTCATGGAACAATACAATGAACTTCTTAGTATACTTGGTCGATTCACACAACACAAGATGAACATGGATGAGGCTATTTCAGTCTCTTGTATCATCGATAAACTACCTCCCTCTTGGAAAGAGTTTAAGCATATGCTTAAGCATAAGAAGGAGGAGTTAACTCTTGTTGAGTTGGGCAGTCACTTGCGCATTGAGGATTCACTCAAAGCTCAAGACATTGACAAGCCAAAGAGTAGCACTGCTACTGGTCCATCAGTTGTCAATATGGTAGAGCATAACAACTCCACCAAGTACAATGACAACAAGGGCAAGCGTAAGCATCAAGATAACACAAAATCTGATCTTAACAAGAAACCTAAGGTGACTTGTTGGAAGTGTGGGAAACCTGGACACTTCAGGAAAGATTGCAAGGGTGGTAAAGTTGGAAACAAATCCAATGGATCAGGCACAAGTGGAGGGAATGGTAACACCAATTCTCTGAAAGGTCAGAATGTGTTTAATAAGTCTTTTAAGATTTATTATGTTACATATATATCTGACATTTACTTTGTGCAGGATGATGATGTTGCGTGGTGGGTTGACTCTGGAGCAACAATTCATGTGTGTAAAGATAGAAGCTGGTTCAAGACCTATAAGTCAATGAATGATGGTTCTATTCTTCATATGGGAAACGAGTCAACTGCCCTGGTGCATGGAAAAGGATGTGTTGAGTTGAAGTTTAGTTCTGGAAAGATTGTTTCTTTATTTACTGTTTTACATGTTCCTGATATTAGAAAGAATTTGGTTTCTAGTAGTGTTTTGAATAATTGTGGTTATAAACAGGTTATTGAATCAGATAAGTTTGTTTTGTCTAAAAATGGTGTGTTTATTGGTTTTGGTTATTTATGTAATCAAATGTTCAGACTTAATATTGTTCATGATAATATTGATTCTGCTTTTATATCTACATCTAAACTTTATGATTCAAACCTATGGCATGCAAGACTTGGCCATGTACATTTTAAAAGAATGCAAGATATGTCTAAGGATGGGTTAATACCAGCTTTTGATATGAACACTGAAAAGTGTAAAACTTGTATGTTGAACAAGATAAATAAGAAACCTTTTCAAGGAGTAAAACGTGAAACTAAAGTTTTGGAGTTAATTCACAGTGATCTTTGTGATTTACATGCTACTCCCTCTTTGGGGAATAAGAAATACTTTGTGACTTTTATTGATGATGCTTCTAGGTTTTGTCATGTTTATTTATTACATTCTAAAGATGAAGCATTAGATAAATTTAAAGTATTTAAAACTGAAGTTGAATTGCAACAAAGTTCCCTGATCAAAAGATTAAGGACTGATAGGGGAGGTGAGTACATGGATACTCTATATTTTCAGTCTGTTCGTATAATCCATGAAACGACTGCCCCTTATACTCCTCAGCAAAATGGTATTTCTGAAAAGAAAAATAGGGTGCTGAAGGAGATGGTTAATTCCATGTTGTCCTATTCAGGGCTGAGTCAAGGGTTCTGGGGTGAAGCTATGTTAACAGCTTGCTATTTATTAAATAGGGTTCCCAACAAAAGGAACAAAATTACCCCTTATGAACTGTGGACTAAAAAGAAACCTAACCTTAATTATCTTAGGATATGGGGTTGTAGGGCTGTTGTAAGACTCCCTGATCCAAAGCAGAAAACTTTGGGTGAAAGAGGCATTGAATGCATCTTTGTTGGATATGCTGAGCATTCCAAGGCATATAGGTTTTATGTTATAGAACCTAATGAGTCTGTTTCAATTAACTCAATAATTGAATCAAGGGATGCACTATTTGATGAGAACAGATTCTCATCTATCCCTAGACCAAGTCAAAGGATTCCAAATGGAACCAATGACAATGGTGTTTCAAAGGTTCCTGCTGATGAGGTTCCTGCTAATGAGGTTCCTGCTGAGGTTGTGGAACAACAACCTGAACCTGAGCTCAGAAGGAGCAATAGGGTGAGGACTCCAAAGTCATTTGGACCTGAGTTTCAATTATACTTAATTGAAGGTACAAGGAGTGAGGTCTCTGACCAATACTCCTATTGCTTCATTGTGGAGGATGATCCCAAAACATTTGAAGAAGCAATGAAGTCCCAGGATGTTGCTTTCTGGAAAGAAGCAATTAATGATGAGATGGACTCCATCATGGGCAATAACACTTATGTGTTGACTGATCTACCACCTGGTTGCAAACCTTTAGGTAGCAAATGGATTTTCAAAAAGAAAATGAAGGTAGATGGAACTGTTGAAAAGTTCAAGGCAAGATTAGTTATTCAAGGCTTTAAACAAAAGTCAGGAATAGACTACTTTGATACTTATACTCCAGTGGCACGTATCAGTACCATAAGATTGCTAATTGCTTTGGCATCAATTCACAATCTGATTATTCATCAGATGGATGTGAAGACAGCTTTCTTGAATGGTGATTTAGATGAGGAGGTTTACATGAACCAACCTCAGGGATTCATCATGCCTGGCAATGAAAACAAGGTGTGTAAACTGATTAAGTCTCTTTATGGACTAAAACAGACACCTAAGCAATGGCATCAAAAGTTTGATGAAGTGGTTTTGTCTAGTGGTTATTTACTTAATCAAGCTGACAAATGTGTATATAGCAAATTTGATGAATCTTGTAAAGGAGTCATCATTTGTCTATATGTTGATGACATGTTGATCTTTGGCACTGACCAAAATCAAGTAGATCTTACAAAAGAATTTTTGTCATCAAAGTTCTCCATGAAGGATATGGGGGAGGCAGATGTTATCCTTGGCATTAGGATTAAACATGAAAGTAACAAAATTTCTATCTCTCAATCTCATTACATTGAGAAGGTGTTAAGGAAATTTAATTACTTTGATTGTACTCTAGTGAGTACTCCCATGGATACAAGTGAGAAGCTAATGCCTAATACTGGCAAAGCTGTATCTCAACTTGAGTATTCTAGGGTGATTGGCTGCTTGATGTATGTCATGACTTGTACAAGACCTGATGTTGCTTTTGCTGTGGGTAAACTAAGCAGGTATACTAGTAATCCTAGTGCTTATCATTGGCAAGCAATTCAGAGGGTCTTTAAGTATTTGAAGAGAACTATTGATTATAGTCTCTCATATACTGGTTATCCTTCAGTATTAGAAGGATATACTGATGCAAGTTAGATCAGTAACACTGAAGACAATTCGTCTACTAGTGGCTGGGTATTCCTACTTGGTGGAGGTGCAATTTCTTGGGCATCCAAGAAACAAACTTGCATTACCAGTTCAACCATGGAATCTGAATTTGTGGCTTTAGCTGCTGCTGGCAAAGAAGCTGAATGGTTGAAAAACTTGCTTCTTGAGATTCCATTGTGGTCTAAACCTATAGCACCTATTTCTATCCGTTGTGATAGTGCTGCTACATTGGCAAAGGCTTATAGCCAGATGTACAATGGGAAGTCTAGACACTTAGGTGTTGGGCATAACATGATTCGTGAGCTTATCATGAATGGGGTGGTATCTATAGTGTTTATTAAATCTCAACAAAACTTAGCTGATCACTTGACGAAGGGTTTGGCTAGAGACTTGGTTTTGAAGTCTGCTAAAGGGATGGGTTTAAGTCCAACTTAGTCACTGAATGCAATGATACCCAACTCCCTTCTAAGGAAACTTGGAAGCTGAGTTCAATGTGGAAAGCTGATCATTTAGTGGACTGAAGCACATGTATTACAAACATCCCAAGGTTGTGCTTGTTACCTGCTGAAAGGAGGATGAAGTCTTCACTTCTTAATGGTTAATTTTCTTTGAAAAAGTGCTAAGCAGGAGCATAAATTAAAGATGAACCACCTATGTGAATGTTGAAGTTTTGCCGCTTCAGGAAGCTTTGGACTTTTAGCTTTTACAACATTTATGAATTGGATATGGACACATGGCTTGTATAGTGTCAGGAGTATTTTAGTGTTTGAAAACTTGTGTGTATTTATCATCAGGTATTCAAATGGGTAGAAGGGTTCAATTCTTAGAACACCCTGATTCTCGAATATTTGAAAGTATATGTACAAATGTGGAAATTCAATCCTCAGGATATTTTCATTTATGCACTTGTTTTGGTTTTGTGTTTGAATTTTCATGCAAAGGTAGTGAACTAAATTTGGGGAGGATTGTTGGAAAATTTAGTGCACTTGAGGGATCAATTCACACCTGGTAATGGGTTTGGAGGTATGGAGTATACACCCATTTGGTCACTGAATCCCCTGACTCAATAGTGGTTATGTTTTGATTCTACTGATAGTAGATTCTGCTGTTAGTGTGTTTCCACTGATGTGTTAATGTTACCACTGCAAGGGTTAATGTTTCCACTGATGTGTTAACATTACCACTGCAAGGGTTATTGTTACCACTGCTAGTGTTAACATTACCACTGCTAGTGATAATGTTTCCACTGATAACCACAGATCCCTATTATTATGGAAATTATTATGTTATCATTAATGGGCCGTTAATTATACATAATACCATGGGCTAGGGTTTTGAGTATTCTTTATTATAAATAGAGGTCACATCATTCTGCATGGAGAGACGTTTTCACAATACGATTAACACAAAACCCTAAACACTAAATACGCATCTTGTTCTTGATTTGTGCCTAAAACAAGAACTTCACTTGGTCTTATCCCATAGAGATATTCGTGTAACCCAGGCATAGGGTCGAATAGTTTCTATTGGAAAGTGAAACCACGATTTCAAGTGAATATCCGGTACCTTTATTGATTATCTTAACCCTAATCTGGGAACTGTTTACAAATAACAACCAACATAGTGCAGCTATTTCAGATGGAACAACAGCCAGACTCTTGCATCATCTTCACTGCAGAACAACTAATGAAATTAATAAAAGAAAGTCAAAACAATATAATTCAATGTTTCAAAAAATTGCAAGTTATAACTATAATTAAAATGGGAATTGTTTGAATACCTCAAACCGCGTTTTTTGTTGATCTAATCTTTGAGTTCAAACTACACCAAAAAGACATAAGAATAGAAGCCAATATACGTTTATAATAACTTGTCACAAGAAAGTATGCAAAATATAACCTTGATGCGTAAGGAACAGAGTCAAGATTACTCACCGGAGATATTAATTTGATCAATTAATATATCTTATCGCAAAGTAGAAACAATAGAAGATGATAGTTCTAAATCAGAAACACAAACTGCACTAGTGCATATATTATCCATTCTGGCAATTCAATTGTACTGTTTAGCTATCAATTGCCTTAGATTACATCAAAACAATCTCAACTCGCAATTTATGAGAACTTGCTATTGAATTAACTCAGACATGTTTATATGCTATGAAAAGTTTGGGAAAAGAGAATAAAACTATAGGTTACAACATTGACCCATCAACTTAAAATGGGTCAAAAATATCAGTACGGTAAGCATTGCTGCATAAAAGACTTTGTTGAATGAATCATATGTTAGTGCCTATTTAAAACTCCTTAATTTAAGTTTTATATGGTCAAGATGAATGGAAGCTGGAGTGTCATCAAAAGTTAACCAGAAAACGCATAATCACAAGTAATTGCAGGTCCTAAATTTAATGGAGTAGCTTCTTACCTACCATGATGGTCTTTCGCGCTTTCTGCTACTGCACAGATTCCTGGTTCCTAGCAGTCAGATAGTTTACTCAAATCTATCAGTTGTATGCATTATTATCTAGTAACAACCTTTAACAAAAGTTGGATAGGTTTACTCATTCATCAGCTGCTAACCTTATTATCACTTTATCCATATGTTTTCTGTTTCCTTTTTCCCTAAGATTACAAGTAACATGTATGTAAACATGGGATAACAAATCTTTAGCATGTCTGCAATTATACAGAGAAATAGCAACAACCTAACCTCTAACTCCAATTGTTTGGCTATAAGCATACTATTTTTGCATCCATGACGATGTCGAATTTCTTTTAGCTAAACAAAAACAAAATAAACAATGGTGTCAAAATCACGGATGGAAGTGAAACAAAAGTCTCATATGAATATAATCATAAATAACTTACCATCTCCTTGCAGAATTGTGATCCTGCAAATTAAATGAAACTGTCACCAATTTTCCGACTAAAAAACTTTAGCAAACTGGAGAATTTTGTTAAGCAAACCAACCACTAGCATCTGACCATGTGATTGAGCAAGCTGCAAATTCTGCTGCTGCATCTTCTGCAAGTAATCTATAGTTTAAGTAACTCATCAGTCAGCTCCGCTAAGCTCAATAATTCTACTGGAAAAAATATTGAAGAAAATTGTATGTTCACGTACGGTCAAGTAAATAAGGGTTTAAAACCATATTAGAAGAGTCCAGTTTTCAAAACCATATTAGAGTCTGGTTTTCTGAACAGAGTAGGATGACCATCAAAATAGTTTGCGTCATGTCTAAAGAGTTGCCATCTCTATGCTTCTTACGAATCCTTGAAGGTGACATGGCCTACTTTTTTTCGCTTTGTTCAATAGGAAACACGGGAACCTGCAATATTCAGAAGTTAAATCTCTTAACTATAAGCACTTAGATGGATTATAAACAATCATCAGAGTTTTGAAAACTTCGTTCTCACTTCTGCACCATTTTACTAGAAGCACTTAGATAGATTATAAACAATCATCCGAGCTTAAAAAACTGAGATTCTCACTTCTGAACCATTTTCTGTTGACTTTGCAATGTTACTAGGAGGAGCATCTGTTTCGGTAGTTCAGTAGAAGCCAAGGTAACCTGTAGTATTCAATGTTAAACATGTATTCTGAAAACCATATTTAAATGGATTATAAGTAATAATCAGATTTCAGATAAGATTAATTCTCCTTTTGAAACATTTAAACAAAGAGTTTGTTCTTACTTTTAGAGATTAGAATTTGACAGCTTCTTCTGAAAAAGCACAATCATGATCCACTTTCCACTAGACTTCCACCATATCGATAGATATCCACTACTAGGAAATGCTTAATTCTAAATTTTCTGCATAATCCAATGATTTTGAACAAACGACAAACATAAAAATTTAAATAGTATACTTTAATTTTTCACACAATGACTTCAAAATTGAACTTTAGATTCTCAAAGTACCATGTTGGCATGTTTAGTTACAGATCACATCACTATCAATAAGAGTGACATAATCAATATACAATTTGATAAGTTACAGTTTGGTAACAAAAGTCCAATACACGTTTTGAACACACCAGATCAGTTGATGTTGAAACTAACACAATATATTAGAGAATTATTTAAAGTTAACATAGCAGCCCCAATTTTGTGGCTTGTTTCGAGTCTTATGGGCTTATATAAGTTTATTATGACGTAACATGCTTATAGGTCCCAAAATAAGTCACAAAATTGAGGCTTATGAAATATAAGCCCAAATCAAATAAGCTCATAAGCCACATATAAGCTTAAACAAACACCTCTTAATCAGATTTCCATTATCAAACAAATAAATTTCATTCAGACATTTTATCAAACACTTTAGCTGCACATAAAAATATAACATTACAAAATCAAAAGAAAGGGGGAAAAACTTCTTGATCACATGTTCCATACCCATAAGCTTCAATTGTTTAGAAGCACAGTAACAAGATAAGAAAAAATTACCTCAAGTTCTAAACTGAACTAATCACGAATCGATTGATTCGTTAAAGCAAGAACTTATTATGAACAAGATGATGCAAGTGACTATAGCTTATAACCACTTTGGTAAAGGTCTAATTCAGAGAATGCCAAGGTACAAAATCCATTTATTTCTAGAAATTTAATTCACTGTTTTGGTACAACGTAAATTAGGTGCATATCTGACTTAATTTTGGTAAAAAAAAATAATAATGTTGCAGATGCAGACATGGTTATTTTCATGTAGTAAACAATGACTACACTCACTGGGAGATGTATGCTATTGGTGGAAGTGCAAGCCCCACCATTAACAGCCAAGGCAACAGATATCTTGCCCCTGCCAATCCTTTTGCTAAAGAGGTAACTTTAATACTACTTGACTCTATATTTATAACTTGGTTGGTGTACTTTTTGGTGTTTGAATGTCTTTATGGAAATTATGTAATTATTGACACTTCATATTTAAATTGGCGTGAAAACTCTGACCCATGCGTCCTTTATGGATGCCGACTAAAGACATTGGGCACCTATTCCATATTCTTCAAAACCTTCCTTGACAGGTCAACTGGACGTTTCGGCGGGGGAGTGATGACACTAGGGCAATGCCCCAATGTACACTTGATAATCAAAAAAGAAAAAATTAATACTCTGTAATAAAACAGTTTTGTACTATTTAGAAGAAAACTTAGTTATTTAGTTTTCCGAGCGATACTTTTTTATGTTGATTTTGAGATGGAAATTTGATTATGTGTACAGGTTACAAAGAGGGTGGATACGGCTGCAGGAAAATGGCATGGATGGAACTGGAGATCAGAAGGTGATCTACTTCTTAACGGTGCTTATTTCACCCCATCTGGTGCTGGAGCATCGGCTAGCTATGCTAGAGCCTCAAGTTTGGGTGCTAAATCATCTAGCATGGTTGGTAGCATGACTTCCAATGCCGGTGCTCTTGGCTGTCGTAGGGGTCGCCAGTGCTAGCCCCTGTCTATCCTCTCACCATAAACTTATTTCAATGTTTTTCTAGTGTGTTCATTTCACATTTCATATTTTTCTCCCTTTTGATCCTTTTTTTTTTCTTGCCGTATTTCTGGCAAGCGAGTGTTATTTACACATCAACATGTCTCGTGCAACCTCGGCCAAGCTTCAATTGAGAACACGAACTATGTATTCACTATTTTCGGGAGCAGGTTTGAAGTGTTGTTCACACGTGTGCTTTGTCTGCTAGTTTGTGTTTTAGATCTGACTAGGTATATTGGTTTTAGGTTACATGATCCAAATGGCTTCTTTTTTTTCGTTCTTTTCCGCTTTCTTTCTAATTTTTCAAGTGTAATTTGGGTGTCTTGAGTCAATACAAGTTGTAATGTCGGATGTTATCATGAAATGAGAAGGACAGTTTATTTTCTGTGACTGTTATTTATATTCTTTGACATACAAAAAGGCTAAAAGCATATGCATCTAACAAACTTAAATTCATAAGAAATATTGTTCTTTTACATACATTGTACTTTTGCAATTTGCATATGTAACGTATCGGGTAAACATATAAGGTCAGGACTATTGAGGTTATTCAGGAAGGGTATGTCCTTGACCTTTTTTGACCCTTTCTATAGCTACTTCCAAGATGTGTACATGGTGAAGTTTGAACCTGAGATCTCTTGTGAGGATACTATGTCACTTCTGTGATGGTCTTCTATGTAATGTATCAAATTTGGTAAAATAATTTTGGTTTTTTAGAAACATAAACTGTTTGTACAAAAGTAAATAAATAATGAAAAGAAACACAACCTATGCAAAATGATGAAACTGTTATGTTTCTTGCTTTGTCTTGTGCCAAGCATGATCTTGTTTCAACTTTTCACTTTTGGTGTGAAATTTAAATGTTTTGGAGGGTGAGTTGGTGTGGTCATGATTTTGGTTTGTTTAATAATAATGTTGTTTTTTTTTTTTTTTTGTTATTACCAAAAGGTCTCATGAAGACTTTTCTTTTGTCAAAGCTAGTAATGATCCTGTCTCAAAGACATTAAAGAGCATTGGATCCTTCTTCACCTGCTTTTTTATCCAAATTTATCGAATTTTCTACATGGTTTTTCCCCCCAAATCAACTCTTGTATTTGAAATTTAGGTCCCAAAGAAAAGTTGCCTTGCATTACCAACGACACTTAATTAACATCGTGGCTTGTAACTCAAAAAACACATAACAAGCTGCATTATCACCACTATTTCCTTGATCATAACCAAACATAAAAGGAATGAAAAAAAAAAAAAAAAAAAAAAAAAAAAAAAAAAAAAAAGAGTAAACCCATAAGAAACTAGTGATAAAATTAATACTCCGTAGATGATATCCGAATTCAGTTGCAGTCATCACTTAATTACCGTATTTAAATTCTGGCATTAGTTACTAGATTAGCTTCTGAATACAAACACTCTATAATGAACACATAACTTAACTAGCATGGACTGTTGGTATTATTTGATTTAAGTCAATTCAACTAACCTTATATCTAGTCCCACATAGATTAAAGAAGTGAAATCTTGCTTGGATATATAGTACATTGTACGAGGATCAGCCGTGTTGACAATAATGTTATGTTTTCATAACAGATATGATATCTGGAGATTCTAGAAAAAAAAATCAAGCCTTGGTGTCATAAGTGTATTGAAAAATTAATATAAAATTTCAACTTTTTTTAATATGCTTGTCACTTAAAAAAATGATACGTAGTACTCTATTCCCTTTTGTTTCAAAGATTGTCCATACATGTTGATGCAACTAAAATATATCGTAATGTTCATCCAATAGCCGTTGTTGTTCTTTTCGATCTCTAGATGTTACACCAATCCACCTGAACTTACATAACCCCTACCGTACAATGCCATATTGATTCTGCGATAACAAGCTACATAAATGAACTAAGGCACCCCTCCATGTAAGGTATATATTGAGTGCATACAAGTTTGGTCATTTAAGCTCTTAGCATTCTAGAGTTCATTCATGCAGAAGGTACAACATTGGTGATTTGAGCCCTCTTTGTTGTTTACATTTCTAGTTAAGATATCGAGAGAGTACCGTTCAAACTAATCCTAATTAAGGTCTCTTAACACTCATGAGGATCATCCATGTAGTGTGTTTGAGGCTTTGTACTTTTTGTGATTTATCTATAATACTTTACCTTTCACCAAAAAAAAATTGTTTCTAATTTTGAAAATGACGTAAAACAAACTAAGGGGGTGTTTCTTTTTTTCCCTTAGCTAAGGGATATCATTTAATATTATTACTTTTTAGATAGGACCCATAAAAATCTCTTAAATGGTCTATATCCACAAGACTTAATTTATCATGTCCTCCCAATTAAGAGACTTATATAGAAGTGTGACCCATATAAATCCTTAGCTAAGGAAAAAAAGAAACACCTCCTATTAGATAGGACAAAATAACCATGTAAACCCTTAATAACATGATATAAATCTTGGCCCATACAATAACTACAGGCCCATAACATATCCGATATGTTGTGTATCATTTTGTAATGACAAAGAACACGATTGAACGTAGTTAATGAAGACAAAATTTCCTTTTAAATCAAAAAATGCATTTAATAAACATGTATTGATCTCTAAATTACCATAATTAATAATCATTTTGATATTAATTAACTAAAGCATTCCTTTTATATATATATATATATATATATATATATATATATATATATATATATATATATATATATATATATATATATAGCTAAACAATTGCCCAGTTGGCACGAGTTAGCAAAACTCAATACTTAAATACATTATTCACATGTGATTTGGGGTTGGCGTAAGCTTCTTCAAATCCGTAATGTACTTTGGCCCCATTTTTGGCATGTGATTAGGAATGGTCAAAATACTTCTATATGGTTTGATAATTGGAACACTCACTGCCCTCTTATAAACCATGTCTCTTATCGTGCAATTGCAAGTGCAAGTGCAGGCTTTCGCATTCATGCTAAGGTTAGTGATGTTATTTCTGATGGTGAATGGGCGTGGCCCATAGCTTGGTTCAACCGGTTTCCGAACTTATTTCAGCTTATAGTTCCTACTATTAATGAAGATCAGGTCGACAAAATCTTTTGGAAATCACATGATGGTATTCTTAAAGACTTTTCTACGCGTGAAGTTTGGCATACCATACGACAGTGTGGTAATGAGAAAGAATGGTCTCAACTTGTGTGGTCAAGTTATGGAATTCCTAGATGGCTAGACATGCTATTCACCTGTGGTTAGTATTGTGAAGGAGACTCAAAACTCAAGACCGTCTTAAGCAATGGGACGTTGGAAAGGATGTGGATATCAGCCTACTTACTTGTCCGCTATGCAAAACGCAAAAAGACTCTCACGAGCATTTGTTTTTCGAATGCTCATTCTCGTCTAACATATGGCAGTTAGTCTTGGATGTGGCTGGTGTTTCATCTAACTGGGATGATATAATGCAATGGATTTTGCCTATATCCAAAAGAAAATCTTTGAAAACTATTGTTGGACGTTTAATTCTAGCAGCAACGTCTTACTTTGTTTGGCGTGAACGTAACTACACGATTCATGGTAAAGGAGATCAGACTTCAGAACAAGTCGCTCGGTATGCTCTTGATTCAGTAAGATTGAAGTTAGCTTCTATCAAGTTTAAAAAGAATGCGAGAGTCAAAAAGCTTATGGAGAAGTGGAAATTGAGTTATGGAGGCTGATGGCTTTTTAGTCGTGTATTGGTGCTAGAGGTTTAAGCTTGCTTTGTTTTTTCTTTCTGTTTCTCTAGCTAATTTTTGGTTGTCATGCTTTTGAATCTGTTCATAGCATGTTGTTTCGTATTTGTCAAGAGTGGTTCATAGCTGCTCTTTTCTTGTATGTTATTCACTTATTCATTTTATTAATATATTCACCGGGTACACTTCTGTTCTATTTAGTATCCATATTAGTCTAGTATTGTTAAGTCTAGGGGGTCTTTGTGTAACTTTAGTTCATTGTAGTCAAATAGGAAAGAAGATATGTCGGTTAAATGCATTATACATTGCATAGCCAACTATCAACTCTATATATACCTTTAGATGGTGTCAAACGATAGCTAAGTCAATAAGCCTTTGTGAGTTTGGTTTTCTCCTTTGTAGCAGCCAAGTTCAACTCCTTCTAGAGTTGATTTTCTTCCCCCCTCATCTCTATAATAAAGAGGTGAGGGGGGAGGGGTCATTCTACCGTTTATTCTTTTCTATTGATCAATATACTAATCGTTTGGATCATATACGTGTGTGTATGTTTTCTGTCATGACACAACTGTTTGTGTGTGTCGTGGACTTCATCAAATCAGGTTATCCGCTGCTAGCTTCTTCGGTTTGTTGTAGGTTTAAACAACAAGTAGAATCATGAGCGAGGTTCGAAAGTTCGAAGGAAGCTAGGTTCGATTTTTTGAAGGTTTCTTGGTGTTTGAGGTTTCGAACAGCAAGGGTATTGAAGTAACAGTAGCAGGTTAAGCTTCAGGTTTTGGAGGGGGTATTCAAAACAGAAGTCGACACAAGGGTCTTTGGGGTTTCGGGTTATCGAGCTTCAAAAGGTGTCGAGAAGCTGTTGGTTACTTGCACCACAACGGTGTCATGACAGGAAGGTTTTCTTGGTAGGTTTCGGTTGTCGAGGTTCTGCGACAAGGTGTGGAAACATCCAAGGGTTCTTGAGGTTTCAGGTTTTTGAAGCTTCAAGGTTGTCGATTTTTTGCAAGATTTTTGGGTTAACAATAATCGGTTTGCAAGGGTTATATACATCGACAAGGTTAGTACTTCAAAGCAAGGTTGAGCTTTTTCGATTGTTTTTAAATCTCCAAGGCTACTCGATTTTGCGACGGTTTTGTTCGCGGTAAAATAGTTTTATTGGAGGTTGATCGAGAATGGTTCTTGTCGATCGTATTTGTGGTCGACGAGGTCTTGGTGTTCCGTTTTATTGAACGTCAAGGAGAAGTTTTTCAATCCAAAAGATATATATTTCTTGTTTCTTCGTTTTGGCATTTTCTTTCAAAAACTGAATACGAAAAGAAAAAAAAGAAAGGAAAAAAAATGGTTGAGGTCTCATGCATGTGAATGTTTTTAAAGGTTGCTGCATGTGTATAAACTTTGTATTTTGCATGCATAAGTTTTACTAAAGAAGAGTTATTTTATTTTTCTTGTTTTGATCGATTTTAAGAGGGTTTATCTTAGGGTTATATCGATAAAGCAAGGGGTTTTTACACACGCGTACTTTGTTTAATTCGGTGTTGTGAGGTTTACATCACAAGATAATCAGAATAAACAAAGAGAGAAAAGAATGATGACGGGAACCATGTTTGACATCGAGAAATTCGATGGAAAGAATGACTCCAGGTTATGGCAGGTAAAGATGAAGGCTTTGCTGGAATAGCAGGGATTAGCTGCAGCATTGGAAGAGTTACCTGCAGCTACGATAGTGGCATACGATAACGTCATTCAGAAAAAGGCTTACAGCGCATTGATCTTGTGTTTAGGTGATCGGGTCCTACGGGAGATCACCAAGGAGACGACTGCAGCGGGGATTTGGAAAAAGTTAGAGACTTTATACGTGAAAAAGTCTTTAGCTAATCGTTTGTACTTGAAAAAGAAGTTATATACTTTTCATATGCATCCGGGTAAGAGTCAGTCTGAACATTTTGATGAGTTTCACAAGCTGGAAGGTGACTTAGCAGCTATAGATACTGCTATATCGGATGAGGATCAGGCATTATTATTGCTCACATCTTTACCATCATCTTACGGTAATTTCGTGGATACTTTGCTATATGGTCGGAATACTTTGAAGCTAGAAGACTTGGTCGCGACACTTCATTCTAGGAAACTTCAGAAGATGACGGAAGCAAAGGTTAATGGTGGTGAAGGGTTGTTTGTGAGGGGCAAATCTGATCAAAGTGATATGCAGCAGGGTAAAGGTAGTTCGTGGTCAAAGTCACAGGGAAGAAGCGGCAGACTCAAGTGTTATATATGTCAGTCTGAGGAGCATTTGAAGAGGGATTGTCCCATGTATAATCACAAGAAATCTCAAGGTTTGTCAGGAATAAATATCAGGTATCCGGTTCTGGAGCTGATGGATATGACAGTGCTGATGTTATGATGGCTATGAGTGTTGAACAACTATTAGACTGGATCATGGATTCAGGGGGCTCATACCATATGACATACAAGAGAGATTACTTGTTTGATTTTAAGGAGTATGACGGTGGTAATGTACTGCTGGGTGATGGCAGGGAATGCCGTGTATGAGGGACGGGTAAGGTTCAAGTACAAATGAGGGATGGGTTAAGTTTCGTTTTGGATAATGTCAGGTATGTTCCGGAATTAAGGTGAAACTTGATATCGCTGGGTACTCTTGAAAAAGAGGGTTTTACCGTGTAGATGCAGTCGGGCAGGATCAAGGTTATATAGGGTTCACTGGTGGTTTTATCAAGAACAAGGAAGGCTAATTGTGTATATACCCTTGATGGTTAGGTGTTGACCGAGAAGACATTGAAGGGTAGGAAACAGTTAGGAGAATCTCAGACTGGGAAGAAGATCAAGACAGGTACTGTTCTTGATTCTTCTAATCAGAGGTCTACACAACAATGTATGAAGAGTGGGGTCGCCAAACATTTGGGTGTTGCAAGGATACAGCAGCAGAATGGGTTGGTTAAGAAGACGAATGTGACACTCTTGGATAAGGTACGTTGTTTTCTAATTCAGTCTGGTCTGTCCAAGGTTTTTTGGGCAGAGGATACAACCGGGTCTACATATCTAGTGAATAGGTCACCATCATCAGCGATTGGATTCAAGTCTCCTATAGATATGTTAGGGTTTTTCGGTTGGCTTGCTAGTAATAAGCAAGGGATGCTTGAACCGGTTAAGGTCAAGTGCATATTCCTGGGATACCATAAAGGTATAGTGGGTAATAAGCTTTGGAGGTTTGATGACGTTACTTCAAAGGTAGTGCTTTACAGGAATATGGGTTTCAATGAGAGTGAGGAATACAAGAAACTTTCACTAGTTCTGGTGTAGGTACAGTGCATGTGTTGCAGGGAGTTGAGTTTGAGGTAGAACCGCTTAGGGATCATACATTTGAGGTGGAACCTCAGGGGAATGTCGGTCAGGTAGCTGGTTCACAGGAAGTACAAACTCGGGATTTGATGGACTATCATTTAGCACGTGATAGGGAGCAACACTCAGCACGGGAATTATACAGGTATAGAGAAAACAGTAATGAGGCTGCTTTTGCAGTTGCTGCAGTGGAGAAGATATACGCACATGAGTCATTGACTTTCAATAATACAGTTGCTTGTGAGGTAATTTCCAAGTGGAAGACTAGATTGAAAGAAGAAATGGATACTTGGTCAAATGTGTGTGTGCTCAGCAACGGTTGCAGTAAAAGAAGTGACGACAGCCACAACTATTACTGGGAGTATACACCAGGTATGTTCATACATCTATTTCTCTATATAGATGGTATGGTTTTTTCTTGCGAGTGCAAGGCTGAGATCTGGGTTACCAAGGGTTTGCTGGATAAAGCAAAAGGAAATATACTTGGTATAGAGATCATCAGGGATCAGAGTGGTAATACTCTGAGGGGGTCATAGTCCAGGGTTCACAATGAAAAGTTGGTACAAACTTTGTTGGAGGGACACTCCATACTGTCGTTGGAGGGTAGTCTATCTGGGGACTGTGATGTGGAAAAGAATGGTAAGTGGTCATATACATATGCGGTTGGAAGCCGGGAGTATCAGATGGTCTGCACGAGACCTGACATAGCATCTGTAGATGTGGGTATGTTGGATAGGTTCGATCGTGGATTACAGACAAACGTACAGGTTTTTATGGATTTTGACTACGCTATGGGTAGATCGATCACTGTCATGGGTAGATCAATCACAAGGTACGGGTTTATGATACAAAGATGTGCAGGAAGCTCGAAAGCTATGATGCTGCACATGAAGGCTTTGTCAACTACTGAAGTGGCGTATATGACACTTACGGAGGCTGCAAAGGAGGTTATTTGGCTAAAGGGACTCGCAATAGAGTCAGGATTTGATCTAAAGATAGTAGCAGGTATTGCTACAAGTTCCTTATCAAAGGCGGATCCCGGTCCGAGGTTCCAGCACAGGTTGAAGCTGCTGTGTATCGGTATAGGCTAATCTGGTACTAAGGTGGAAATTGTTATATTTAGTATCCATATTAGTCTAGTATTGTTAAGTCTAGGGGGTCTTTGTGTAACTTTAGTTCATTGTAGTCAAATAGGAAAGAAGATATGTCGGTTAAATGCATTATACATTGCATAGCCGACTATCAACTCTATATATACCTTTAGATGGTGTCAAACGATAGCTAAGTCAAAAAGCCTTCGTGAGTTTGGTTTTCTCCTTTGTAGCAGCCAAGTTCAACTCCTTCTAGAGTTGATTTTCTTCCCCCCTCATCTCTATAATAAAGAGGTGAGGGGGGAGGGGTCATTCTACCGTTTATTCTTTTCTATTGATCAATATACTAATCGTTTGGATCATATACGTGTGTGTATGTTTTCTGTCGTGACACAACTGTTTGTGTGTGTCGTGGACTTCATCAAATCAGGTTATCCGCTGCTAGCTTCTTCGGTTTGTTGTAGGTTTAAACAACAACTTCCTTTACCCAAAAAAAATACATTATTCACATTTTTATATTTTTACTTTTTCTTTCCATAGACAGTAAGTCAGTAACATTTTGTTGAATTTCATTATATTATATATTGCATAGTCAAGCTTTTATTTTCTTATATATCATTTGAGTTGTTTATTAGCCGACTGCAGGGCGACAAACTTCTAAATTTTCTCCATAGATAACATGTAGCATGAGTCAACATGTAGGTATGTACGTTATCATGTATTTGATAAAGTCATTTCAACTACCTTACATCCCACGTAGGTTTAAGAAGTGAAATCTTGCTTGTTTATATAGTATAGTGAATGAGTATCATACTTGTTGAGAATAGTGTTATGTCTTCAAGTACATGGTTAATGAAGATTACAGATTAGTTCAAACATCAAAAACTTGATTGTTTTGTGTACTGTGAAAATTTAATATACATTCTTAGCTTTTATTTACGAACTTTTTGTTGATTTTTCAACTAAAGGGTCAATCGGCATTCAAAAAAGGTGTACGCGCGACATGATTTAAACCTTCTGGAGAAATATTTACTAACCTTTACTCTATCTACATAATAAAACAAAAACGCAATTACATCAACATTCTCAATTTTGATTTTTCATGTACCATCATTCATATTCCGAAAGAAAAACATTTCACTGTTGTGTTCATGCACATTTAGCCACTCCAGACGAAATTCCCTATATGCCCCTACCGTACAATATCAAACGCCCTTTGCAGTGACATGTTACGACAAATGAACTATCAATTGAGGCGACTATGTTACAAAACAGGTGATTCGAGTCCCTTTTGGTTGCCTTCATTTCTATGGAAGAAAAAGTGACAACTTTGTCCTACCAATGTTCATTTCTAAAATGGATAGCTGTGTCAGTGTATGTGTGTTCATCCTCACGAATCCTACTCAAAAATGACTGAACTTCACACAGTCGAGTACAATTCACTTATTCAAACTATTGATGTCTCGCAAAGAGAACTTAATTACTCACACAAAAATTTCCTAATTATATGATATGGAAAGTACTGTATGTTTAACCTATAAAACGCTTAAACTAAACTACTTGCAGCGTTCAATTTCTAATTAACTTCATGCCATGAAATTCATGAAACACAAAAAGAGTTGTTGTATCGCCAATTTTTCAAACAATAAAAGAACGAAAAATATGATAGTACAGCCAATTGAAATCCGTGATAAAATTTGTACCCCATAGAAGATCTCCGAATCAAATTGCGTTGTCACTTGATAAATGTATTAAAACTTTGACATTGACTTTCAGAGTAGCTCCAAACTACAAACTCTATAATGAACATAAGAACTAGTGCAGATTATTATTATTAGATAAAAACCAATCCAACCTTATATCCCACATAGGTTAAAGAACTTAATTCTTCTTTGGTTATTTGGTACATTGTAAGAGGGTAACTTGTGTTTAAAATGATGCCATGTTTTCGGTTACATGATGTATTGGTGATTTGAGCCCTATTTTTTGCCTACACTTCTAGTGAAGGTATCAAGAGACAAAGTCATAACTTTGTACTAATGCACATCTAAATCAATCACAAAAGTACTAACGAAGGCGAGTCACCATAATTATCCAACATGGATAGATGTGTCACCCTTACGAGTCTTACCAAAAACACTCACTAATTGACACATTGTTAATGGGTCAAACATTCAGCCACATAAAGGTGGCTTTTGCACCATCCTGTATTTGCAACAATCATTTTTTGAACCCAAAATACAAAATGGATACCTCTTGAGAAAAAAGTAACGTGGAGTGAGAAAATCACAACCAAAAATTCCCAGCTATAATATCTTGTTTAGAAGTACAATATGAATCTAAAGGGTTTTGACCAATAGATATAAATTTCTATCTTAGGTTTCGAAAACATAACCAGCCTCAGCAAAGTGGGATTTTACCGGTGCAAGAGCTCTTCCGCGATGAGAAATCTTGTTCTTTTCTTCCTTGGGCATTTCAGCATATCTACAATAACAGAAATCATAAAATTAGTTTGGTTTTATTGCAAGCATGTGATGATATAAAAGGTGCAGGGAGATTAGAGATGGTGAGTCAAAACGGTCGGGTTGAAACGGATCAAAATCAATTTGCTTTGTAAGAGTGTCAAATCGGATTAAGGTCCATAAGAGTGTCAAAATGATTCAGGTTCAAACAGGTGGTTAGGTCAGACGGGGAACCTACAAAAACTTGACGTGACTTTCAACCTGTTTGACCCATTCGACCCGTTTGATGTGTTCCTCTTTTAGCTAAACTTGATTTGAGACATTGGACCCGTTAAAGATATGAAAAAGCCAAGACCCTTTTATAAGTTAATCGGTCAAAATTGCCACTTATTATGGAGATGATCCTATAGAAACAAAGATGGGATTATGTTTGATCATAACCATCAGGTGAGAAGTGTCACCTATGTGGGATACAAATGTAATGGTTATATCAAACGCATAATATTGTAGATGCTTACGTGACGACTTGTGCATTTCTAGTACTCTAATCTATATCATTCATCTGTTCATAATAGAGCGTTTCGTATTTGAAGCTACTTGGATTCTTAATGAAAAAGTTTAAATTATGTTATTAAGTGATGACGCAATTAATCTAATACACACACACAATCAGTAACACCTTTAATCCTATATAAATTGAGTTCATTACGCAAATACAAACATAAACCAAACAACTTGCCTAAAAACATATCACGTGTTTGAGAGAACATTCTGGTGCCTGTAGCCGTGGTGGTTGGCCTGAGTTGGTTCTGAATCAGCGTTTCAAAAATGAAGGAGTTGTGAAGCATAAGAACAATAACTATTGTGCACCAACACAAAATGAAAACACCACACATATCTCATACTTTTAGCAACTCTTCCCACTTGTTCAGCAGATGCCCCCATTTTCTTGTTACGTTTGAATTGGTTACTGTGACAAATGTGGACGATAACTGCTGTTTGGGCACGTTCATACCTCTCTCAAACTCCTTTGGAACAACAGAATGTATCTGCTTGTCTAAAACAAACTTTTATGCCCATACTTCCCAAGAATTTAGGCATAGCATTATGAAGACCATCAGTTGCAACCTCTGTAGACTTCTGAAGTTCCTGCAAAAGCACACATTTTGTAAATATGAGACGAAAAAAGATAACCGTCAGGAAGAAATTACGATACCTGATTTTGGTTCATGTCGATACAAAAATTTTAGGGGAAATTACTATAGTTAAAAGTCATATGGCCCACTTAATTATTACTCAAGTAAAATTACAATTTGATCTCTATCATCAATTACTGTGACATTGTCATAAATTTATACCTTTAAATACGTCTCTAACATTTCAAGTCTAATAATATAACTCTTATGTTTCTAAGATAAGGAAGTCAACTGTTCCTTTTGATGTTGATCTCTTCTTAATCACACGTTGATTCACTAGTTTACTACGGAGTATAATCAAGTCAGTAGATGAGGTTGGCACAGAACACTCAATAATATAGGATGCTAAAGCAGGTGCTAACTGCACATTTTCTTTGCGTTTAGTCGACTTAATTCGTTAAGTCCCCTCCTCCCCTATTTCGTTTATGTTGTATCTGGTACTAGGAAAAGGTTTGATTACCATAAATGAAGTTTGAAGCCTATATCCTGTAACGAAAGGTCATTCCATTCCAACTCTAAAAGCAAGAAATTATCCCTAAAAGACTAAAGTGACACTTTTCCACCCTTAACCAAATTGTGATATTCAATATTGATCAAAACAAGATTTTACAATTACTACCTTCAAACATATATGTAGATATGTGGCCAATAAAAACACAGGTTCTAGCTTATGAACAATACCAGAAGTGATCCAATAAACTAAAAACATCGCACTTACCGCATCATTACTCTTTAACTTGTCTTATCAAGACACATTACGCATCATTTTAATAGAACATGAATAAAATAGAATTCAAAATATATGAATCACCATAAGTCCATAACACAGATTAACCCACATTGCAATATCCAAATTAAACTATATAAAAACATTTAGCAAACATCAATAAATCTAATACAGTTTAAACTTACAATAATAAATAGACAAACACACGAATCAATTAGACTAAAACATACACCCTTAATTAATAACTTCAAATTCAAATTTCCTAATTACCTTTAATCCTATATAAATTGAGTTCATTATGCAAATATAAACAAAAACTTAACAGCTTGCCTGAAAACAGATCACGTGTTTGAGTGATTTGAGAGAACATCGTACAATACGGTGCCCGTAGCCGTGGCGGTTGGCCTGAGATCCTGATTCTGCACGCGAATGGAGATGAGATTCGTTAGATTGAGTTGGTTCTGAATCAGCGTTTCAAAAGTGAAGGAGTTGTGAAGCGTAAGAACAAGAGCTTTTACAGTTTTAGTCCCTCAGGTGTTTAAAAGAAAGAGTTGAGTAGCCTGTCTTGGATATTATACTTCCTAACCCCTTTACTAATTGCATGTAGCTTTGGGGCAGACAAATCTCCCTTGGTGAAAACCTTCATATTATCACACCAATACCCAATTTCCAAGGTATCCAATGATGGAAATTCAAAAGCTTCCTTTCCTATGCAAAATCCCTCGAGTCTTTCAAGAGAATAAAGTGTTAAGGACTTTAGAAAAGGGAACACCACAGTAGCATTCACTATGGCATCACATTCTTCTTCTTCTCCCTTCACAATTACCTTCATACTTCTGCACGAACTTATATGTAGTTCCTGGAGTTGCATTAGACTACCAACCATCGAGCATGTAAATGCATATTCTAAGCTGTGACATCCTATAATAGACAGTCTTGTGAGGTTTGGAAACTTTAATGCTGTCCCCTGCTTGCTCTTCCATATATACTTGAGAAAATATAACCACTCCAAGTCCACTTGTCTCAAGTTTGGAATTTCAGCTCCAGTTTGTGAATCAAATATCTCCTCAACGTCCAACGATTTACAATGAACAGTTTCAAGCTTTTGCAGTTGTGACACTTCATTAAATAAAAAAAGAGTCTGTCCACCACGGGGGTTATTATCCATATCCGCTTCGATCAAATTATGATAAGACCAAGGCAACCGTTCCATAGTAGTAGGGCGGTATGAGCTTGTACTTTCATAACTCGGTAATCGGTCCTGCAAGGTAAAAAAAAATACAAGCTTATGTCACAGATAATTGTACATCAGTTTGTTCAATGATTAAAAAAAAATAAAATAAAATAAAAAAAAAAAATAAAAAAAAAAAAAAAAAAAAACAACCCCTCATATGCGAGTAAAATAAGGCAAAAGGCTCTACATGATTGTAAAACCGTTGGGTTTTGGGGATCACATACATAACCAAACCGTTGATATTTGCTAATCATATTACTTTCGATCAAATAATTACGCTGTAATTTTGATGAAGATTACAATTATCAATAAGGTTAATTGACTCTAATACTAGAAAAGAAACTGACATGGGAAGGTTTTTTCTTTTTTATTTAAAATAAAAATAATACCTGATGCAATGTGGTCGTCACATGAAAGTTAAGGCCGCATTCAACACTATGTTTGCCTAAGCTTGTATTTATGAACTTAAGCTTCGGAGCTGTAGATTGACCACAAGTAAACACCGTTATTTGTGGGCATCCACGGATCTCAACCTCTTCCAATGCTGGCCATCTGAATTCATTCTTACCCAAGAAGAAACCCACAAAGTTTGGTAGATTGACTAGTGAAAGGGACTTCAAATGAGGAAAGACCATCCCAACAGAAGCAGTTGTGTGGGAATTTATAGACACATCTTCATCATCTCTGTTTGAAATCACCTCTTCAATAGCATCACAAGACATTATACGAACTTCCTTTAGGTTGGAAAGAAGTTTCACCATGAGAGGTGAAAACAAGTACTTGATGCTGTTGCACTCGCACATTGATATGGTTGTGAGGTTATGGAATGAGGACTGTGACGGTTGTTTTTGAAGAATTAATTCATTCCAATTGCACTTCCACACATGACTCATCTTCTCCAAAGTATACAATTTCAATTCTTCAAGATTGGGGAGTATGATCAGTTGTTGCTGGGTATTGTGAGGTGATTCTCTACTAATTGGACTCGTTATCTCAAAAACCACCTCCACATCTTCATATTCCAACAAGACAAGTTTATGAAGGTTATTAAAAGTGGGTAATGGGAATGCAATTTTAGAAATCTGCATATCACAACCACAAATGATATATTTAGTAATAATTCCCATTGATAAAATATGAATATAACTGCAACAAAATTAAAAAAAAAAATTATAATTTATTCAAGAAAAAACATCCGGATATGAGATAGAAGAAACAGGGTAGAAATAGCATTATTTTTCTATTTATTTTAAAAATAATAAAAAACCCAATATAATTTTTTTATTTATTTTAAAAAGAATAAATAACATTCAAGTAATGAAAAGAGGTCACAAAAGGATAAAAACAAAAATGGAAATCATTTATTAATTTGTACCTCTTTCTCTTTCTCAACCAATTTATTCTTTCTCTCTCTTTCTCTGCCGCATATATGAATTTGAACTTGTTTAAGTGCTCTCATATCAAAAGTGGTTGTGGCAGGTGTGATTAGTTTTTCAAACCTCTCACATTCATAAATATGTATGCTTTCAACAGCTTCAAATCCATGAATCAAGTTATTTCCAGCATCTTTTATCCTCCACACCTCTCTAAGCTTCCATAATCTTTCCAAATAAATGCTTCTCAACCTGCTGCTGCTAACTTTATCCATTTCACCAACATATCCCATGTCGATGTCGAATATCACTTCAATGGAACCACAATCTTCAACTTCAAGCTCTTCTAGATGATTGAATAATGGCATTGGATTGCTTGGGAGAAGATTCACAAGACTATGACATTCCTTCACTACAATGCTTCTCAAGCTGCTGCTACAATCCTGCAAAGTAAAAAAAGATTTGTTCATTCATTAGATACCCGCCTGTTATTAACAAACACTTTTAGTTGAAGATTGTTAATATCAATATACTAATACAAAGCATATACTTACCTCTTTGTTCAAGAAAGATTGTGTGGGGGAAATATTACTCGACATAGAAGATGATGCACTAATAGGATAAATGCTTGTAATTTTCGGAAGGCCTTCAAGTTGCAACTCCATGAGACATGGCAGCTCAATTACATTGGCGTTATTGCTAAAACTCAATAGCTTTGGTAGGTCAGCCAACTTGAGATACTTTAAGTTGGGAAACATGATTATACTGGATCCATTATTCTCAGTACGTATGACTGCTTCCATACTATGGCATCTCGAAATAGTCAGATACTCAAGCTTTGACAAATTGGTTGCAACACTCGGTGTGAAAAGGTAAGTCAAATCTGCACATTTTGAAACTACAAGGAGTCTTAAATTGGAAAACCAAGAGTATGGCACAGTATTCATATCATTCACTTGTAGATAAAGGGCATCTGTTATCCTAAAGAGCTCATTGATCATAGATTCCAGTAGCTCGAGCTCTTCTCTATTGGTGATCAGCTTCAAGCTGTTTTCATATGAGTGCGTGTCAACTTGCCTTGTGCCCAGCACTTTTCTAACTTCTGTAAAAGAACATCCCACTGAGAGCTTGAATCTTTTAAGTTTCTTACAAGACATGTTCTTCATATCCGCATTGTTACCAATAAATTCAAATTCTAATGCACAAAGGTTCTTTGAACGTTCTGCAAGTTCACTATTGTTGTTGTCTGTGAAGCAGCATGCTTTTTCATCATAAGGTATCATATAAAGCTCTTCAAGTTTCACTAAGCTTTTGAAGACTCCGTCATCTATAACAAGATTGTAACAACCTGTTACATCCAGTAGTCTTAGCTTCTTCAAATTTCCGAATGTGGAAGGTATGGTTGTAATACCAGAGTTAGCAAAGCTAAGCACTTCCAGATTCGAAAGATTTCCGATACAAGCTAAATCAAACGTCAATGAGCATTTATGGAGACAAAGAGTTCGAAGGTTGGTGGAGCACTGAAATGATGTTGGAACAAATGCATACTTCATTCTCTCAAATGCTATAACTTTAAGCTTTTTCATTGTTGCATAAAAGTCTTGTGGCCTTAGCGACTCATCTCCGTGCATAAGTTTCAAAAGTGAAAGGTTTGGAAACTGAAATTCACCAGGAAACTCAGACATACCCTTGCATGTTAACGAAAGTTGCTTGCAAGACTGGCTCTTATCATTAGCTTCACTCGAATTTGAGAAATCATCTTCATGGTGAATGATCCAACATCCCTCCTCACCACCTTTAGAAACAGTACCCACCACAAATGCAAGCACAATATCATGCAATTTCACACACTCACAGTCATCACTATCACCATCCATCAACAAATATACATTTTTGAGATTGCCAACACTCCTTTGTGTTCTGTCTCTAGCATCTTCAATAGTATAAACTTTGTTTAAAAGTTTTAATCCCCATGCATATCTTGTGAGATCTTCTATGGGGATATTAGAGTCCTCGGGGAACAAGCCACAAAGCAGAAAAATCGCTTTATCCTCTTCTTCTAGTTTTATATTATTGTAGCTCATCTCAATAATTTCTTGTACATTCTTATCAAGATCATTATTCTTCAGACACTTGAGCGTGCATCTCCATACACTCCTGTTCTTTTCACATTTAAGAGTTCCGGCAATGAGTTTGATGGCAAGGGGCAAACAACCACATTTTTTGACAATTTCACATCCTATTTCATAGAGATCATGATCACGTTCAGCTGAAACCCCTGCTTTTTGACAAAAGAAATCCTGTGCTTCATTTTCCTTCAAGACACCAATCTTAACTTCTTCAAGAGCAGAATTAGCATCATCTGCAATCTGTCGGCAAACTTGTAAATCCCGCGATGTGAGCAACAACTTAACCCCATTTGGCAAAGGACTCGCTAATCCGATATCTTCGAGTTTAATCGTCTCCCACACATCGTCCAATATAACCAGACTCTTTTCTTTATCCTCTGAAAATACTTGAAATCTTTTGGAAAGAAGAGTTGCCCTTAGTGTTTCATCAGTTTCGGTTAGAGATTTGCCTGTGTGTGCTGCTATGATCTCCTGAATTTTAAACAAGTTGGAACTTTTCCCAACAGCTACAACCACGATCCACTTAAACATCTTGTTATCTTCTGCAGCCTTTTTCAGTTGTTTCATCAGTGTGGTTTTCCCCACACCACCCATTCCACACAAGGCTATCACTCGAGGCTTATCATCATCTTGTTGAAGGAACTTCAATGCATCATCGAATATCTTATCTCTTGACTTGAACACAATTTCAGTATTTCCACCTGATGTTGATGTCGATGTTGATGTTGATGGCAGGCGTTCGGAATCGACTCTTCCAAGAGGTATATCAGCATCAGTCCAGGTGATTTTTTCGTTAATAAGACGGTCGATATCCTTGATATGCATCAATGCATTTTTCCCTGCTCGATACTTTTTTTTTACATTAAAGCATCCAATGTCGTTACTTGGAATTTTTTCAACTTCTTTCTTGATGTCTTCTACTTCTTCCAACCACCCCCGTACACGAGCAGGCATCTCTTTATTGTTTTCACGGTTTCTTCTCAAATGATTTTCGTTACCAATTCTTTGACCGTCCAAAACCTTCATTTTGTCTTTCATTTCCTTCACACGATCGGCGTAGGAAGTGAGATTTCTCAACTTTTGCGTAATATGATTCGTCAAAACATTCACAACAGGCTCAACGATTGCAGATGATACAAGCTCCATTTTCCTGGGACATAAGGAATTATATTAACAAAATTAGGGGTGGCAATTCCCGAAACGATAGGAAAATAAACAAGTTAAGCTTGGGTCTAAACAGGGTTAATTCACATGGTTGGTTTGTTGTGATCAAAACACACGACTGAACTACCAACAAAGGGGACGAGAATCTTATTACAGTATTCATACTTTTGGATTGCTTATTATTTTCTGCTTATAAACAAGTACTTATAAGCTACTTAAAAATAAGCACTCGGGTTTATGAAAATAACAATTTGTTTCAAAATTTCATTCAAATCAATCTATCAGTTACATACAATAACGTCAAATATGAAAGTAGAAAACCTGGCTAATATTAATTTTACCTCAAATAAATAACCATGCATATCAAAAACTTGTTTATTTTAACTAAAAAAAAAAAAAAAAAAAAAAAAAAAAAAAAAAAAAAAAAAAAAAAAAAAAAAAGCACACTTAATCTATAAAAAGGCTACAAATAAACAGATCTATTTCTCCTAAGATTACAAATCAAAGTAGTGATGCATTATACTTAAAAAGAAAGTTACATAACTCGTAAACTAAGAAAAGTACAAATATGGGGTCTGCAATCAGTAACTTATGTAGAAAATATATGCTAAATATGTTAAGAATAATACCTTATGCAGATTTCAAAGATTTCACCAGCCCTCAAGGATCAAATAATGTTTACTGAACAAAAACAAGTTGGTTGAAAATTTCAGGAGTGTGAAATGAAGCAAAGCATTGAGTGTGGTAGATTAAGGGGAGTAAATCATGAGAGAGATATAACTTGTTAAATTGGAGCCAACTTTCTGCGTGACTCTTCATAGCAGACACGGCTTTATTGACTTTAAACACTACCATATGTACTTACGTGTTCAAAATAAGCTAGGATCTAAACATAGTTCCACACAAAAAAGAAAAAAAACAAAACAAAACAAAACAAAACAAAACAAAACAAAACAAAAATAATAATAAAAAAAAATAAAACTAGGATTTAAACATGTTTAGAGAAGACAAAACTAGATTGTGAAGAGGAGGAAGGTGTTAACGTTTCTTTTTTTTGCATCCACAAGAAGCTCATTTTGTTGTTTGTATTTTACATGGTATCCTTTTTTTTTTTCTTTTTTTTCTGCCAATTTAATATTTATCGTCCACATTTTGAGTTATCCTAAAGTAGTTTTCCATCTTCAAAAATAGATAAGAAATATAAATTAACCTTATATCTAGTCCCACATAGGTTAAAGAAGTGAAATCTTGCTTGGATATATAGTACATTGTACGAGGATCAGCCGTGTTGACAATAATGTTATGTTTTCATAACAGATATGATATCTGGAGATTCTAGAAAAAAAAATCAAGCCTTGGTGTCATATGTGTATTGAAAAATTAATATAAAATTTCAACTTTTTTTAATATGCTTGTCACTTAAAAAAATGATACGTAGTACTCTATTCCCTTTTGTTTCAAAGATTGTCCATACATGTTGATGCAACTAAAATATATCGTAATGTTCATCCAATAGCCGTTGTTGTTCTTTTCGATCTCTAGATGTTACACCAATCCACCTGAACTTACATAACCCCTACCGTACAATGCCATATTGATTCTGCGATAACAAGCTACATAAATGAACTAAGGCACCCCTCCATGTAAGGTATATATTGAGTGCATACAAGTTTGGTCATTTAAGCTCTTAGCATTCTAGAGTTCATTCATGCAGAAGGTACAACATTGGTGATTTGAGCCCTCTTTGTTGTTTACATTTCTAGTTAAGATATCGAGAGAGTACCGTTCAAACTAATCCTAATTAAGGTCTCTTAACACTCATGAGGATCATCCATGTAGTGTGTTTGAGGCTTTGTACTTTTTGTGATTTATCTATAATACTTTACCTTTCACCAAAAAAAAAGTTGTTTCTAATTTTGAAAATGACGTAAAACAAACTAAGGAGGTGTTTCTTTTTTTCCCTTAGCTAAGGGATATCATTTAATATTATTACTTTTTAGATAGGACCCATAAAAATCTCTTAAATGGTCTATATCCACAAGACTTAATTTATCATGTCCTCCCAATTAAGAGACTTATATAGAAGTGTGACCCATATAAATCCTTAGCTAAGGAAAAAAAGAAACACCTCCTATTAGATAGGACAAAATAACCATGTAGACCCTTAATAACATGATATAAATCTTGGCCCATACAATAACTACAGGCCCATAACATATCCGATATGTTGTGTATCATTTTGTAATGACAAAGAACACGATTGAACGTAGTTAATGAAGACAAAATTTCCTTTTAAATCAAAAAATGCATTTAATAAACATGTATTGATCTATAAATTACCATAATTAATAATCATTTTGATATTAATTAACTAAAGCATTCCTTTTATATATATATATATATATATATATATATATATATATATATATATATATATATATATATATATATATATATATATATATATATATATATATATATATATAGCTAAACAATTGCCCAGTTGGCACGAGTTAGCAAAACTCAATACTTAAATACATTATTCACATGTGATTTGGGGTTGGCATAAGCTTCTTCAAATCCGTAATGTACTTTGGCCCCATTTTTGGCATGTGATTAGGAATGGTCAAAATACTTCTATATGGTTTGATAATTGGAACACTCACTGCCCTTTTATAAACCATGTCTCTTATCGTGCAATTGCAAGTGCAAGTGCAGGCTTTCGCATTCATGCTAAGGTTAGTGATGTTATTTCTGATGGTGAATGGGCGTGGCCCATAGCTTGGTTCAACCGGTTTCCGAACTTATTTCAGCTTATAGTTCCTACTATTAATGAAGATCAGGTCGACAAAATCTTTTGGAAATCACATGATGGTATTCTTAAAGACTTTTCTACGCGTGAAGTTTGGCATACCATACGACAGTGTGGTAATGAGAAAGAATGGTCTCAACTTGTGTGGTCAAGTTATGGAATTCCTAGATGGCTAGACATGCTATTCACCTGTGGTTAGTATTGTGAAGGAGACTCAAAACTCAAGACCGTCTTAAGCAATGGGACGTTGGAAAGGATGTGGATATGAGCCTACTTACTTGTCCGCTATGCAAAACGCAAAAAGACTCTCACGAGCATTTGTTTTTCGAATGCTCATTCTCGTCTAATGTATGGCAGTTAGTCTTGGATGTGGCTGGTGTTTCATCTAACTGGGATGATATAATGCAATGGATTTTGCCTATATCCAAAAGAAAATCTTTGAAAACTATTGTTGGACGTTTAATTCTGGCAGCAACGTCTTACTTTGTTTGGCGTGAACGTAACTACACGATTCATGGTAAAGGAGATCAGACTTCAGAACAAGTCGCTCGGTATGCTCTTGATTCAGTAAGATTGAAGTTAGCTTCTATCAAGTTTAAAAAGAATGCGAGAGTCAAAAAGCTTATGGAGAAGTGGAAATTGAGTTATGGAGGCTGATGGCTTTTTAGTCGTGTATTGGTGCTAGAGGTTTAAGCTTGCTTTGTTTTTTCTTTCCGTTTCTCTAGCTAGTTTTTGGTTGTCATGCTTTTGAATCTGTTCATAGCATGTTGTTTCGTATTTGTCAAGAGTGGTTCATAGCTGCTCTTTTCTTGTATGTTATTCACTTATTCATTTTATTAATATATTCACCGGGTACACTTCTGTTCTATTTAGTATCCATGTTAGTCTAGTATTGTTAAGTCTAGGGGGTCTTTGTGTAACTTTAGTTCATTGTAGTCAAATAGGAAAGAAGATATGTCGGTTAAATGCATTATACATTGCATAGCCGACTATCAACTCTATATATACCTTTAGATGGTGTCAAACGATAGCTAAGTCAATAAGCCTTCGTGAGTTTGGTTTTCTCCTTTGTAGGAGCCAAGTTCAACTCCTTCTAGAGTTGATTTTCTTCCCCCCTCATCTCTATAATAAAGAGGTGAGGGGGGAGGGGTCATTCTACCGTTTATTCTTTTCTATTGATCAAT
This sequence comes from Artemisia argyi, assembly GCA_030686995.1. Lineage (NCBI taxonomy): Eukaryota > Viridiplantae > Streptophyta > Magnoliopsida > Asterales > Asteraceae > Artemisia > Artemisia argyi. Next base: position 17,418,725 of record CM060684.1, on the reverse strand, counting down.
ATACTAATCGTTTGGATCATATACGTGTGTGTATGTTTTCTGTCATGACACAACTGTTTGTGTGTGTCGTGGACTTCATCAAATCAGGTTATCCGCTGCTAGCTTCTTCGGTTTGTTGTAGGTTTAAACAACAAGTAGAATCATGAGCGAGGTTCGAAAGTTCGAAGGAAGCTAGGTTCGATTTTTTGAAGGTTTCTTGGTGTTTGAGGTTTCGAACAGCAAGGGTATTGAAGTAACAGTAGCAGGTTAAGCTTCAGGTTTTGGAGGGGGTATTCAAAACAGAAGTCGACACAAGGGTCTTTGGGGTTTCGGGTTATCGAGCTTCAAAAGGTGTCGAGAAGCTGTTGGTTACTTGCACCACAACGGTGTCATGACAGGAAGGTTTTCTTGGTAGGTTTCGGTTGTCGAGGTTCTGCGACAAGGTGTGGAAACATCCAAGGGTTCTTGAGGTTTCAGGTTTTTGAAGCTTCAAGGTTGTCGATTTTTTGCAAGATTTTTGGGTTAACAATAATCGGTTTGCAAGGGTTATATACATCGACAAGGTTAGTACTTCAAAGCAAGGTTGAGCTTTTTCGATTGTTTTTAAATCTCCAAGGCTACTCGATTTTGCGACGGTTTTGTTCGCGGTAAAATAGTTTTATTGGAGGTTGATCGAGAATGGTTCTTGTCGATCGGATTTGTGGTCGACGAGGTCTTGGTGTTCCGTTTTATTGAACGTCAAGGAGAAGTTTTTCAATCCAAAAGATATATATTTCTTGTTTCTTCGTTTTGGCATTTTCTTTCAAAAACTGAATACGAAAAGAAAAAAAAGAAAGGAAAAAAAATGGTTGAGGTCTCATGCATGTGAATGTTTTTAAAGGTTGCTGCATGTGTATAAACTTTGTATTTTGCATGCATAAGTTTTACTAAAGAAGAGTTATTTTATTTTTCTTGTTTTGATCGATTTTAAGAGGGTTTATCTTAGGGTTATATCGATAAAGCAAGGGGTTTTTACACACGCGTACTTTGTTTAATTCGGTGTTGTGAGGTTTACATCACAAGATAATCAGAATAAACAAAGAGAGAAAAGAATGATGACGGGAACCATGTTTGACATCGAGAAATTCGATGGAAAGAATGACTCCGGGTTATGGCAGGTAAAGATGAAGGCTTTGCTGGAATAGCAGGGATTAGCTGCAGCATTGGAAGAGTTACCTGCAGCTACGATAGTGGCATACGATAACGTCATTCAGAAAAAGGCTTACAGCGCATTGATCTTGTGTTTAGGTGATCGGGTCCTACGGGAGATCACCAAGGAGACGACTGCAGCGGGGATTTGGAAAAAGTTAGAGACTTTATACGTGAAAAAGTCTTTAGCTAATCGTTTGTACTTGAAAAAGAAGTTATATACTTTTCATATGCATCCGGGTAAGAGTCAGTCTGAACATTTTGATGAGTTTCACAAGCTGGAAGGTGACTTAGCAGCTATAGATACTGCTATATCGGATGAGGATCAGGCATTATTATTGCTCACATCTTTACCATCATCTTACGGTAATTTCGTGGATACTTTGCTATATGGTCGGAATACTTTGAAGCTAGAAGACTTGGTCGCGACACTTCATTCTAGGAAACTTCAGAAGATGACGGAAGCAAAGGTTAATGGTGGTGAAGGGTTGTTTGTGAGGGGCAAATCTGATCAAAGTGATATGCAGCAGGGTAAAGGTAGTTCGTGGTCAAAGTCACAGGGAAGAAGCGGCAGACTCAAGTGTTATATATGTCAGTCTGAGGAGCATTTGAAGAGGGATTGTCCCATGTATAATCACAAGAAATCTCAAGGTTTGTCAGGAATAAATATCAGGTATCCGGTTCTGGAGCTGATGGATATGACAGTGCTGATGTTATGATGGCTATGAGTGTTGAACAACTATTAGACTGGATCATGGATTCAGGGGGCTCATACCATATGACATACAAGAGAGATTACTTGTTTGATTTTAAGGAGTATGACGGTGGTAATGTACTGCTGGGTGATGGCAGGGAATGCCGTGTATGAGGGACGGGTAAGGTTCAAGTACAAATGAGGGATGGGTTAAGTTTCGTTTTGGATAATGTCAGGTATGTTCCGGAATTAAGGTGAAACTTGATATCGCTGGGTACTCTTGAAAAAGAGGGTTTTACCGTGTAGATGCAGTCGGGCAGGATCAAGGTTATATAGGGTTCACTGGTGGTTTTATCAAGAACAAGGAAGGCTAATTGTGTATATACCCTTGATGGTTAGGTGTTGACCGAGAAGACATTGAAGGGTAGGAAACAGTTAGGAGAATCTCAGACTGGGAAGAAGATCAAGACAGGTACTGTTCTTGATTCTTCTAATCAGAGGTCTACACAACAATGTATGAAGAGTGGGGTCGCCAAACATTTGGGTGTTGCAAGGATACAGCAGCAGAATGGGTTGGTTAAGAAGACGAATGTGACACTCTTGGATAAGGTACGTTGTTTTCTAATTCAGTCTGGTCTGTCCAAGGTTTTTTGGGCAGAGGATACAACCGGGTCTACATATCTAGTGAATAGGTCACCATCATCAGCGATTGGATTCAAGTCTCCTATAGATATGTTAGGGTTTTTCGGTTGGCTTGCTAGTAATAAGCAAGGGATGCTTGAACCGGTTAAGGTCAAGTGCATATTCCTGGGATACCATAAAGGTATAGTGGGTAATAAGCTTTGGAGGTTTGATGACGTTACTTCAAAGGTAGTGCTTTACAGGAATATGGGTTTCAATGAGAGTGAGGAATACAAGAAACTTTCACTAGTTCTGGTGTAGGTACAGTGCATGTGTTGCAGGGAGTTGAGTTTGAGGTAGAACCGCTTAGGGATCATACATTTGAGGTCGAACCTCAGGGGAATGTCGGTCAGGTAGCTGGTTCACAGGAAGTACAAACTCGGGATTTGATGGACTATCATTTAGTACGTGATAGGGAGCAACACTCAGCACGGGAACTATACAGGTATAGAGAAAACAGTAATGAGGCTGCTTTTGCAGTTGCTGCAGTGGAGAAGATATACGCACATGAGTCATTGACTTTCAATAATACAGTTGCTTGTGAGGTAATTTCCAAGTGGAAGACTAGATTGAAAGAAGAAATGGATACTTGGTCAAATGTGTGTGTGCTCAGCAACGGTTGCAGTAAAAGAAGTGACGACAGCCACAACTATTACTGGGAGTATACACCAGGTATGTTCATACATCTATTTCTCTATATAGATGGTATGGTTTTTTCTTGCGAGTGCAAGGCTGAGATCTGGGTTACCAAGGGTTTGCTGGATAAAGCAAAAGGAAATATACTTGGTATAGAGATCATCAGGGATCAGAGTGGTAATACTCTGAGGGGGTCATAGTCCAGGGTTCACAATGAAAAGTTGGTACAAACTTTGTTGGAGGGACACTCCATACTATCGTTGGAAGGTAGTCTATCTGGGGACTGTGATATGGAAAAGAATGGTAAGTGGTCATATACATATGCGGTTGGAAGCCGGGAGTATCAGATGGTCTGCACGAGACCTGACATAGCATCTGTAGATGTGGGTATGTTGGATAGGTTCGATCGTGGATTACAGACAAACGTACAGGTTTTTATGGATTTTGACTACGCTATGGGTAGATCGATCACTGTCATGGGTAGATCAATCACAAGGTACGGGTTTATGATACAAAGATGTGCAGGAAGCTCGAAAGCTATGATGCTGCACATGAAGGCTTTGTCAACTACTGAAGTGGCGTATATGACACGGAGGCTGCAAAGGAGGTTATTTGGCTAAAGGGACTCGCAATAGAGTCAGGATTTGATCTAAAGATAGTAGCAGGTATTGCTACAAGTTCCTTATCAAAGGCGGATCCCGGTTCGAGGTTCCAGCACAGGTTGAAGCTGTTGTGTATCGGTATAGGCTAATCTGGTACTAAGGTGGAAATTGTTATATTTAGTATCCATATTAGTCTAGTATTGTTAAGTCTAGGGGGTCTTTGTGTAACTTTAGTTCATTGTAGTCAAATAGGAAAGAAGATATGTCGGTTAAATGCATTATACATTGCATAGCCGACTATCAACTCTATATATACCTTTAGATGGTGTCAAACGATAGCTAAGTCAAAAAGCCTTCGTGAGTTTGGTTTTCTCCTTTGTAGCATCCAAGTACAACTCCTTCTAGAGTTGATTTTCTTCCCCCCTCATCTCTATAATAAAGAGGTGAGGGGGGAGGGGTCATTCTACCGTTTATTCTTTTCTATTGATCAATATACTAATCGTTTGGATCATATACGTGTGTGTATGTTTTCTGTCGTGACACAACTGTTTGTGTGTGTCGTGGACTTCATCAAATCAGGTTATCCGCTGCTAGCTTCTTCGGTTTGTTGTAGGTTTAAACAACAACTTCCTTTACCCAAAAAAAAAATACATTATTCACATTTTTATATTTTTACTTTTTCTTTCCATAGACAGTAAGTCAGTAACATTTTGTTGAATTTCATTATATTATATATTGCATAGTCAAGCTTTTATTTTCTTATATATCATTTGAGTTGTTTATTAGCCGACTGCAGGGCGACAAACTTCTAAATTTTCTCCATAGATAACATGTAGCATGAGTCAACATGTAGGTATGTACGTTATCATGTATTTGATAAAGTCATTTCAACTACCTTACATCCCACGTAGGTTTAAGAAGTGAAATCTTGCTTGTTTATATAGTATAGTGAATGAGTATCATACTTGTTGAGAATAGTGTTATGTCTTCAAGTACATGGTTAATGAAGATTACAGATTAGTTCAAACATCAAAAACTTGATTGTTTTGTGTACTGTGAAAAATTTAATATACATTCTTAGCTTTTATTTACGAACTTTTTGTTGATTTTTCAACTAAAGGGTCAATCGGCATTCAAAAAAGGTGTACGCGCGACATGATTTAAACCTTCTGGAGAAATATTTACTAACCTTTACTCTATCTACATAATAAAACAAAAACGCAATTACATCAACATTCTCAATTTTGATTTTTCATGTACCATCATTCATATTCCGAAAGAAAAACATTTCACTGTTGTGTTCATGCACATTTAGCCACTCCAGACGAAATTCCCTATATGCCCCTACCGTACAATATCAAACGCCCTTTGCAGTGACATGTTACGACAAATGAACTATCAATTGAGGCGACTATGTTACAAAACAGGTGATTCGAGTCCCTTTTGGTTGCCTTCATTTCTATGGAAGAAAAAGTGACAACTTTGTCCTACCAATGTTCATTTCTAAAATGGATAGCTGTGTCAGTGTATGTGTGTTCATCCTCACGAATCCTACTCAAAAATGACTGAACTTCACACAGTCGAGTACAATTCACTTATTCAAACTATTGATGTCTTCCAAAGAGAACTTAATTACTCACACAAAAATTTCCTAATTATATGATATGGAAAGTACTGTATGTTTAACCTATAAAACGCTTAAACTAAACTACTTGCAGCGTTCAATTTCTAATTAACTTCATGCCATGAAATTCATGAAACACAAAAAGAGTTGTTGTATCGCCAATTTTTCAAACAATAAAAGAACGAAAAATATGATAGTACAGCCAATTGAAATCCGTGATAAAATTTGTACCCCATAGAAGATCTCCGAATCAAATTGCGTTGTCACTTGATAAATGTATTAAAACTTTGACATTGACTTTCAGAGTAGCTCCAAACTACAAACTCTATAATGAACATAAGAACTAGTGCAGATTATTATTATTAGATAAAAACCAATCCAACCTTATATCCCACATAGGTTAAAGAACTTAATTCTTCTTTGGTTATTTGGTACATTGTAAGAGGGTAACTTGTGTTTAAAATGATGCCATGTTTTCGGTTACATGATGTATTGGTGATTTGAGCCCTATTTTTTGCCTACACTTCTAGTGAAGGTATCAAGAGACAAAGTCATAACTTTGTACTAATGCACATCTAAATCAATCACAAAAGTACTAACGAAGGCGAGTCACCATAATTATCCAACATGGATAGATGTGTCACCCTTACGAGTCTTACCAAAAACACTCACTAATTGACACATTGTTAATGGGTCAAACATTCAGCCACATAAAGGTGGCTTTTGCACCATCCTGTATTTGCAACAATCATTTTTTGAACCCAAAATACAAAATGGATACCTCTTGAGAAAAAAGTAACGTGGAGTGAGAAAATCACAACCAAAAATTCCCAGCTATAATATCTTGTTTAGAAGTACAATATGAATCTAAAGGGTTTTGACCAATAGATATAAATTTCTATCTTAGGTTTCGAAAACATAACCAGCCTCAGCAAAGTGGGATTTTACCGGTGCAAGAGCTCTTCCGCGATGAGAAATCTTGTTCTTTTCTTCCTTGGGCATTTCAGCATATCTACAATAACAGAAATCATAAAATTAGTTTGGTTTTATTGCAAGCATGTGATGATATAAAAGGTGCAGGGAGATTAGAGATGGTGAGTCAAAACGGTCGGGTTGAAACGGATCAAAAGCAATTTGCTTTGTAAGAGTGTCAAATCGGATTAAGGTCCATAAGAGTGTCAAAATGATTCAGGTTCAAACAGGTGGTTAGGTCAGACGGGGAACCTACAAAAACTTGACGTGACTTTCAACCTGTTTGACCCATTCGACCCGTTTGATGTGTTCCTCTTTTAGCTAAACTTGATTTGAGACATTGGACCCGTTAAAGATATGAAAAAGCCAAGACCCTTTTATAAGTTAATCGGTCAAAATTGCCACTTATTATGGAGATGATCCTATAGAAACAAAGATGGGATTATGTTTGATCATAACCATCAGGTGAGAAGTGTCACCTATGTGGGATACAAATGTAATGGTTATATCAAACGCATAATATTGTAGATGCTTACGTGACGACTTGTGCATTTCTAGTACTCTAATCTATATCATTCATCTGTTCATAATAGAGCGTTTCGTATTTGAAGCTACTTGGATTCTTAATGAAAAAGTTTAAATTATGTTATTAAGTGATGACGCAATTAATCTAATACACACACAATCAGTAACACCTTTAATCCTATATAAATTGAGTTCATTACGCAAATACAAACATAAACCAAACAACTTGCCTAAAAACATATCACGTGTTTGAGAGAACATTCTGGTGCCTGTAGCCGTGGTGGTTGGCCTGAGTTGGTTCTGAATCAGCGTTTCAAAAATGAAGGAGTTGTGAAGCATAAGAACAATAACTATTGTGCACCAACACAAAATGAAAACACCACACATATCTCATACTTTTAGCAACTCTTCCCACTTGTTCAGCAGATGCCCCCATTTTCTTGTTACGTTTGAATTGGTTACTGTGACAAATGTGGACGATAACTGCTGTTTGGGCACGTTCATACCTCTCTCAAACTCCTTTGGAACAACAGAATGTATCTGCTTGTCTAAAACAAACTTTTATGCCCATACTTCCCAAGAATTTAGGCATAGCATTATGAAGACCATCAGTTGCAACCTCTGTAGACTTCTGAAGTTCCTGCAAAAGCACACATTTTGTAAATATGAGACGAAAAAAGATAACCGTCAGGAAGAAATTACGATACCTGATTTTGGTTCATGTCGATACAAAAATTTTAGGGGAAATTACTATAGTTAAAAGTCATATGGCCCACTTAATTATTACTCAAGTAAAATTACAATTTGATCTCTATCATCAATTACTGTGACATTGTCATAAATTTATACCTTTAAATACGTCTCTAACATTTCAAGTCTAATAATATAACTCTTATGTTTCTAAGATAAGGAAGTCAACTGTTCCTTTTGATGTTGATCTCTTCTTAATCACACGTTGATTCACTAGTTTACTACGGAGTATAATCAAGTCAGTAGATGAGGTTGGCACAGAACACTCAATAATATAGGATGCTAAAGCAGGTGCTAACTGCACATTTTCTTTGCGTTTAGTCGACTTAATTCGTTAAGTCCCCTCCTCCCCTATTTCGTTTATGTTGTATCTGGTACTAGGAAAAGGTTTGATTACCATAAATGAAGTTTGAAGCCTATATCCTGTAACGAAAGGTCATTCCATTCCAACTCTAAAAGCAAGAAATTATCCCTAAAAGACTAAAGTGACACTTTTCCACCCTTAACCAAATTGTGATATTCAATATTGATCAAAACAAGATTTTACAATTACTACCTTCAAACATATATGTAGATATGTGGCCAATAAAAACACAGGTTCTAGCTTATGAACAATACCAGAAGTGATCCAATAAACTAAAAACATCGCACTTACCGCATCATTACTCTTTAACTTGTCTTATCAAGACACATTACGCATCATTTTAATAGAACATGAATAAAATAGAATTCAAAATATATGAATCACCATAAGTCCATAACACAGATTAACCCACATTGCAATATCCAAATTAAACTATATAAAAACATTTAGCAAACATCAATAAATCTAATACAGTTTAAACTTACAATAATAAATAGACAAACACACGAATCAATTAGACTAAAACATACACCCTTAATTAATAACTTCAAATTCAAATTTCCTAATTACCTTTAATCCTATATAAATTGAGTTCATTATGCAAATATAAACAAAAACTTAACAGCTTGCCTGAAAACAGATCACGTGTTTGAGTGATTTGAGAGAACATCGTACAATACGGTGCCCGTAGCCGTGGCGGTTGGCCTGAGATCCTGATTCTGCACGCGAATGGAGATGAGATTCGTTAGATTGAGTTGGTTCTGAATCAGCGTTTCAAAAGTGAAGGAGTTGTGAAGCGTAAGAACAAGAGCTTTTACAGTTTTAGTCCCTCAGGTGTTTAAAAGAAAGAGTTGAGTAGCCTGTCTTGGATATTATACTTCCTAACCCCTTTACTAATTGCATGTAGCTTTGGGGCAGACAAATCTCCCTTGGTGAAAACCTTCATATTATCACACCAATACCCAATTTCCAAGGTATCCAATGATGGAAATTCAAAAGCTTCCTTTCCTATGCAAAATCCCTCGAGTCTTTCAAGAGAATAAAGTGTTAAGGACTTTAGAAAAGGGAACACCACAGTAGCATTCACTATGGCATCACATTCTTCTTCTTCTCCCTTCACAATTACCTTCATACTTCTGCACGAACTTATATGTAGTTCCTGGAGTTGCATTAGACTACCAACCATCGAGCATGTAAATGCATATTCTAAGCTGTGACATCCTATAATAGACAGTCTTGTGAGGTTTGGAAACTTTAATGCTGTCCCCTGCTTGCTCTTCCATATATACTTGAGAAAATATAACCACTCCAAGTCCACTTGTCTCAAGTTTGGAATTTCAGCTCCAGTTTGTGAATCAAATATCTCCTCAACGTCCAACGATTTACAATGAACAGTTTCAAGCTTTTGCAGTTGTGACACTTCATTAAATAAAAAAAGAGTCTGTCCACCACGGGGGTTATTATCCATATCCGCTTCGATCAAATTATGATAAGACCAAGGCAACCGTTCCATAGTAGTAGGGCGGTATGAGCTTGTACTTTCATAACTCGGTAATCGGTCCTGCAAGGTAAAAAAAAATACAAGCTTATGTCACAGATAATTGTACATCAGTTTGTTCAATGATTAAAAAAAAAAAAAAAAAAAAAAAAAAAAAAAAAAAAAAAAAAAAAACAACCCCTCATATGCGAGTAAAATAAGGCAAAAGGCTCTACATGATTGTAAAACCGTTGGGTTTTGGGGATCACATACATAACCAAACCGTTGATATTTGCTAATCATATTACTTTCGATCAAATAATTACGCTGTAATTTTGATGAAGATTACAATTATCAATAAGGTTAATTGACTCTAATACTAGAAAAGAAACTGACATGGGAAGGTTTTTTCTTTTTTATTTAAAATAAAAATAATACCTGATGCAATGTGGTCGTCACATGAAAGTTAAGGCCGCATTCAACACTATGTTTGCCTAAGCTTGTATTTATGAACTTAAGCTTCGGAGCTGTAGATTGACCACAAGTAAACACCGTTATTTGTGGGCATCCACGGATCTCAACCTCTTCCAATGCTGGCCATCTGAATTCATTCTTACCCAAGAAGAAACCCACAAAGTTTGGTAGATTGACTAGTGAAAGGGACTTCAAATGAGGAAAGACCATCCCAACAGAAGCAGTTGTGTGGGAATTTATAGACACATCTTCATCATCTCTGTTTGAAATCACCTCTTCAATAGCATCACAAGACATTATACGAACTTCCTTTAGGTTGGAAAGAAGTTTCACCATGAGAGGTGAAAACAAGTACTTGATGCTGTTGCACTCGCACATTGATATGGTTGTGAGGTTATGGAATGAGGACTGTGACGGTTGTTTTTGAAGAATTAATTCATTCCAATTGCACTTCCACACATGACTCATCTTCTCCAAAGTATACAATTTCAATTCTTCAAGATTGGGGAGTATGATCAGTTGTTGCTGGGTATTGTGAGGTGATTCTCTACTAATTGGACTCGTTATCTCAAAAACCACCTCCACATCTTCATATTCCAACAAGACAAGTTTATGAAGGTTATTAAAAGTGGGTAATGGGAATGCAATTTTAGAAATCTGCATATCACAACCACAAATGATATATTTAGTAATAATTCCCATTGATAAAATATGAATATAACTGCAACAAAATTAAAAAAAAAATTATAATTTATTCAAGAAAAAACATCCGGATATGAGATAGAAGAAACAGGGTAGAAATAGCATTATTTTTCTATTTATTTTAAAAATAATAAAAAACCCAATATAATTTTTTTATTTATTTTAAAAAGAATAAATAACATTCAAGTAATGAAAAGAGGTCACAAAAGGATAAAAACAAAAATGGAAATCATTTATTAATTTGTACCTCTTTCTCTTTCTCAACCAATTTATTCTTTCTCTCTCTTTCTCTGCCGCATATATGAATTTGAACTTGTTTAAGTGCTCTCATATCAAAAGTGGTTGTGGCAGGTGTGATTAGTTTTTCAAACCTCTCACATTCATAAATATGTATGCTTTCAACAGCTTCAAATCCATGAATCAAGTTATTTCCAGCATCTTTTATCCTCCACACCTCTCTAAGCTTCCATAATCTTTCCAAATAAATGCTTCTCAACCTGCTGCTGCTAACTTTATCCATTTCACCAACATATCCCATGTCGATGTCGAATATCACTTCAATGGAACCACAATCTTCAACTTCAAGCTCTTCTAGATGATTGAATAATGGCATTGGATTGCTTGGGAGAAGATTCACAAGACTATGACATTCCTTCACTACAATGCTTCTCAAGCTGCTGCTACAATCCTGCAAAGTAAAAAAAGATTTGTTCATTCATTAGATACCCGCCTGTTATTAACAAACACTTTTAGTTGAAGATTGTTAATATCAATATACTAATACAAAGCATATACTTACCTCTTTGTTCAAGAAAGATTGTGTGGGGGAAATATTACTCGACATAGAAGATGATGCACTAATAGGATAAATGCTTGTAATTTTCGGAAGGCCTTCAAGTTGCAACTCCATGAGACATGGCAGCTCAATTACATTGGCGTTATTGCTAAAACTCAATAGCTTTGGTAGGTCAGCCAACTTGAGATACTTTAAGTTGGGAAACATGATTATACTGGATCCATTATTCTCAGTACGTATGACTGCTTCCATACTATGGCATCTCGAAATAGTCAGATACTCAAGCTTTGACAAATTGGTTGCAACACTCGGTGTGAAAAGGTAAGTCAAATCTGCACATTTTGAAACTACAAGGAGTCTTAAATTGGAAAACCAAGAGTATGGCACAGTATTCATATCATTCACTTGTAGATAAAGGGCATCTGTTATCCTAAAGAGCTCATTGATCATAGATTCCAGTAGCTCGAGCTCTTCTCTATTGGTGATCAGCTTCAAGCTGTTTTCATATGAGTGCGTGTCAACTTGCCTTGTGCCCAGCACTTTTCTAACTTCTGTAAAAGAACATCCCACTGAGAGCTTGAATCTTTTAAGTTTCTTACAAGACATGTTCTTCATATCCGCATTGTTACCAATAAATTCAAATTCTAATGCACAAAGGTTCTTTGAACGTTCTGCAAGTTCACTATTGTTGTTGTCTGTGAAGCAGCATGCTTTTTCATCATAAGGTATCATATAAAGCTCTTCAAGTTTCACTAAGCTTTTGAAGACTCCGTCATCTATAACAAGATTGTAACAACCTGTTACATCCAGTAGTCTTAGCTTCTTCAAATTTCCGAATGTGGAAGGTATGGTTGTAATACCAGAGTTAGCAAAGCTAAGCACTTCCAGATTCGAAAGATTTCCGATACAAGCTAAATCAAACGTCAATGAGCATTTATGGAGACAAAGAGTTCGAAGGTTGGTGGAGCACTGAAATGATGTTGGAACAAATGCATACTTCATTCTCTCAAATGCTATAACTTTAAGCTTTTTCATTGTTGCATAAAAGTCTTGTGGCCTTAGCGACTCATCTCCGTGCATAAGTTTCAAAAGTGAAAGGTTTGGAAACTGAAATTCACCAGGAAACTCAGACATACCCTTGCATGTTAACGAAAGTTGCTTGCAAGACTGGCTCTTATCATTAGCTTCACTCGAATTTGAGAAATCATCTTCATGGTGAATGATCCAACATCCCTCCTCACCACCTTTAGAAACAGTACCCACCACAAATGCAAGCACAATATCATGCAATTTCACACACTCACAGTCATCACTATCACCATCCATCAACAAATATACATTTTTGAGATTGCCAACACTCCTTTGTGTTCTGTCTCTAGCATCTTCAATAGTATAAACTTTGTTTAAAAGTTTTAATCCCCATGCATATCTTGTGAGATCTTCTATGGGGATATTAGAGTCCTCGGGGAACAAGCCACAAAGCAGAAAAATCGCTTTATCCTCTTCTTCTAGTTTTATATTATTGTAGCTCATCTCAATAATTTCTTGTACATTCTTATCAAGATCATTATTCTTCAGACACTTGAGCGTGCATCTCCATACACTCCTGTTCTTTTCACATTTAAGAGTTCCGGCAATGAGTTTGATGGCAAGGGGCAAACAACCACATTTTTTGACAATTTCACATCCTATTTCATAGAGATCATGATCACGTTCAGCTGAAACCCCTGCTTTTTGACAAAAGAAATCCTGTGCTTCATTTTCCTTCAAGACACCAATCTTAACTTCTTCAAGAGCAGAATTAGCATCATCTGCAATCTGTCGGCAAACTTGTAAATCCCGCGATGTGAGCAACAACTTAACCCCATTTGGCAAAGGACTCGCTAATCCGATATCTTCGAGTTTAATCGTCTCCCACACATCGTCCAATATAACCAGACTCTTTTCTTTATCCTCTGAAAATACTTGAAATCTTTTGGAAAGAAGAGTTGCCCTTAGTGTTTCATCAGTTTCGGTAAGAGATTTGCCTGTGTGTGCTGCTATGATCTCCTGAATTTTAAACAAGTTGGAACTTTTCCCAACAGCTACAACCACGATCCACTTAAACATCTTGTTATCTTCTGCAGCCTTTTTCAGTTGTTTCATCAGTGTGGTTTTCCCCACACCACCCATTCCACACAAGGCTATCACTCGAGGCTTATCATCATCTTGTTGAAGGAACTTCAATGCATCATTGAATATCTTATCTCTTGACTTGAACACAATTTCAGTATTTCCACCTGATGTTGATGTCGATGTTGATGTTGATGGCAGGCGTTCGGAATCGACTCTTCCAAGAGGTATATCAGCATCAGTCCAGGTGATTTTTTCGTTAATAAGACGGTCGATATCCTTGATATGCATCAATGCATTTTTCCCTGCTCGATACTTTTTTTTTACATTAAAGCATCCAATGTCGTTACTTGGAATTTTTTCAACTTCTTTCTTGATGTCTTCTACTTCTTCCAACCACCCCCGTACACGAGCAGGCATCTCTTTATTGTTTTCACGGTTTCTTCTCAAATGATTTTCGTTATCAATTCTTTGACCGTCCAAAACCTTCATTTTGTCTTTCATTTCCTTCACACGATCAGCGTAGGAAGTGAGATTTCTCAACTTTTGCGTAATATGATTCGTCAAAACATTCACAACAGGCTCAACGATTGCAGATGATACAAGCTCCATTTTCCTGGGACATAAGGAATTATATTAACAAAATTAGGGGTGGCAATTCCCGAAACGATAGGAAAATAAACAAGTTAAGCTTGGGTCTAAACAGGGTTAATTCACATGGTTGGTTTGTTGTGATCAAAACACACGACTGAACTACCAACAAAGGGGATGAGAATCTTATTACAGTATTCATACTTTTGGATTGCTTATTATTTTCTGCTTATAAACAAGTACTTATAAGCTACTTAAAAATAAGCACTCGGGTTATGAAAATAACAATTTGTTTCAAAATTTCATTCAAATCAATCTATCAGTTACATACAATAACGTCAAATATGAAAGTAGAAAACCTGGCTAATATTAATTTTACCTCAAATAAATAAGCATGCATATCAAAAACTTGTTTATTTTAACTAAAAAAAAAAAAAAAAAAAAAAAAAAAAAAAAAAAAAAAAAAAAAAGCACACTTAATCTATAAAAAGGCTATAAATAAACAGATCTATTTCTCCTAAGATTACAAATCAAAGTAGTGATGCATTATACTTAAAAAGAAAGTTACATAACTCGTAAACTAAGAAAAGTACAAATATGGGGTCTGCAATCAGTAACTTATGTAGAAAATATATGCTAAATATGTTAAGAATAATACCTTATGCAGATTTCAAAGATTTCACCAGCCCTCAAGGATCAAATAATATTTACTGAACAAAAACAAGTTGGTTGAAAATTTCAGGAGTGTGAAATGAAGCAAAGCATTGAGTGTGGTAGATTAAGGGGAGTAAATCATGAGAGAGATATACTTGTTAAATTGGAGCCAACTTTCTGCGTGACTCTTCATAGCAGACACGACTTTATTGACTTTAAACACTACCATATGTACTTACGTGTTCAAAATAAGCTAGGATCTAAACATAGTTCCACACAAAAAAGAAAAAACAAAACAAAACAAAACAAAACAAAACAAAACAAAACAAAAAAAAAAAAAAAAAAAAAAAAAAAAAAAAAAACTAGGATTTAAACATGTTTAGAGAAGACAAAACTAGATTGTGAAGAGGAGGAAGGTGTTAACGTTTCTTTTTTTGCATCCACACGAAGCTCATTTTGTTGTTTGTATTTTACATGGTATCCTTTTTTTTTTTTCTTTTTTTTCTGCCAATTTAATATTTATCGTCCACATTTTGAGTTATCCTAAAGTAGTTTTCCATCTACAAAAATAGACAAGAAATATAAATTAAGCTTACCATAATACTTATTATTACAAATTTTTAAAAAGTTAAAAATTAGTTAATTAGAGATAAAACTGTTATTGTACAAAAAGTAAGAAAAAAAAAAACTGTAATGATGATGTTTTTCTCAAATTGTATGTTTTTGTTTATGACAAATTATTTTAAGACTGAGAGAGTAATACTTTGTATAATTACATATAGAAAGTTAGAAAAACATAAGCATTTGCTGAACATGTTACACATTTTAATGATAATTTGTCGTCATATAATAACAATAACAATAACAATAACAACAATAATTCAAATGAAATTTTTGATATTAACAAATCTCTCAAAAGGTTTAAATTTGCCGGAAAGTCTTGATATTGTATATTTCTTTTTTTGTGCCAACTAACCTCTTCCTCAATACTATGCCCCAAAACAATAAATACATGTTTTATTTGATCTTTAACTAGAAGTTGAAACTGAACTCGTCACCTATTTCCTCAAAACTCTCATTAACAATTAATTGAATGTTTGTGATGAAAAATAATGAATACATCGATAACAGTTTGATGTAAAGAAATTTAGATAAGAAACTATAAATATGTCATTATGGGTACGTATAGATACGTTATATGACCTACGAATAAGAAAGAACATGTTCCAATTGAAGGTAAAAGACCTCAACTTTGTAACGATCTTTTTCCACCTTTACACGTTTAGTAAAATACCAAAAATGCAAGTTTAGTACAAAAAAAAAATGGTCAATACATATAGAAGAAAATCATGACAAACAAAATACATTATCAAGCTATTAGCCCTTAAATATATAAAGCAACACCTCCACTCTCTTAAAGGCTCTATTTGAAGTACATGTATAAATATCTTAAGTTGACACATCAACCATTATCACTTTATACATACAATTATACAAATCACTAAATCACATAAACAATATGTAATACTACATTACTATAGGTGCAAAAAAAAACCGGTTCATTAACCGAACCGGAGAAAAAATCGAAACCGGAAAAACATGTTTTTGGAAAACCGGTTTAGGGAAAACTGAACCACCGGTTTGCATTATTTGTTGTCAACCAGTTTGAGAACCGGTTAAACCGAACCGGTTTTGGGTAAAACCGGTTTAAACCGAACCGAATTTGGGTAAAACCGGTTTAAATCGAACGGTTCTTGGTTTAGATGTGCACCTCTATACATTACGGAGTATAAAGGATTTGGTACCAACTAAATGAGAGTTTTGAAATTTTCAGCCAACACACTTATTATGAAATTGTGTTGGTTACAACATAGTATCATTGAAAAGCATTTGTATTACATTATAAAGCATTTAGGACTTTTTAGATGAGAAGACTTAAAATTTTCAACCAACACATTTACCTATTATGAATTTTTGTTGGTTACAACATAGTAGGTTACGACATTTTAAAACACCTTTTTATAGAAATGTTTTACAAAAATCAAACTACAATGTAATTTAACAAAAAACAAATAAAAAAAACAATAAAGTCTAAAACCATAACGACCATTTTAATTCATGTTTTTTAATATACAAATATATTTTAATGTAATTTATTGAATGATAAATGATATTGAAATAATTTGTAATTGTGTATAATAAATGATATGTTATATTTGAATTCTTTTAGTATAATTGCATAATATTTTCGATGTTATAAAGTACGCAACCACTATTAATAAAAGGATCAATCATCACGTGGTCTTTCGTCTTCACATTATGCGAGCATCATATTTGGTACATGTCTGTATAATGATACTTATTTTGTTGTTATATTTTAATATTATACTGTAACAATTTTTTGCATAACATTTTTCGACAATATATTTATTTACAAATTACTTGCAGCCTCAACGCACAATATGACTATTATTTTAAACTATCTTAACGTATTTCAATATAGGTCCTTCATAACCAACACGCTTAACCACTTTTGATATATACATGTTGCCAGAAATATCACAATATCTCATTCCTGATATGATACGAATTGTTAAGGGCTTCCAAAAAAAAAAAAAAAAAAAAAAAAGCCTTTCATTCCAGTTACTCTTTTCTTTAAATAAATGTTGTAATAAACTTTTAGTCATTTTTTCTCTTTATCTCATACTAACTTTTATGTCAATGAACTTTTGATAAAAAAATATACCTTCTACAAAATTTGACCTTAAGATGCTCCTATCGTTTGGCGTGGGTTTGTGTGTATGCACAATTGTACCTTACTAGTTATTACTACTTCGTCTCAAATTATAATCTGCATTTCTATTTTTAGATGTCTCACAATAATAATATTCTTCTTGTGTTAACCAATCAAGCAAGAGTTCTGTAAGTGGAGATGACATTTAATTGATTAATGTGTGTAAAGGTTCAGATTTTTTTAAATTGTGTGCTTTTGTCTGTGATAATAGTTTTAAGACGAAAAGAATACTCCTTCCATAAAAATTGGATCACTATAAATTTCAACCACTCAAATAGAATATTTTTTTTACTAAATTCTTTTTTATTACTTTAGATGGAATATAAATAATTATTTTGAGATATCACAAAAAGAAAATATGAAATATAATTTTGAGACTGACGGAGTATATTATAAGAAGAAAGCCTTCAAAAATGTTCATGTATACTAGGACACGTCACCTCATGTTGATGACACGTTAGACCCATTTTTAAACCTTAAAGTGTTAAAATCTTTACGCATTTTGTTTCTGGATGCGTTTATAAAATAACGGTTATAACATATATTTTATGAATATCTTTTATATATTTGTAGAAAGGATTAAATGAATTTATAAATATTGAGTTCAAAATTAAGTTTTTGATATAATAGATTCTTTCAAAGAAATTCGTTTTGTTTTAAGTTACTTTTTGTAAATCGTGTACAATAAATTTTTAAGTAGATATACGCTGTTAAAGTTTAACTTTTTATTATAAAATCATGTATAATTTTGTTTTCAAAGATACGTGAATCGTTGTTATTTGAGCCAATTTGTATATTAGCAGTTTTCGTGTGATATGGGTCTTTTGTAGTTATTGTTAAAATGTTAAGTATGGTCTTTTCTGTTACTCATATGGGTCTATTGCAGGCATGGAATTCAAGTAACAAAAACTCATCTTGGAATCCTATTTGAATGATAGCTTAGTGCGCACTAATAGCCTATTTGCTAGCCATGTATCTAGTTTTTGTTCTATGTCCATTAGACACTTTTCTTTATTTCAATACTTGCTACTACATATTAGGGTCAATTCAAGGTTCGGATGGATTTAAGATTTATATAGTACAATAACATTAAGAGACAAGGGAGGAATTTGTATACTGAAAGAGAATAAAAGGGGATACTTTAAAATGATTCAGGGAATATAGGTGGAGCTAAGAGAGTGACTATTGAGTGCTAAGTCATTCCAATCATCTCACTATGTTAAGTAATTTGTCAGCTTATAAGCTATTTTCTTATTAGTTTTTGTAATTAGCTCCTTTATACATATTGATATTTTGAAAAAAATAATAATAAAAAAATAATAATAATAATCATAACAAAACTCTAGCCATCTAATATTACTACTTGTCAAACTATTGCTTTCTAATATAACTAAGCTCCTTGTTTTAAGGTGTTAGATTAAATGATGGGTTTGCGCATATTTTAATTGCTAACTTATTATTGATTTATGAATGAATAATACCGCTCGATTCAAGTTTTAATATATTTATTTACACATGTGTTTTTGGAAAATGGATTAAGTCGATGGAGAGTAAGGGAATAGCACCATCATAGATATTTTTTGACATTTATGAGCATAAATACTTAAAGCGGTTTTCGTTATTTTTTTTTTCTACTAGAGTTCATATTTATGCATCATATAATAATAATAATTTTGTGGTTTCTTTTGCAGATTCATGGATGTGTTAAACAAGAGGGGAGATCGAGAATGTCATTAATAAAAGCATTAATAAAAGCATGGTATTAGATAAATCTTATAGTATGAGATTTTTAATACCATCAAGTAGTTTAACTAATCTTTTAATGAGTTAATGCTTACTCAATTTCACTCAATTGTGTGTTGAGTTTTTGATACCCAAAGACACATGTTAAACCAGTTTCAAATTGCTTATATAAAGTGCTTATTACAGTGTATTCACACAACACAATACAACCTATAGTGTTTAGACGTATGTGTATGAAGAGACAAAAGTTGAACAAATTATCGAGAAGATTCAACAAAATTATCCCGGCCTCATATGAGCTTAGCATGGTTATACGCAACACTCTAAACACAACTTATGATTCTTTGTTTATTACTATCCATCACAGTAGTATTAGTTCAGTAATACTAACAAATAATACAATGAAAGCAAGTCTCTAACCGAGCGGGTCATGCAACTAGTTTTATATAAATAATAACATTGCTAACATTAACGTACAAGTGTTGGTGTTTTAAAAATCAACATTTGCCTTTAACCAAGTTTGCATAGAATAAAGGGCAAATGGCACAAAAAGGCATCAAAGTTAGGGTTCATATACAATCAAGGTATCCAACTTTTTTTCTTGCATATAAAGGTTCTCAACTTTTTTTTTTGGCCAATTCGGGTTTTTTCTAACTTCCGTTAACTCACTTCGTTAGTAAATTACATGTTTGGTCCTTGCATATGTATAACCATTGCATCCACAGTCCATAACCAAAAAAAAATTCCAAAAAAAAAATTTCGAAAAAAAATAGGAAAAAAATAGAAAATCAAAAAAATCAAAATTTTTTAAAAAAAATTAAAAAAAATATTTTCGAAAAAAAAATAATAATTAAAAAAAATTTCGAAAAAAAATAAATTCGAAAAAAAAATTTAAAAATAGAAAAAAAAATAATAATTAAAAAAAATTTAAAATTTAAAATAAATAGAAAAAAAAAATATTTTCGAAAAAAAAAATATTTTAAAAAAAAATCAAAATTTTTTCCAAATTTTTTTTTCGATAATTATTTAAAAAAATATTATTTTTCAAAATTTTTTTTCGAAATTTTTTTTTCAAAATTTTTTTATTTTCTAATTTTTGTTTTTTGAAAAAAAATATTTTCGAAAAAAAATTTGAATTTTAAAAAAAATTTCGAAAAAAAAATTTCAAAAAAAAATTTTGAAAAATAATATTTTTTTAAATAATGATCGAAAAAAAAATTTGGAAAAAATTTTGATTTTTTTTTAAAATATTTTTTTTTTGAAAATATTTTTTTTCTATTTATTTTTAATTTTTAAATTTTTTTTTAATTATTAATTTTTTTTTCTATTTTTTTAATTTTTTTTTCGAATTTTTTTTTAATTATTATTTTTTTTTTCAAAAATATTTTTTTTAATTTTTTTTTAAAAATTTTGATTTTTTTGATTTTCTATTTTTTTAAAAAAAAAATTCCTATTTTTTTTTCGAAAATATTTTTTTGGAATTTTTTTTGTGGTTATGGACTGTGGATGAAATGGTTATACATATGCAAGGACCAAACATGTAATTTACTAACGAAGTGACTTAATGGAAGTTAGGTAAAAACACAAATTGGCCAAAAAAAAAAGTTGAGAAACTTTATATGCAAGAAAAAAAGTTTGATACCTTGATTGTATATAGACCCTAACTTTGATGCCTTTTTGTGTCATTTGCCCTAGAATAAACAACAAAACTTTTATTCATTTATCCTTTTTACAATAAATTAAACACAAAATTGAAAAAGGATGTTTGATGAAAACCAAATTGAATTTATATAAAAGCCCAATTTCGCTATATGGCAAAATAAAACCTTCTTGTTAGTTACTCCAATACAAATCAAATTGGCCTTCAATTTGGTCAAAATTGATAATTTTGTGTATGAAATAGATGTAAAAAAAACAAAAGTAGCCATATGTACTTGGCCGCTCCTTTATCTTTTTGCTTTTTCTTTTATACTTAAGTGAAAAATAACATTATATTAGGCTAGTGACAGTGGCAACCCATATTGCATCATCTTTCCGATTGCCACCTCAGCTTTCTCTCTCATCAACTCATATTCACATCTCTCTTCACAGTGGTGACCCATATTGCATCATTTTTTTTTTATTTTTTTTTTTTATTTCAAAAAAAATCATTTTTAACACAAACTTACATTTTATTAATAAAAAGTTTTTTTTTTTTTTTTTCATATATACACAAAAGGGTCACTTTTTTTTATTTTTTGTGAATTGCATTTAATTCAAATGGCAAAGCAGTAAAATTGGAAGCCTTGTTTTGTTTCAATATCGGTTGCAAAACCAACCGATTTTGCATTTGATCACCTTTCAACCGATATGCAAACCAACTTCCACAATGGCATCAACCGACTTCCAAATCGGTCGACCGATGCATGCGATCGATTTTTTCCGTCCCTCTGTCACCAGCCTTATTATTTGTCAATGGAATCTATATTTAAGTCCAAAACTTATAAAAGTAGACAAGCTTATATTTGACATTACGAATTGAAGTGTAAATTATCAGTTTTCATAGTTTTCATATATGTCTGTAAAATTCAAAAATTTGATAATTAAAACCTTTATTTTTATTAAATTGATTTAAAATAAATTAAAATTTTAATACCAAGAACCCCGCACACGTACGGGGTTATAAATATCGAAATAGAAGCACGAGTATAGAAATGATATGGATGATAAATGAACATTTCAGATTCAGACACCGTGGTTATAGAAATAATACAACAAATAAATTACTCCAAAGGTGAGAGCATTATGTATCATTTTTTTTCTTCTTCAAAAGATCAAAATGTTAAATCCTCACATTTCATTCCAATTTTATTTAACGTCTCTAAATAAATATGCTTTTTTCAAATGATGGGAAATTTCGTCATATAAAAAAGCCAAATCTCCGATCCTTTTATCATTCTCCACCAAAAAATTAGAGTTTTGAATTACAAAAACACACACATAAACATGTTATTAAAATTAATCATCAAATCAACTCCAAAAGAATTTAATAATTATTAACTTCATCGTAAAAATCTTTGTCAATAATAGTAATTTTTAAAATTTAGGGATCAATTTTTGTTTTTTTTACCACAGATTTTGGATCTGAATTTATCAATTAACAAACAATTGGTTGGATATGGAGAATAATTAGATTATGGAAGATGAATATCAGCTTATGGATAACGTAATCATGTTATTGCCGACGAAAATCGGGTCATCGATGGAGAACATCAGGTTGTGGGTGAAACAGATTGAGGTTAGATCTAGAAGAAGATGCAACTGCCTGTACAAATAAATGTGATGATGTTTGACCCTCAAAAGGTGAAAATCACATGTGATTTACGAATAATAAATCACATGTGATTACACCTATGTTGTGACATTTATAATAGTTTGAATGGTGAAATCACGTAATTATATTTAGAATCACGTGTGATTATAACCGAAAGTATTGCATATTACAGTACTTGGATGTATGGTGGGGTGATAGGTGTTTGAGGCATATAAATAATATGACCCCCCAGTGGCGAAGTTAGAACAAATTTCTTGGGAGAGTCGAAACAATTTTTGTTCCGGAAGAACATTAAATGGGAGGGCCGAAACAATTTTTTTCCGAAAGAACACATGAAATAGCAAAAAAAATACACTAACGGGCTTAGATCTAGGGGGCTGGGACCCTTCCCAGCCCTTTAATAGCTCCGCCCTTGTGACCCCCGATAATAATTGTTTCAATATAATTACTTTTAAATTAAACACTAATTTTAATCTACTCTTCAATCAAATAGATTGGTAGGCATGAAGAGATCTATTACTCCATCTCCATGTTTCAATCGCTATATAAACGATTTAAAGGTAAAAAGAAATAGGACAACAATCGTAAATGGTAAAACTTTTAAGAATACCATAGCCTAAATGTCAAAAGCCCAATATCCAAAACATAAGCCATCAATCTAGTTTTCAAATGGTGTCTTCTCTCTTTGAAATTATACTCTGCTTGTTCAAAAATTAAAAATAAAAAATGAAATAAAAAAATCGTAGTCTGCTTCTTTTTCAAACTATTCACCACCACCTACTATGATTTCAACTTTCATGTTTACTTCATGATATATAACTTAATTTTAAGGTATTTTTACATTTAGGTAAAGATAAATATGTTGTTACAAGACTATGGATAAGAATAACTTCGGGTCAAATTTTGGAGAATGGGGATAATTTATCAAAAAAAAAAGCTTGTTCAATAACAAAATTTTAGCTTTATAGTAGGATTAGTATCGATACAAATCCTACAATCTTACGATCTCAATCCGATTGTGTGTTATTTAAAATCCTACTTTGATCTTGCGAAGTGCTCTTATGAAGTACTATATTACGACATACTTTCACTAATTAGTCATTTTTTAACAAAGTAATTAGTCGTATTTGGTTACTCGTAATTTTATTACACTAGTAATGTTGTCAGATTGATTCACATTACAGATACTTAAACGTTAACGAAAACATCGATCCTTATTTACCTGGCGCTTTGTCAAGCCTTATTAATCTGACATAGAGTGTGGGCAAATAAAAATCTCATTTGATCTAACTTATACGAAACATGCATGCAATATATGTAAAATTACCTTGAGAAAACCAAGACAAATTTCAAAGATCACACGAACTCTCTCGATTGTAGTGCTATCACATGAACTCTCAAGGTTGTAAGGCTAATTGAGCAAAGCAAGTTTGTTGAACACCAGACGTTTGTCAACAACCAGGAATGTGGCTATATATAAACCAAGCATAAAGGTAGCCATGTGACAAGTTAAGAGGAGTACATAATGACATATGTAACATGTGTTTTTTTATTTTCTCGGTAAACGATAACTTAAATATGGAATATACTCTCTCTTACTCAAAATTATTCCTACTCGACCAAAAACACACAAACTAAAAAAAAATGCATTTATTACTGTTTTGACTTTTGTAAAAACCAATAAAAGATAGTTTTATCCTTTGACTATTAATTATCGAAAAAAATTCTTAAAATATTCTAAAAATAAAAATATTTTTTGGAATTTTTTTCTAAAAAATATTTAAAAAAAAATCGAATAAAAAAAAATTTCAAAATTTTTTAGAAAAATATTTGAATAAAAATATTTTTTCAGAAAAATTCAAAAAAAAAATTTTCGAAAATTTGAAGAATTTTTTTTCGATTTTTTTTTTTGGAATTTTAAAATTCAAAAACGTTTTTTCGATTTTTTTTTGAAAAACGTTTTAATTTTTTTTTTTCTTATTTTTTTTCGAAAATAATTTTTTTGAATTTTTTTGGTGGTGATGGACTGTGCATGAAATGATTATACATTCTCAAGGACCAAACATGTAATTTTCTAACGAAGTGGGTTAACGAAAGTTAGTAAAAAACCTAAATCCGCCAAAAAAAAATGACCGCCTTTTTGTGCAAGAAAAAAAATAGAGTGCCTTGATTGAAAACAGTCACTAAGTTGGATACCTTTTTGTGCTATTTGCCCTTTCATTAATAAAGATATAAATATTGATACATCAAACTTAAGAGGTTACACAACTTGTAAAATACTAGGAAAAGATAGAAATCCGGCGTCTACACTATGCCAAAAATATGTAAGAGTACCTTCTAATACAGACTTCAAAGATGTAACCAGTTATCAAAGAAGTAATGTTTTTTGTGTTCAAAGAAAGAAGGTTTTGGTTGAGTTCTAGATGATTAAAAACAAATGAAGAGGCGATTCGAGAAAACATGCAGGAAAATTCGAAAGTTTAAAGTGAAATGGTCTACTGTTTTGCCCACTAATCTTCCATTACATTTGGCCTTGTGTCAAATAGAGCTAGTTAATAATGAGTCATAATTTTTTGCTTTTATATGATATCAAGCTACGTGGAGTGAGGGAACGAATAACGTTTATTGGCGTGTCACTTCGGTATCATCTCAACCAGTGTTGTAAAAAAAATTTTACAAAGTCGATTGATCGCCGATTAGGTGCTACAAGGCTACCGACTTTGCCGATTTATGTAACTGGGTCAAATAAATAGGTCAACCATGGTCAACAGTGATCAACAGCGGTCAATGGTGGTCAAACTTGCCGAAAACCTGTAAATCTTGCCGGAAGTACCCAAAACTCACTGTAAACTTATTTTGATAATTTATAGTAACTGTTTAAGTCTATTACAATTTTTTTTAGAAAATACCTTGCCGAAAATAGCTAAAACTCACCGGAAATACACAAAACTTGCCGGAAATAACCAAAATCTGTCAGTATTGCCAATCCGATTAATCACCGATTAATCCCGCCTAAACCGATTACAAGCTACAAGATGGTCGACCGCCCGATTATCGATTCGCGATTTTTACAACCTTGATCTCAACACTTCTCTAATAACACAACAATAACTAAAACAATATTTAAAAAAAAAATAAAAAAAATAATAATAACACATATTGTTACATTTGGGCCCCGCAAAAAAACCTCACAAAAAATACTTACTTACTCACTAAAAAGGAAAAAAGAGAAATACCAACAAAGCCCATTGGTGGGCGGGCTAAAGGATTAACGGCGCATAGCGACGGTGCAGGATGGCGGCCATCGACAGCGCATTATTGCTGTTATTTGATGAATGGCTGGTAACTCCCTTTGCACCATCCACACTAATAATTGATCTTTAACGTTAAATTCTTAACTTCAATTAAACGTTTAATTAAAATTGATAATTATTTTATATGACGTAATTACAAAAAGTAATCCACTAAATTCTAGGTAATAAAGAGTGGTCAAATAATTGTAGTCCTAGTTGTTTGTTTTTTTGGATAGCAAAAGTCAATAAAGGTTGCTAAATGAATGATCGTGAAACATCGACGTAACAACTTGTGGTAGTCCTAATCGCTTAGAGGTGATAAGGAAAGGGGTCTACAATCACATGGTGCATGGTGGAAATAATGGTCATTCAACGCTTCATTTCATGGAGTGATGGTATACGTTAAATTATGGGTCTCACTAGTCACCATCTCCGGTTTAAAGTATTTATTTATTTATTTTTTTCAAAACAAAATTGTAAAAGAATTTATGAGATTATCAGATTATACTAGCCGAATGCTTGATAAATTTAAATTGCGTTGATTTTTGTATGTTATTTTCTATTTTTATTTTATGTATATGTTTTCATGGTTTAGTGATAGCAGTCATCTCTTTGTGCATGAGTTCTTAGACGTAAGTACGTAACAAGTGATTGGTTCATGGATGTGTATTAAATTTAACGATTAACGATATAATAAGGTAACCAGAGGCAACGGCGATGATGAATAATTTTTTATGAACAAAATTTATCATGCAACATTTTATGATTGTGATGAAAGAAGGGTGAGAATGATATTGTGCTGATAAAATATTGTCTTTTTATGTGGCAAATATGTTTTAGAAGTAAATAATCACTGCAACAAAGTAAGTAACTTTTTGCATTTATTAAAATATATTTTCACATTTTAAAGTGTGTGAAATTGAAAAGTTGACACTTGAGTGTGAACCATATGGGTGTGGCAAATAATTTCACACTTCTAAGTGTGAAGATTAAAAAAAAAAAAAAAAAAAAAAAAAAAAACAAAAAAAAAAAAAAAAACAAAAAACTTCACACATTTAAGGGCGAAGATTTTGAAACAATTCTTCACACTTTTAAGTGTGAACTTTAAATTCTTCATACTTTTAAGTGTTTCATATAGGAGCATTTAAGCAAAATCAAAAAACTAAACGATCGTTGTTAAACAAGCTGTATATTTTAAACGATAAACACTCCAAAAAGCTCGTCCCCAAACATAGCCTATGGTCAAATATAAAACCTTTGGTTAAGGCCAAATATAAAAGTAAAAAAGAATAATCTTAAATTTATCTCAAATAAGCCTATTGAAATAAGCAGCTTCTATCTCCTGTAAAAATTTCCCTCAAAATAAGCTATCAGGAAAAACCAGTATACATTTTTATATGATCTCACGCATTAAAATAAGCAGCTTCTACCTACCTTATTGAGTCTTGCATATTTTACTTTAAAAAATAAATAAATAAATAAGGAATACCAATAACCTCTTTATTATTAATTTATGATCCAAACATATTTATATTTTATCTCACTATGATTCATGTGTTGACTAATAAAGATAGAAATATTGATACATCAAACTTAAGAGGTTACACAACTTGTAAAATACTAGGAAAAGGTAAAATTTGGTATCTACAGTTAGTAACTTAGTTCTATGCCAAAAATTTGTAAGAGTACCTTGAAATACAGACTTCAAAGATGTCACAGTTCTCAAAGATGTAATTCTTTTAGTGTTCAAACAAAGAAGGTTCGTTGAGTTCTAAATGATTAAAAACAAACAAAAAAGGCGAGAAAACATGCAGAAATTTTCAAAAGCGTAAAGTGAAATGGCTAGGTGGAATGAGGGAATGAATAACACTTATTAATGTACTTATTGACCTGTCACTTCAGTACTTTTTCAATAACACGCTGGTAACTAAAACACCATTCTCAAAAAAAAAATACCAACAATGGCGGTTGGTGGGCAGGCTAAAGGACGAACGACGGTGCAGGATGGCGGCCAACGACAGCTCCATTAGTGCTGTTATTAGAAGAATGGCTGGTAACTCCCTCTGCATCGTGCTCTCTAATAATTGATCATTAACATTAAATTCTTAATTTCAATTAGCCGTTTAATCAAAATTAATAGTAATTATATTATGTGACATTTTTATATTTTACTTTAGAGTAATTACAAAATGTAATCCATTAAACTTTAGGTGATAATTGATAAAGAGTAGTCAAATAATAGTAGTCCTAGTTGTTTGTTTTATGGATAGCAAAAGTCAATAAAGATTGCTAAATGAGTGATCGTGAAACATCGACTTGTGGTAGTCCTAATCGCTTAGAGGTGATAATGAAAGTGGCCTACGATCACATGGTGCATGGTGGAAATAATTGTCATACAACGCTTTGTTTCCATGGAGTGATAGTATAAGTTAAAAATGATGGGTCTCACTAGTCTCCATCTCCGATTTAAAGTTCCTTTTTTTTCAAAACAAAATTTTAAAAGAATTTATTAGCTTATTAGATTATACTAGCCGAATGCTCTATCTAGCGATACCCATGTATGGTTTTAGATAAAATTAAATTGCGTTGATTTTTGTATGTTAGTTTTTTATTTATATTTCATGTATTTGTGTTAATGGTCTAGTGAGCAGTCATCTCTATGTGCATGAGTTCTTACACGTAAGTACGTAACAAATGATTGGTTCACGGATGTGTTTTAAATTTAACGATTAACGATATAAAAATTAAAAGGTAACGAGAGGCAACGGCAAAGACGAATAATTTTTTATGGAAAAAATTTATCATGCAACATTTTATGAGGTAAGGCCTGGATAAACAAATAGCCGATGGAAAGAGTCACATCTGCACAAATCTTATAGGGTGTATAGTGTCCTTGTATGGTGAGCGTTTGATTAAAAAGTGGATAATAAAAAATATACAAAGTAATATGAGCCGAAATGTGTTTTCTAATATATTTGATGATGTTATCTAATATATTTCAAAACATAGTTCTACTTGTTATTTTTTTTATAAATCATCATATGAGGTGAGTTATTTTAGAAACTAAGTTTTTGTTACATACTGAGGGACAAATCCCCACCATCCATCTAGTCTGATCTAATGGTGGAGATTAACCTAAGATTTAATAGGGCAACCTAAGTCCATGTTTTTTTTATTGTCCTTTTGTCTATCTTATTTATTCATTTTTTTCCTTTTTCCTTTTTTTTTTTTTTGTTTTTCTTTTTTTTTTCTTAACTTCACGTTTTTTTTAATTTCAATTCACCTTTTTTTTAATTCGAGTTTTTCTTCTTTTTTTTAAATTCGCTTTTTTTTTCCGTCTTTTCGTTTTTCATACATATCCGTCGGTTTTTTTCCGTTTTCTTCAGTTTTCGTCCGTTTTCATACGTTTTCGGCCGTTTTCATATGCTTTCGTCTGTTTTCATATATATTCGTCCGATTTCATGTGTTTTATACCGTTTTCATACATTTTTGTCTATTTTTATACGTTTTCGTCTGTTTTCTTACGTTTTCATCTGTTTTCGTCCTTTTTCATACGTTTTCTTTTGTTTTCATACGTTTTCACCCGTTTTCATACGTTTTCGTCCGTTTTTATATATATTCATCCGTTTTCTTACGTTTTCATCCATTTTCATACGTTTTCGTCCGTTTTCATATATTTTCGTACGTGTTTATACGTTTTCGTCCGTTTTTATACGTTTTCATCTATTTTCGTCCGTCTTCATACGTTTTCTTAGGTTTTCGTCCGTTTTCATACGTTTTCATATGTTTTCATCCGATTTCGTCCGTTTTCATAAGTTTTCATCCGTTTTTATATATTTTTGTCCGTTTTCAGACGTTTTCGTCTGTTTTCCTACATATTCGTCAGTTTTCTTACGTTTTCATCTGTCTTTAAATGTTTTCGGCCATTTTTAGATATTTTCATACGTTTTTTAATATCACAAGTGATATTCTGAAAATCAAAAGTGATATTCTGAACATCACAAGTGATATTCTGAACATCACAAGTGATTTTAAACTAATGTTTTGTAACATGAAAATCACAAGTGATATTCTGAATATCACTTGTGATATTCTGAAAATCACAAGTGATATTGTGAATATCACAAGTGAAAGTCTGAATATCACAAGTGATTTTCAATAAATGTTTTGTACCATGAAAATCACAAGCGATATTCTGAATATCACAAGCGATATTCTGAATATCACAAGCGATATTCTGAATATCACAAGTGATATTATGTGATATTCTAAATGCCACTTGTGATATTCTGAATACCACTTGTGATATTCTGAATATCATACAGAATATACTTGTGATATTCAGAATATCACAAGTGGTATTCAGAATGTCACTCATTCATAATATCACAAGTGATTTTCAACAAATGTTTTTTAACATGAAAATCACAAGTGATATTCAGAATACCACAAGTGATATTCAGAATATCGCAAGTGATTTCATGTTTTTTTTCACTTTCTAATGTTTTTCTCCGTATTCTGAATATCACAAGTGATATCCTGAATATCACAAGTGATATCTGGTGTGAGTTAATTTACACACCTTTTATTTGGCCAAAACCGGACCAAAAAGACCAAAAACCGATCAAAAATGCCAAATATATGTTTGTTTTTGTGTTTGTGATTGTGCAGGTACGGATATTTTGAAAAATGGATAAAAAATCAAACAAAACCCGACAAAACGAGCACGAGATTTGGAAAGAGCACAAAATTACGAGACCAAAGATAATTTTATTTGAAGCATCAAGGCAAGAGACGAAAAATTTAAGGGCCCGTTTGGTACATGGTATTTGACTTTAGGCTTAGGCATCAAGGTAATGTTAACTGTTTGGCTGAGGGATTTGGATTTCAAATACTCCCTCCGTCCCACAATAATTGTCCATTTTGACTTTTTTGAGTCTTTCTTGTTCAACTTTGACCATTAATATTTTTATTTGTGTTATATGATACTTGATAAAAATTATATCAATGAAAAATACATTTAAAACCCAATCTATTCATATATTTTTCATCAAGTATCATACGACACAAATAAAAATATTAATGGTCAAAGTTGAATAAAAAAGACTAAAAAAAGTCAAAGTGGACAATTATTATGGGACGGAGGTAGTAGTAAAATGGTAGTCTTAATATTCGGTTTTATGAAAAGTCACGGTACTTGTCTGGTTTGTCTTTGGATTTCTGACATTCATTTGTCTTCATTCAATATTAAAGGGGCCCTTCACAATTTATAATGTATATCTTTAATAACTTGTCTATTTTATATATAAAGATATATATTTTTATTTTTATAATAATAAATTATCTATTTTATAATATATTTTCTCTATTATAAATTAAATTCAAATAAAATCCTAATCATAAACCCATCTATATATCAAACATATCATAAATCTAAATCCAAATCTTAATCCAAATCCTAATCCAAATCCTAAACTCATCTACAAACCAAACGGACCAAAGATTAACATAGCGTTTGGTATGTTGTAATTAAAGGGGGAATGGAAAAGATTATTACGATAGAATGGAGAAATGTTGTTTGATTACATTTACGTAATGTAATAATTTATTACAAAGAATGATCTATTACACCAAAATCATTCCTTAGGGGTCCCTTGCTTTTTTTTCATTACGGCCGTAATTGAATTAAAATTACATAAAACTCCACCATTAATTAACCATATTAACTAAACTTCTTATCAATAATGGGCATTTTAGTCTTTTTATTATGATTCCATTACATCTTATCATACAAACCAAACATGATTAATAAATGTAATTAATCATTACATTAACTGTTTATTACATTACGTCGGTCATTCCATTCATTCGACATTTCATTACGCCCTACCAAACGAACCCTAAATGAAGCAACACATTCAGCCCACAACATCAAAGCCCAAGCCCAGCTACAAAGAAAAGGCCCAACATTGAGATATTATGACTTAGCCCATGGACTTTTATGAAATGAAAGACCAGCGCATAAGAAGAGTATAAAGCAAAATGAAGTTAATATTTCTTTGTTTGTTGGCTGCTATGGGAAAAGGAAAAAAAAAAAAAACAAAAGACAAGTAAAATGAAATGAGAAAAGAGGTGCTACGTGGACTGGACTGATGGTGTTATCTCTTTTTGGCAAGCGACAAATCTGAAGAAAGAAATAAAGAGTAGTTCATTTGCTAGTTTATTTTACTTGGGGCTAGCGACAAAAGAAAAAAAAGAAATATACTACAATTGGCAAATGTGGTCCAGCGCTGTTTCATTTATATTAGTAGGCACTTGAAAGACAAAACAAATGAAGGCAAATTGCTAATGAGGGGGTCCAGCTCAAGCTATATTAGTTACCAAATGCCAGCGCATGTGTCCCAATTGAAAAGTGGTATTGATATTTCATATTTGAAGGTATAAAGCATGCACATGCTTGCTTCTCCCATGCATGTACCTACCATATGACAAAAGAGAAAAATAATCCAAGACAAAAATAAAATGGAGAATTTGAAGTGGGCACGTGATCCCTATCAACAAAAGAAGCAAGAAAAGAGTTAAATGGCATGTGGTCCTGATGGTATACTTTGTTTTGGACACATCCTACAAATGAAGAAAATATTAAAGTATAAATACAAAGAAATAAAAAGATGCATGGGGACCAGGCAAATCAAGACAAAATGGAATTATAAACAAAAGAATGTGGAGATATTACAACAAGGTGGCTCACGTGAAGAACAAAGCAAAAGAATGAAATAAGCCATTTGTGGCCAACATGTGACTTTCACATAATTTAAATAATTCAGCAGGCGCGTGAGGCATTGTAGCTCCAACCACTCGCTGCACCTCTTTTCTTGCAACCTATCTTTGGCCTACACGTGTTTTTAGTGATGCTACACAACCAATCAATTCGTGCCACGTGGCCTTGCTATAACAAAGAATATTGTTCAGATGCAATGAATGGGAGCGTCTCAAATAGAAATAGAAGGATCGAGATTTTTGTGGATGCTTCCAATTAGGGGTGCTATTCGGGTCGGGTTGGTCGGGTTCGGGTCAAACGGGTCGGGTCCAAGTCGGGTCGAGGGTAAAAATAATATACCCGAACCCGACCCTATTTGAACTCGGGTTCGGGTCAAATCGGGTCGGGTCAAGTCGGGTCGGGTCAAGTCGGGTTCGGGTTTGTCCAATTTACAAAATCACATAATTTTATTTCTTAAATTTAGTAGTTAAAATGTAGTAATTTGTTGCATAAATTGTATATGAACCATAAGTCTACTTAGTTATTATATTGTTCTTGTTATCAAAACTAGTCTTTAAAATCATTTTATGTAAAAATTGTTTCTATGAACTAATAAAAGTAAGAAAACTTCGCAATTGGTAAATGAGTATTTGATTTAACGAATAAATCAATTAGATTTTAAATATATTACAGTATATAAACACATGAGCATGTAAGTAATTGCACATTGATATTTTTGTTGGACCTAAGCCAACATTGATGTCCAGGCTATATGCAACTTCTGCAAGTCAATTATAACCTTTTTTTCGTCTCAGAACAACAAATCAGAAACATACCATTTTGTAATATGCATTTCCATACACATTCTTATATTCTTATTATTAAAGTATACAATTCATGTGAAATGATCTTCTTATTATTAAAGTATACAATTCATGTGAAATGATGACTCATGATATGATGATATAGTTTAGTCTAGGATATGTACGTCTTAAACCTACAAAGTTGTCAAGCCAAAAACCACACTAAAAATTATATAAAAAATGGGCCAACTTTACTACATGGATAACTTAATTTAACTTGGGCCTTTCAATTGAACAAAGACAAAAAAAAAAAAAAAAAAAAAAAAAAAAAAAAAAACTCGGGTTAGTCGGGTTGACCCGAACCCGAATAAGCAAATATTTTAAACCCGATACCCGACCCGAGTTCGTAATCGGGTTAGTCGGGTTGACCCGATTGACCCGACTAAGATTTTGGACCCGAGTAACCCGACCCGAGTATCCTTATTCGGGTTCGGGTCCGGGTCGGGTCCGGGTCGGGTCGGGATTTATGACACCCCTACTTCCAATCATGGATTCACATAATTAATAAGCTTTTCTTACACCAATTTCACAAACACATTACTTTCTATTTTTTTAGTGGCTTATTAAATTAGCTTATTAAATAAAAAACTTTTCTTTTATTTTTTTATTTTTTTTCATAACTTTCTTAGTATTATTAGTTCTAATAAATTTTAGTTTATGTTCACTTAATCTCTTTTTACTGCAGAGGGCTCTGCAGTAATGTGTTGCCTTTTTTGAGGCGGGGTTTTTTTTTTTATTTCTAAAAAGGCCACATATTCCGCTGCAAATTATTCCAGAAATTCAATACCAACACGTGTCAGCATCTCGTCATTTTTAGAAAAAAAAAATTATAAAAAAAATGTAATTCACATACCCTTTGCAGCGAAATACACTGCAAAGGGTCCCACCACTCACCTCACTTTTTTTTTGGGCCCACCCGAATATTAAAAAAAATATATATTGTATTTCTTGATCCATTTGCAGCGAGATACCACAATTGGGCCCACCTGAATATTAAAAAAATTAAATGTTTGTAATTCTTGGCTGCTTTGCAGCGAGATACAAAGTTTGGGCCCCACGGTTGCAGAAAAAGTCGTATTACGCACGAGGCATTTTATTGCATTTTGATTAAAAAAAAAATAAAAAAAAAATAAAATGTATTTCTATGCTGCATTGCAGCGATATACAAGTTTCAAAAAAAATAATGTTTGTAATTCTTCCATAAATTTATCCGAAATATGTTAAGTTTTTGTTAGGGTTATGTTTTAGTGTGTTGTTTGTAAGATTTTATGGTTTAGGTTTAGGGTTTAGGTTTATGGTTTAGGTTATAATTTTTTTAGGGTTTTTAGCTTGTAAGAGCAATTACAATGGTAAATTGTAGTACGACAGTATTTATATAATAATATTAAAAAAGAAAGAATTTATTACAGGATACGTAAATTAGATTACATAGTAAATTGAAAATATTAAAAACACATAAATTGTTCTACCATCTTAAAAACTAAGGTGATTAAACCAACTATTTGAACGTTGCGTGTTGTGATCATCTATATGTTGAGAGGCATACTGCTGGGAATCGTATTGTTGAGACATGTTGAATGATGGTTGCGTGTGATTGTGATCATACATTTGTGAAGCATTTGTGTTTTGATCATATTGTTGAGATGCGTACTGGTTATGATCGAATGTTTGCGTGTATTGGTTATGATCGAATGCTTGCGTGTATTGGTTTTGATCACAATTGTTTGTGGGGTATGTGTTTTGACCATACTCTTGGTAACAGTACGAGTTTTGAGCATATGGTTGCTCATCCATTGCAAATTCTTGTTGCTTTTGTTTACCTTTGCGTACAGGCGGATCAGGGACGAATGATTTGTTGCAACGCCCACGTGTGTGGCCAACTTCATTGCACCTGCTACAATGTCTTGTAGTTGGTTCCTCACCTTGTGATAGTATACGGTTTGTATTTTTTGGACGACCTGGTTGAGGGTTGTTCATGTTTGGAGGAGTAACAGGATGTATATGGCTTGGATACTCCCATTCGTTAAAATTGCCAACAAATTGAATTGACTCCGCGTAGGTTGCTTGATATTTTTCCTTTTTAAACCAGTGCTCGACATATTGTACACAATTTGTTTGACCCAAAAACCTACTAACAGGAATAACATGCCCACAAGGTATCCCAGAAAGCTCCCATTTCCGACATTCACATTGTTTGGTCAGTAAGTTCACTTCACGGTTATATAGCCCATCAGAAACTTGATACTGAAATTGGTTAATTCCGTATACAACCCATCTGACGCTTTTTCTTTTTCTTTTTTCCACCTTATCTGCTGCCCAATCAGTGATTTCGTACTTCATTGTTGCTACCAAAAACGTGAATATAAACCCGTTAATTATTTTACCACCAACTCACACGTTTAATATATACTTAATTTTTTAAGCAAGAAATACCTGCAGCTTTTCGACGGTTAAAATACCACTTCTGCACCATATCTCGATACGTGTCGGTCAACATTGTGACCGGTAGGTTTCTGTACCTAACAGTACAAGAATTAAGAGACTCGACACTGTTGGATGTACAGTAATTGTAACGAGTACGTGGGCAATGCGCTCTAGACCAACGTGTAGGATCAGCCTCCATTAGCTTCTGGTACGCTTCTGGTTGAACAGACAAGAGTATGTTCATCTTTCTTTGCCACTGATCTGTTGTATACGCTTTGCATATGCCCCAGTATAGACCTTTAACTTTTTTATTTTTTAGTTTAAGGTTCATCATTAGATGACGGCAACATATACCATGAAACGCCGACGGAAACTCATTCCTTACTGATAAAGCTATCGAAGGATGCCTATCAGATATGATAACCATATTTGGATTATCGCCTACACACTCCTTAAGTACTGACATCCACCACGACCATAAATCTCCAGTCTCTCCTCTGCATATACCGTAAGCAATTGGCACAATTTGGTTGTTTCCGTCCATCCCTACAGCTTGGAAATTGGTACCCTTGTATACACCCTTCAAATGCGCCGCGTCCACTATAAGTATTGGGCGAAGATGGTTCCGAAACGTGCGCAACTGAATATAAACAATTTTTACAAGCAAACGTGTTGTCACGTATCTCAAAAAAATGTATTAATAAAAAAAATTAAAAAAATAACGAGACTTACTGATGCACCAATTGCAATGAATAATATTTCGAAAACTCCTGCATTGTTTGTCTTGATTCGTGTCACAGTCCCTGGGTTTTTTTTCTCTAAGTTGTAACAGTAATAGGGTAGCATCTCAAAGGATTCTAATGGTGAACCTCTTAACTTTTTTAACCTATAATCCTTACCTCTCCATGCTTGTTTGTAAGATATAGATGTTTTATATTGTGCCAAGATATCTTTTTGTATATCTCTGGGTTTCAAATCACGGCTACCATCTTGTAATTTGCCTTTCATAATGTGGGCAATAACTTTTTTGTTTGCATTTCGATGGTTAGGAAATGTTTGAGTTCTATCACAGGTGTGAACATCATTCATCTTTGTTATTTGAAAAACATCTGAATTCTTCCAACGTTTTGCATTAACAAACCATGCACATTTTCCATGTTGAACGCATTTAACACTATGCGTACTCGGATTACTTTTTTTGGAAACAAATTCAAAACCATCTTCTAGAGATTTCAACCTATATTCCATGTCTAACGTAACCCTATCTAAAAAAAGCTCGTTGACTTTTATTCTATTTTCTTTATCATAAACCTCTGTAGAAAATGGTTTTGACTTGTAAAGGGGTGTTTCAGGAACTTGGGGGATATATTTAAAACAATTTGTCCAATTTTGGTGAATGGGTTGCGGTTGATTATTTAAATCCAAGTAAGTATTACTTGGCTCATCTTCTTGTTCGGTATCCGAACTTAAAGCACAAGATGACCCTGGTTTTGTGAAATTGGCCTCATTTTTATAACCAGAGTCAATACTTAGAAAATCATTTTC
The DNA here is from genome assembly GCA_030686995.1 of Artemisia argyi. Taxonomy (NCBI): domain Eukaryota; kingdom Viridiplantae; phylum Streptophyta; class Magnoliopsida; order Asterales; family Asteraceae; genus Artemisia; species Artemisia argyi. The sequence goes on along the minus strand of CM060684.1, from coordinate 17,381,169 downwards.
TTGTTCGTTATAAGAACTGAAAGCACTTGATGACCCAGGTTTTGTGAAATTGGCCTCATTTTTATAAGCATAGTAGTTGTTTAGAAAATCATCTTCTTGTTCGTTATTCGAATTGAAAGCAAATGATGAGTCCGTTTTTGTGAAATTGGCCTCATGTTTATAACCAGAGTCATTGTTTTGAAAATCATCTTTTTCGGCATACATAAATGGAACATCACTAGCTGAGCCAATGTGTTCATCTATTCTTGATGAAAAAAAGTTATGAAAGTGTGGCACTTGCTGGGTTGTAGTAAAAGATTTTGTTGCTTCAAAATTTTTTGTTTGTGAAACAAACAATTCTACAATTTCACTAGGAGACTGTAAAGCACATTCAACCAAAAAAATTACCTCGTTGTCATCAGTAATATCGAGTAGAGAGTCAATTGAAGGAAGTTTAACCTTTAAATTGATCCGGTCATTATGGTTCAAATTAAACTTGCTCATCACCATATTAACTAACCCAGAATACGTTACATCATCATAAATTATGACACCACGATCTATATCATGATAATGTAACCTGCATTTTATTTTTTTACAACTCATTTCAAATTTGTTTTTCTTTTGTGTGTGAAAGTGTGTATGCACATCAAGTTGTTGATGTGTTATATATAGTTGGCTTAGTAAGCGTGTGTGTTTTTATAAAGTCACTGTTTCGATTGTCATATTTCGTGTACAATTATATGTGATACTAAACTTCTCATAGTTAAATTTCATATTTCGTGTAGAATTTTATGTGATCAAGAAATTTCCCTCACTCGTCGCATCAGCTGTCACATCACTGGTCACTTTACTTTATTAATTGTCATATTTCGTGTAGAATTTTATGTGATCAAGAAATTTCCCTCACTCGTCGCATCAGCTGTCACATCACTGGACACTATACTTTAATAATTGTCATATTTCGTGTAGAAGTTTATGTGATCCTGAAATTTCCCCTCACTCGTCGCATCAGCTGTCACATCACTGGCCACTTTACTTTAATAATTGTCATATTTCGTGTAGAAGTTTATGTGATCCTGAAATTTCCCCTCACTCGTCGCATCAGTTGTCACATCACTGGCCAATTTACTTTAATAATTATCATATTTCGTGTAGAAGTTTATGTGATCCTGAAATTTCCCCTCACTCGTCGCATCAGCTGTCACATCACTGGCCACTTTACTTTAATAATTGTCATATTTCGTGTAGAAGTTTATGTGATCCTGAAATTTCAATAATTGTCATATTTCGTGTAGAATTTTATGTGACTTTCTGGGTATATAAACCATATTGTTGCACTTCAATTACATAAAAACCTTATGATTTTTTTTTTAAATTCTTACTATAGCTATTAAAATGACATTCAAAGTCCTACTTCACCATTACGGAATGTTCACTTCCCCACCTGGAAGAAAATTTGTAGGTGGTTTAATTGCTTGTGTAGATCCAGTTGAGATTGAAACCTTTTCGGCAGAGCAATTGAAAAAAATATTAACGAATTCTTTAGGTTACGATGAAAGGTCCGCAACCTTTTTTTATATAAAGAAACCTAATTGTTGTCTTGATTCAGGTCTCGTATGTTTGGCTGATGTTATTGACGACCGCGAAAATGTATTAGCCTATACCCAAGTTAATCAAAACAAACTACATGTGTATGTATCACGTGTGGAGTTATCCCCACGCGTTGTGGCCGCTCAATGCAATCATGTGGGTACCAAGAAGAATATTCAAGATAAACCTTCGTGTTCAAAAAAGTTGTTTGACTAGCTAGGAAGTACGGGTCTGTTCAGCTTGTAATGTTGTATTATCATTACCGTTTTTCTATAAATACCACTTTGTGGTTTCATTGAATAAAACTAAATATTTCCTTCTTTCTATAACCAAATGTCAACATCTAATAACCATACTTTCGAATTGAATGTAAACTACAAAGGGCAGTTTATATTCAACCCAATAACATATCAAGATGGATCATGCACGAAAATTAATGTTCCACAAATTGATTTTCAAGATATGGTTACCTTTCTCAAGAGCGAATTACCAATAAGGGTACAAAGCCTATATTACGCATTGCCACAAAACAACAACTTAGTGGGTATGAAGGAAATTAAAAATGATTATGATCTTGATGTTATGTTTGACATTGCAAAAGTTGTTGGGGAGCTTCAAATTTTTGTTTCTGAGCATCCTATTGATATAAGCACAATTTTGATTCCAGATGATGGTTCTTTGGAAGAATCATTTGGTTGTGTCATATCAGAAGAAACAAAATTAAAGCGTGAAGAGCGTGTCGCGTACCTGCATCAAATGGTTCAGAGAAAAAACAAACGTGAAGAGCGTATCCGGTTTAAAGTTGGCCGGATGAAAACAAGCAAACCTACTACCCCATATACCCAAACCAATTTTAATTTCGTTGTCCACAATAATGGTCAATTGGTTTGCAATGGCGGAAACCCCAATTATGTAAACGGTTGGAAGATGAAAATCACTATTCCAAGAATGAAGATGGAAGAGTTGAAGCAATACTTGTGTAACATTGTTGATAGGAAGATTCATGCTATTTATTACGCAGTACCAGACACCGGGTATTCAGTAATCATGAAACTAAGAAACAACTATGATATGCATGTGATGTTTGATATTTCAGCATCACAAGGCCGGTTGGAAATTTACGTTGACCATGTCGGTGTGGATTTTATTATATCAAGATATATATGCCCAAATGCTACCTTGGCAGCAATGATGGATCATGTTATAACACCATACACAAGTGACAACGAAGATGAAAAAAAGATTATATCACAAACAGATTACACATTTGATCAAATGGTTGAATGGGCGGAACAAGAACACTTTGAGAATGAGGAAGCTAAAGCACATGAACGTCAAAAATCGATATGGAAACCTCGTTTCTATAAATAGTTATAGCATTAGCACAACTTGGTGGTGTGCTACTATTTGGATTAATTTTACATGTTTTAATCGTCGTGTGTTTATTTTATGTATCGCGTTTATATTTAATAAATAAAAGGTTCTCTTCTACTTTGGATCTTCATACTACAAATTAATATACTATCAATTGAACAATAAAAAAAATGTTTCATAGTTGTCACATTTCTTGTAATTTATTATGTGAAAAAAGTAAGTGTTGTCACATCACTGTTTGGTAATTGTCATACTACTTATCATAGCTCGTGTACATTTTTATGTGATTACAAAAGATGTCATATTTCATGTATACTTTTGACCGATTAACGTACTACCTACCTTATACAAAATATACTTGCTTGTTTCGTTTGATTTGATTACTCACCGATTCCTAGCTCTCAACTTAGGGAAATACACAATATATAATCATAATAGAAACTTTAAAATTACAACTCGGAAAATGGTTAACATACATGTTTTTTATTTTTGGAATACATTTATAAAAAAAACACGTATGTTAACGAAAAAAGAAAAGCAGAATAAAACTAAAACATACGGAAAATAAACATAATCATGCTAAGTGTATTTCTCATTTAGCCAAATATACTTCCCCTCGACTTGTTTTTCTATTTTCCCGGCTTTTCTAAACATAGAATTATACATCTCATAATCTTTGGTTGACTCCACGGACAAAAAAGCCTCTATTTGAGCACGGTTTGCAGGAGGGAGGTCTTGGCATTTCTGGTATGCTTGTCTCAAAACATCTTTAGCTTCAAATGCCTTTTCAAATTGCATGGCTAATTGATACAATGCTTGTTGACGAGCTCTATCCTCCGCAATTAGTTGATCAACCAAAGCCGTGATTTCATTAAGGTTATGTGGAACCGAACAAGACATATCAGACTTTATTGGACTGAATGACAAATTTAAAATACTGAAAGGCTTTGATAATAGTCAAGTTGTATATGAAATAATAAACTAAGTCTATATTTATAGATTGAAAATGTAGTAAGAAACTCTGAAAGTTGTCATATTTCGTGTAACAAAACATGTGAGATACACATTGTCATTGAATTGTCACATCCATGTCCGTATGCTGTGCTTAAAGTTGTCATATTTCGTGTAACAAAACATGTGAAATACGAATTGTCATTGAATTGTCACATCCATGTCCGTATACTGTGCTTAAAGTGTATGCTAAATGCCAAACTGTGTGTACGATTTCGTGTACAGTTTTATGTGATAAAAAACAATTTCATCAGTGGTCACACCTGACTAAATGTCATACATCATGTCATATTTCGTGTAAACATTTAACCGATTAACGTACTTCTTCCATCATACAAACAATCTATTTAAGTTGAATGTTGATACCATAACTTTACACTTTCAACTACAAAAACAAATACTTGTAAGCATCCCCAAATTAATCCGTTAAAAGGTGTAACAATGTCAGACTACATACCCTTTGATATTCAAGTCAATATCATGAATCGACTTCCTGTTAAGTCTTTAATGCAGTTTCGTAGTGTCTCAAAAAGTTGGAAAGCGGCAATTGACTGTAACGACTTTATCCGTCGTTACGGTTCTCATGAAGTTTCTACGAACAGCTTTATTTTAACATACAAGCTAGATAATATAGGCTTTATGTTTTACGTCGATGAAAATTTTGGGTTAACACCCTTAATTACAGATTTGATGCTCAACACTGTTAAGCCAATTGCGACTTCTGAAGGTGTCTGGTGTTTTTCGTATTTGGATAATATTATGGTTGTTTTATGGAACCCATCCATAAAACGATCTGTTGGTGTTTTAGTTCCTAGTTACATGGATCAACCTCCTGATTCACCAAAATTGGTTTTTGGTTTTGGTGTCCGTCCTGACACTTTAGACCCTACCATTTTAAAGATCAATTACCCTTACTATGGTGAAGGACCATGGTACGTTTCGGTGTTCACATTGAGCTCGGGTCGTTGGAACGTTCTTGATAATTTCTGTTTACCCCGTCAAACCATCCGCCTAAAAAGGTCAGGGCAAGCATGTGTGGGGGGTAAAATTTACTGGCCTGCTTCTGAAAGATTCGTCAACGATGATGGTATGGTATACAAAATATACATGCTTGTTTCGTTTGATTTGATTACTCACCGATTTCTAGTTGTCAATCTTCCTGAACAGTTAAGGGTTTTGATCCCATTCCCATTTAAAATTTCCCAGCTGGGAAACTCCCTCGTAGTTTCGTCTAGTTACTACCTAGAGGACATCCGATTTCTGGTTGCATGGGTGTTAGAAGTTGTTGGTGGTTTTGTAACCTCATTTCAAATGTTATTCAACATTCCATTCCCAGTTGACCACGTACTAAAATTGTTGGGTTTTACTAACGACAGGGAACCAATAGTTGAAGCAAATATAAGCCAACAACTTCGTCGATCACTACAAGTATTCGTGCCTAATGCTGAATCATTTCAAAATGTGGGTGTGGAAGGAGATTTTGGTTCATTCTTCATTGGAGCCAACAAAGAATCACTAGTTCTATCTAATTTTGAGCATAGAGAGCTACTTGTAGGATTTAATCTTTAATGTTATCGTTTAATCTTTAATCTTTAATCTTTAATGTGATTTCTTCGTGTTAGATGTTACAAAGTACTTTCATTTATTATAACATAACACTTAGAACAATACAAAATATAAAACTGACTTTCAAATTACAAGTATGAAACTAAAAAACATACGTGTTTTTTTTTTGGAAGATATTTATAATGAAGCGGAATGAAATGAAGGACGGAGAGCATTTCTTCCTTCATTTCATTCCGCTTCATTATAAATATCTTCCAAAAAAAATACACGTATGTTACAGAAAACGAAAGCTAGAATAAAACTAAAACATACGGAAATTAAACATAATATTGCTAAGTGTATTTTTCATTTAGCCAAATATGTGAGATATATATTATCATTGAATCATCACACTCATGTTTATAAAGTTGTCATAATTCGTGTTCAAGAATATGTGAGATACACATTGTCAGTGATGCGTCACATTCATGTAATGTCATGCATGTCACATGTCATGTCATGCATGTCACATTCATGAATAAAGTTGTCATATTTCGTGTAAATAAGTATGTGAGATATATATTGTCAGTGACTAGTCACATTCATAAAAAGTTGTCATATATCGTGTTAAAAAGTATGTGAGTTACACATTGTATTGTGTTACTAACATTGATGTGTGTATATATATATATATATATATATATATATATATATATATATATATATATATATATATATATATATATATATATATATATATATATATATATGTGTGTGTGTGTGTGTGTGTGTGTGTGTGTGTGTGTGTGTATGTGTGTGTCATCCACAACATCCATCGGCTAAAAAAACACTAACCACAATATATTAAATAGCAACAAACATAATTCCAACAAAAATACTAATGGCTGATTCTTTCAAGAAATTCAAATGTATGCTACATTTCAATGATGTTGAGAGTGGTGTGATTATGTACACCGACATGACATACTCATTGTTGGTTGAAATGTTGGTTAACAAATTCGAGTTGAATCCTAATATACAACTCAGTTTGTTATGTAAGCTAAGTCCATCGGATACTATGGTGGCACTTAACAACGACGATGATGTTTGTATATTTCTTACGTGTGCTTATGAATCCCCTAATTCTATTGCACATTTGTACATTTATGAACACGTAGAAACCCAAGCTACTATTGGTGAAACACGGATAATACCCGGTCCAGCCGGTATTCTTCAGGCGGCGAGGCTCCGAAAATCGAGAGACATTACAGACGTTGGCCCTTCATCTGTAATGCCAACACAAGAATATGTCAGAAAAATAATGGAGGATGCGTCTAAAGATGATCATTTTACGCGAGGCCCATGGCTAAGCGCCCTTGCATACTGTGATGCTTTTGGGATCGAGGTAGAGGGATGTCTAGGTGATATTGAGAAATTTATTAAAAAAGGGAAGGTTGAACTTGTTGTTGCTGTTGTCAAGAGTTGTTCACCAAATATTCTAGGTGATTTAACAGTCACACTCAAGGATCCATCGGGAACTATGTCTGGTACAATCCATCACAAAGTCCTTGCTGAGGAAAAGGGTTATGCAAAGCTTATCGACGTCGGTGCTGTTTTGATACTAAAGAATGTGTCAGTGTTTACACCAAAACCACATAACCATTACCTTAACATCACTTTGAAAACACATGGAGGGGGTCTTCCAGAAAGATACCGTTTTTTAATTAATAAGTATGTAGTAAATGTTTGAGTGATGTTGTAATTTAACTTTTGTTATGATATTTTATGCAATAAAAATTTTACTATTTTGTCGTCTAATTAACCCGTGGTTTTGCTTAACTCTTATACAAAAAATTAATTACCAACGCTATAACTTGATATTCACAATATACATACAAACCCCAGTGTACCCGTACAAAATATAAACAATCTTAAAGTTTAGCTAATCATATCCACAGTCTGTCGTATCCTCGCATCGGGTAGCATAGATATGATGAGCCATCGTGTATCTAAAAGCTTTAAAAAACTCTGAAACATTAGGAATATGTGGAATCGGGATAGATCCTTTACAAAATTGTGTGATAAGCCAACATGTTATCACACCACAATCCATCCCATTTTGTTGTTGAGGTGTCAAAAAACGCCAACTTTGGCTATCGTTGTAGGTGAAATCGAAGTTAAAGGGTGCTCGGTTAGTAACCTGAAAATACCGTTGGTCAGTCAAGTATTCGTTGAGAACTTCGGTCCATGAAACAATGTGTTGGTGCAACCTATCCTTTCGATCGTCACTATGCAGCGAGTCAAAAACCGAAATGGTTGACCAAAGTAGACTAATCACACCAAGGACCCAGTGATTCCCTTCGCAATGTATTGGCATAAACACCTACAAAATAAAATTAAAAAATAATGTAAACTTATAAAATGCTAAACTTATAAAATGCTAAACTTATTAAAGTTATTAAACACAAATACTTACCGTATTCACCGTTGACCAACAAGGGTACGGACGTGTCTGCCCATTCAAGGTTCCTTGCAACGCCCTATCCGTGGTAAGTATGAAGATATTACTACCGGCATGCGTAGCTCCAAGTGTAGATTTCGCCACTGTCCATTCATCACCATCTCTCCTCGTTCGTATTAGCAGCTCCATCCACGCATTAATATGCTATTTTAATTAATATATATATATATATATATATATATATATATATATATATATATATATATATATATATATATATATATATATATATATATATATATTATTGGGCATCATTTGAATAAGATTTCCCAAATAAAATGTAAACATTCAGTAATAAACTTACATCATCACACAACCAACCATCATGGTTACCAGGAAAGTGAAAAGGGAGTAGGTCTACCCAAAACTTTGGTTCCATCCGATTACCCTTTGTGTGGCAGTCCAAAAAAATATACTCGGGTTTTAGCAAGAAAGTGTTTAAGTTAGGATAATTATTAGGAAACCGCCTGACCTAAATTACAGAAAATAAAATACAATATCAATATCAAAACAAACTTGTTAATCACTTTAAATAATTTAATCAAGTAATGTTACAATTACCTTATTAGGGTCGACGTTATAAAACGTAATAAAGTTGCCGGTATATGCAGCATGTGTAACCACAACTTCGTTCTCATTAGGATCGTCAATATTTTTCCTCCGTCCAACCCGTTTCTTAGGCATGGGAGTAGTATCTGGCAAAGGCCCGTAAGGATCCTTATGCCAAGGTCCAGGACGAACATCCCGCTTCTCTCGATTCATGACAGCCTGGCACAAATAAATCATCATTTAATAGTTGCACGTGCTTATAATTATACAAGAAATTTTGAAAAAAGATATATATTTATGAACGTGTGAATTTACCGGGATGACATGGCTAGGTACAGTGCCACGTGGTGGACCATCTTCTTGCATATTCTTGCCCGACCACGGTGAAAATCCTTGTAGTGGGATAGGGGTGTACGAGGTCGCATTGTTATTCGAAGTCCGCTGATGAAAAGAAAGCGAATTAAACATTTGTTACTCTCACATAATTCAAAATATACAAGTAAGTTGGAAAAAGGTATATAATGACTTTACCGTGTTGACACGGCTACGTACAGGGGCCTCTGATGTACCTGCTTCATGCATATTAATACCTGACCACGGTGCAAATCCTTGTTGTTGCATAGGGGTAATAGAAGGCATACTAAACTGTGAGGCCACCTGTGGCGACAAATGAGACACCCCGCGAAAGAAAGAACTATTCGGCGGACCATGACATGCTGAACTAGCCTGCGCAAAACACAGCATAGAATATTATAATGTTTAGTAAGTTCTTTTATTCATTTTTTTATGTAACACAAAATTTATAATAAAACAAAATATACATGTGTATTCGGAAATGCTTCACTAGCCTGACCGAAGCCCTACATACAATATTAGAATGTTTATTCAGTTATGAAACAAATAAAAAATTATGTGATACAAAATATATAAAGTATAGTACAATAACAAAATTTATAATAAAACAAAATATACCTGTGTATTCGGAAACCCTGTAAATCCACTAACACCCATTTGCTTGGTCTGCATCTAATTTTATAACGGAATAATAAACAAATACTTGTGGAATAATAAACAACTATTATTTAATCTATGTATACGCTTCAAATTTAGAAAATAAAAAAAATACCTGCATGTAACCTAATAGTTGTTGGATCAGCTTCTCGTGTTGTTCTACTTTATCGTTCAGAGCTTCAAAGTGCTTATGTTTTTCCTCGTATTCCGTTAGTTTTCGATATAACTCTTCCGGAACGTCGTCTCGGCTATAAGGGTCCGTGGGAGGGGGTAATGGCGGTGGTTGGGTACGACGACCCTCGAAGTATGCCAAGCTATGAACCCACCAATCCTCGTTACGCTCACGCTCATCGGGGAAAAGCCTAATAATAGGTTGCGTTACCTATAAAGTGTATATATATATATATATATATATATATATATATATATATATATATATATATATATATATATATATATATATATATATATATATATATATAAAATCAATATTGTTAGGGTATACATATAAAGTATCGAACAATAAATTTCATTTCATATAAATTATATATAACGAGTAAAGGGCATGCTTAAATAACAACTCACCAAAAATTCATCGAGCACATTGCGTTTAAACCTCCTCTTAAAACCCCAAGCACACGCTCTAGGATAGCGGGCTTCACGAGTAAAATAATTAACAGCCCCGACTCTATAAGTTTCCAATATCCAAGTCTAAAAACAAAGTTAATTGATTAATTTCTTTAACATTATAAATAAACATAAAGAACAAAAATATCAATAAGCGCACCTTAAAGGCCCATTGAAACCCCATCAACGTATACTTAGGGTTTTTTGCTTTACCCTTAGCATCGGGCGGTGGTCGCGGTTTCACATAAAAAGCTTCAAGACGTTTATCAACCGCGCCAGCTAACTGATCGTACAACGTTCTCCATACAACATTACCCCATGGATACATGTTCCATGCATCCAAATTGTCTACTAAGCTCCATATCCAATTCTCAACTCTTTAATTAAACTCAAGCCCTAACAACACTAGCACCAACAGTCCAACTAAACTAAAGCGAACGACATCAATATCACTAAGTTTATCAAAATCCTCGCTATAAAACTTATCATGCACCATTCCAACAGTTATGCTAGAACCATCATATACGGATGAAAAGACACGTCGCCTAAATGGAGTAGGACGACATTCTAAAAATTCTTTAAATTCAATCCCAAAACGTAAGCCCGTTACGAGGCAAAACTCCTGTCTACCGAATTTTAACTCGTACCCTCTTACATGATACGTCAAGGGAACGACATCCGTGTCTCCCTGGGCAAGTTCCTCTTGACATAAACTAATATAATGTAGAAGGATACATGTTTCTTGCATTTTTGCTAAATCAAACAACCATCCAAAACACGTTCGCCTAAACATGGCATCCTTATTTGTATTTCTAAAATTTCGCTTAATCTCATGAAGCAACTTTAGCTTACTTCTACAGGTAAGATCAACGGCAAAATCCTAATAAAACATATAATAAACATATACGTATTAACTACACAAATAAGGATCAAAATCAAAAAAAAATTAAAAGAACAAATGTTGATATTTACCGGAGCATCATTATTTTGCGCCATAATAAAAACACCTCACAACCACCAACACTAACAGCACCAAGCACAACCACCAACACCACAATAGTACAACACCTTACCTCCACCACACAGCACCTCCACCAACACCAACACAGCCACTACCACAGAAAATAACCACCAACACCCCGAGACCACCACCAACACAACACACCAGCCACAACTCAACCAGCTTCGGCAGCTGCACCAACACCACAACACTACCACCACTACCACGACAACAACACAAAAACAACAATATTCCACCACAAACAACCACCAAGATTCTTGTTTTCGAGAGAGATTCAAGAAAAGCTTAGCAATTTTTTTTTTACGTATGAAAAAGAGCTAAAACAACGGTATATAATTACTCCGGTGACAAAGTGTTGTCAATCAACCGGATTTTTTTTTTATTTCGCTCCTTCCCCATGTTATTTCGCTGCAAAGTACAATCGAGATACGTATTTTTGTCTTTAGCTAATGCTTTTGTCCCGCTTTGTCCCGCTTTTGACACTTGGCGAGTGCCCATGTAATTCGCTGCATTGTCTAGCAGAAATAGGCATATATATATTTTTTAATTAACGCGGGGCCCATAAGTTGTATCTCGCTGCATCCTATACAAGAAATACTATTTTTTTTCAGTAGTGGGTCCCAAAAACAGCTATCTCGCTGCAAACAAAACAAGAGATATAAAAAATTAATTTTTTTTAATATTCAAAGTGGTATTTCGCTGCATCTTGACCAAGAAATACAAAAAATTAATTTTTTTTAATAGTCGGGTGGGCCGAAAAATGGGTAAGTAAGTGGTGGGACCCTTTGCAGTGTATTTCGCTGCAAAGGGTATGTGAATTACATTCTTTTATAATTTTTTTTTTCTAAAAATGACGAGATGCTGGCACGTGTTGGTATTGAATTTCTGGAATAATTTGCAGCGAAATATGTGGCCTTTTTGGGAATAAAAAAAAAAACCCGCCTCAAAAAAGGCAACACATTACTGCAGAGCCCTCTGCAGTAATTTTCGCAAGGATCGAGATTTTTGTAGATGCTTCCAATCATGGATTCACATAATTAATAAGCTTTTCTTACACCAATTTCACAAACACATTACTTTCTATTTTTTTAATGGCTTATTAAATTAGCTTATTAAATAAAAAACTTTTCTTTTATTTCTTTATTTTTTTTCATAACTTTCTTAGTATTATTAGATCTAATAAATTTTAGTTTATGTTCACTTAATCTCTTTTTATTTTAAATGCTTTTTCTTAAATAAATCAAATTAGCTTATTAATTTTCATTTCTTTAGCTTATCTCTTATTTTCTTCTAATCAATCTAGCTTTTTAGCTTGATTCATAACTAGTATAGATCTATTAGCTTTCTAGCTTTTTGGTTCTATTACTAGTTTTGCTAGATTATATTAGCTTATCTATAGCTATTTTAATCTAGATTTAGTTTATTTGATGGCTTATTCGAATAGAACTGGCAAATTAGGTACCTGTTAAGGAAAAAAATGTACTATGCAATTTTTTTATTTTTTAAAATAATTGTTTTTAGTATTCTAGGGTTCAATATTTATTTTTTTTTATACATAAAACGTATATCCGTCATACTCAAACCACCAAAACTAAGTGTTAAACGAGTCGTTTTCATGTTTGAAACTTATGTTTTTCGCACGCTCAGAACCTGTTAAGACACGATTTGCCAGCTCTATATTCGAACTAATATTGCATAAAATTGTGAATTTTTTCCTAGTTTCTCATGATTCTCAACATAAGGCAAGGAGCTTAAGGGTTTTATAAGCTTACTTATTAATAAAGCTTATAGCTTTTCTAGTTTTTATAAAGCTAATTAGTAATTAAAGTCAAAAACTTTATTTACTACTTGGTGATATTAAAACTATTAAAGAAATAAACTTTTTAATTTGACAAGTTTATAAAATCGGGTGGTTTATTATTCTCGTCGCGTTATATCGGGTTCTATTTTCTATTCCTTTTCAATTATAATCATGTTTGTTGGAATATTTGTTTTTATTAGTTTGATTGGTATGCGTAACAAGTAGCTTATTAGTGTTTGTTAAGTGATATGAATTTGTGATTTAAGTGTGGATTAATAAAAAGAGATTGTGATTAATAATTAGTGAGATTATTTAGATTTGTAGTTTTATTATTTGAAGGGCAAAAGCAGGAGAATAATCAAACTACACATCTAGAAATTATTTTCTTTTTAAAAGATTATTTTCAAAATAAACCAACATTGTGAGAAAATAGTCTTGTTTAAGGAATATAATTCGTCATCAAACCTTAGTCCACACTTAATGAACTTTTCACGTCACTTAGCAAACATATTTCCCATTTATATCTTTTAGATCATTTTATATGCTTGATTGTTGCCTTTTAGTTTATGTTTGATATTCGTCGTTTTAATTTCACAAAATCACTATTATATCTCACTTTTCACCTCACAAATCACGAACCGAACCACGAATTCAATTCACACTTCGTTGGGAGAACGACCCGGGAAAATACTTTCACGAGTATTTTTTGGAAAAATAAACATATACTAAAACGATTAAATCAATATCCTAAATATCACAAGTGATATCTGAATATCACTAAATATTACATGTGATTTTCAACAAATGTTTGTTAACATGAAAATCACACGTGATATTCTGAATATCACAATTGATATTCAGAAAATCACAAGTGATATTCAGAATATCACAAGTGATTTCACATTTTTTCTAATTCATGTTCCTTTCACTTTCTAACGTTTTTGTTCGTATTCATACGTTTTCGTCCGTTTTCATACGTTTCTGAATATCACAATTGATATTCTTAGTATCACAAGTGATATTCTGTGATATTCTAAATATCATTTATGATATTAAGAATATTTATTGTGATATTTAGAAACGTATGAAAACGGACGAAAATGAAAGAATACGTAGGAAAGCGTAAAACCACGTCTGAAAATGGATGAAAACGTATGAAAAATAGACGAAAACGAAAGAAAACAGACGAAGACGGAGGAAAACGTATGAAAACGGACGAAAATGTATGAAAACATGTAAAAACTACTGAAATCATATGAAAACGGACGAAAACGTCTAAAAACAGACAAAAATGTATAAAAACCAAAGAAAACGTATGAAAATGGAAGAAAACGTATATGAACGTATGAAAACAGACAAAAACAGACGAAAACGTATAAAAAGAGTCGAAAACGTATAAAGACGGACGAAAACAAAAAAAGTGTCTGAAAACAGACGAAAACGTAAAAAAACAGATGAAAACGGACAAAAATATATGAAAACGTATAAAAATGTCTGAAAACGTATAAAAACTGCCGAAAACATATGAAAACGGACGAAAACGTATGAAAACAGACAATAATGTATAAAACGGACGAAAGCATACGCAAACGTAAAAAACGGACGAAAACAGACAAAAATGTTTGGAACGTATAAAAACTGCCGAAAACGTATGAAAACAGACAAAAACGTGTGAAAAAGAAAAAATGTATAAAACGGATGAAAACGTATGAAAACGGACTAAAACTTATAAAAATGAACGAAAAGGTATGAAAACGGACGAAAGCGTATAAAAATAGATGAAAATATCTGAAAACAGATGAAAACGTCTAAAAATGAACGAAAACTTAAAAACACAAACAAAAAGTTATGAAAACGGACGAAAACGCGTATAAACGTATGAAAACTGACGAAAACGAATGAAAACGGACGAAAACGTAAGAAAGTGAAAAAAAACGTTAATTAAAAAAACACGATTTTAAAAAAAAATGAAAAAAAAATGTTTATTTAAAAAATGAAAAAAAATGTGAAATTAAAAAAAACATGAATAGAAGAAAAAAAAGACAAAAAAAAAAGAATAAAAAGAAAAAAAAACAAATCAACGTGAATAGAAAACAAAAAGGCAAAAGAAAAAAAAAAAAAAAAGAAAAAAAAAACGTGAATAAGAAAAAAAAGAGACAAAAAAGAAAAAAGAAAAAAAAATCAAGAAATAAGAAAGACAAAAAGACAAGAAAAAAAAAATACATGGACTTAGGTTTATGCATTAAATCTTAGGTTAATCCCCATCATTAGATCAAACTAGATGGATGGTGGGGATTTGTCCCTCAGTATGTAACAAAAACTTAGTCCACAAATGAACTTTTTTCATCATCATCTCACGTTTACAAAAAAACAAAGCAACTTCACCACAAAATGTTTTTTTAAATAGACTGTAAGAAAATTCATATGAATATGACACTTTTGTAAAAAGTTGTATAATTAATAATTGTCAAGTCATTGGTTCGATTCAGGGGGGTTTCCAAATCGTGGAAATCTTTTATCGAAAGCTCCGACTTTGTCACTAGTTACGGCGCCCGTGACACTCAGCCGCATGGTTTACTTTTAAGGTACAAAGAAGAAGCTGTAGATCCTCGTGAGCTAAAATATCTTTCTTTTGTAGATGATGATGATGATACGGACATACAACAACAAGACTTTGTCCCAAATGTTTCTGACTTCATGAAAAATTTTAATGATTTGAGAGTAATTGGTTCCTCCCATGGTTTGTTGTGTTTTTATAGTCGCAACAAAAGGATGTTTGTTCTTTGGAACCCTTCACTCAAAAAGCCTGTTGGTATTGTTTTACCTGATTATACAAAAAAAGGATGTTCGCCTATAATCAAAAGATATTTTGGTTTTATGGTTTGTCCAGTCACCAGTGATCCTATCATTGTCGACTTTTCATACCGTGGGGTAGTTCCCATACAAGTTCACATTTTTACATTGAGCTCTAAGAGATGGAACCTGACTCTGAGTAGCAATCTGCCTCGCATACAAATGAACCGTGTATCTTCTCAGGTTGTTATAGGTAGTTGTATTTATTGGGTTTTGTCATGTCTAACTTATATTTTATGATCCTATCATTGGATTTGATTGCTAAAGAATTTAGAGTCGTACACATACCACGTAGCGTATGTGACGCAACAAAATTATACTATTTATCCATATCAAAGCTAGGGGAGTCACTTGTTCTGCTTGTACCCAATAGTGAGATTGAGATACTTGTGTGGAAAACTAGAAGGGGGGGGGGGGGTTGAATAGTTTTATGTCCTTTTAAGTATATTTCCAAAATATTTTGTTAGTTATAAAAACTTTCGATTCGATCTTAAGTGAATTCAAGCAACAACCAATATAAGCAAGTCTAAACTAATATTGAAAGTATTGAAATATAATGAAGAAAAGATAGAGTTAGAAAGATCAAACCACAACACGCGAATTTATAGTGGTTCGGCTACAAGGACACCTTCCTTGCCCTACTCCACTTGTAACACCCCCATTTTTAAAGTTTGTTGCAGCGGAAAATTAATTTGGGTGTTACGGTGAGGATCGAAGTTCTAACCACATAAAATGGTTTAAAAGAACATTTTGAAAGTCATTTGTCATTTAAATAATAATTTTGATAAAAGATGAAACATTTGATTTAAAAATCTTATGAAAAGATATAAAGGCTTGTAAAAATGACAAATTTGATTTTTACACCATTTTAATTTATCAGAGTAATAAATGCCCACTCCGTGTCTTGTCCTGCTCCGTTAAATTACCTGAGATGCACATGCTTAAAAGTGTCAACACAAAGGTTGGTGAGTTCATAGAGTTTTAGGAAAAACCCTTTATTTGATTTGATTTCAGGAATATTTGGTATTAATAAAATACTAACAGAAATGAAACAATTATCGAATATATTCACAAATAAATCATATAATATTCAGCCACATTAGATAAAAAAAATCAATAATCCTGACATGAGCTGGAAACTCATGATACTAAATTAATCAGATAAACAATTCACATATGGGCGAACCTATACAGCTGTATCTAAATATATATGTTGAATACATATATATACTATTCCTTTATAGATATTGCACCAAGCCTCATGACACGCAAGGCGTTAACAAATACCGTAAACGGCGGGTGTTCATCAAATCAATGATGAATTTGCCCTCGTGTAATAGGTGATTTGCCAATTCCTATTTACTCAAATATAGTGTATCACGACTAATGCGGCTAACCAATTGCAATTGGCATTCCATCAAGCATTAGTGGGACCGGAGGTCAACCCGAAACAGGTTTCGAAGCTGTCCACTATATTCGCGCTCACCGCAGTGATTAATGGCTCATGATAGAGGGGCTTTATGGCAATAGGGTAACTTAGGCAATATCAAGGACCTATGGGCTCATTTAGCATAACATCATGAAATTAAGTATCGTATCACAGAGATCAATTTGAAAATAGTATCATTGGAGTATCAGAAATTCAGTTTGAAAATAGTATTGCTTGAGTATCAGAAATTCAGTTTGAAAATATTATCATTTGAGTATCAGAAATTCAATTTGAAAATAGTATCGCTTGAGTATCAAAAATTCAGTTTGAAAATAGTATCGCTTGAGTATCAAAAATTCAGTTTGAAAATATTATCATTTGAGTATCAGAAATTCAATTTGAATATATCGCCAGTAACACATTTATATCACATATCACAATAATCGAATTGAGAACAACTTTCACATGAATATCAATATTTCAGTCAAATAATTCATCAACAAATATATATTTCACATATCATAATAATCACATTGGAAACATTAACATATTATAAATCACAAATTATATTATTTTAATATCAATTAGGAAATTGATTTGATTCATATATTTTATTTTATTTCATATACTTATCAAGTTATCAAAGTATATGTAAGCATGTATCTCCCCCAATGAGTTAAAAACAATTATTTGAAATGGGGCTATGACTCACCTGGATTTGATAAAGAGATGACGAAGAGTAAATTTGAATAAGATTATGGAGACGTCTTTGAATAGGAACCTGATAAATAAATTTATCTAAGAATTTGTCCAAATACAATTTGGCAAATACGAAGTGAATAACGATTGATAAATAATCGTTATGATGAATGAATGATATGCAAATGATATGCTTATGTTTAAAATGATATGACCAGTTTTATTATTTATAAAGTTTTCCACTTTTTATTATGATAACGATTATACGTAATAAAAATTAGTTAATATACGTTATATATTAGTAACGAAAATTAAATAAATATATATATAAAATGAAACGAAAATGCATATGCCGTGAGGGTGACCGTAAAATAGAAAATAAAATAAGAATGTCAAATAGATTAAGTGTAGTCCTTGTCCTTTTTCCAATTTTACAACTTTTATACTAACGGCGTTAGCGTCACACCGTTAGTCCTTTTTATATATATTTACAATTATAGTCCACTACATGTCCAATATTACAATCTAAGCTTGTAACAATATTATATTATCAATTTTTATCCTTTCTTTCTGTTTCTACATTTTTAGTCCTTAGTTTTCACAGTTTTCACATTTAGTCCCTATACGTGTCGTCGCGTTACATTTTTAGTCCTATTTTGCAAAAGTGATTATAAAAATTTTAGAAAAATTTCCTTAGCTTCTTTTATAAATTTCAAGCTTATTTTAACTGCTTATTTCATAAAAGCTTATTTAATTTGCTTATGGGCTTCAATTCGAACCAACTAAAGCCCATTTAAAAATTTAGAGGCGAGGGCATGAAATTTCTTTTGTCTTGAACTTGGGCTTACTTTGTGATTCGGAAAATATATTTTATAGGCCCAGTGGGCTGTTAAAACGTGATGTCTTATTGGGCCTTAGTTAAGCCCACTCGACAACTATTTAGTTTTTATATAAGATTTAGTTTTGAAAATCCGGTTTACGTCGATCTATTTTGGCTCGATTGTCATGTCAAAACGTGATTATTTTTATAAGTTATATAAACGAAACTAATAGTTTTCTAGGTGGTCTATTAGGTCGAGTAAAAATATTGGGTAATTGTTATACGAAATTAGAAGTTATACGTAGGTTTTGTGGAGTGTTCGGATCGATTTATTATTTTGAAAAACTATGAATTATATACCAAGTGTTTTAATGAAATTCTATACGTGTGACATGGTTTGAAATGGACTCGTTATATGCATGTAACATGAAAGTAAACGTGAAACAAGTGTGCTACGTGACTCCTAAGCCTACCAAGATGGAGGCTAGTCACGTTTCGTGTTCTAATAATAAATATGTACGTATAATATATAGGTAAAGTATATACGTTCGAATAAAAATATACATAATGCATGATCAATATTTATCGTAGGAATTTAATTAGAAACGAATTGTGGAGACTTACAAACACTACTAGGGTGGGAGAGAGTCGAGAGAAACGGATGAAAAGATTAGTTTGATATGCGTTCGAATGAAAACTATAACTATGGATCGTATAACTTTTTAAAGTTACACTTCTTGCTTCAAGACTACACAATTATAGTCTTCTTAATATTTTTAAATTATGTAAGAATGGAGAAAAAGTAGAAACGAATTGTGGATGAATGGAGAAGAAAAGGGACGATCGGGTGTATTATATATATGAAGATTTTGAGTCGTATGGCTCAAAAAAATCTTGAGGAGACAACATCAACTATGCAATGTCAGTAATAGAGGTCCTAAGCTAGCTAGAGTAATATTAAAAATGGTTTGTGAAGGGTAGACAAGTATGAATCGTCCTTGTGAGTCCTATATATGTCGACATCCATTTTCTATACAAACGAGATACTCATTTGTGTTTCAATGGTTCTTAGTTGATCATACTTAACATTTATACATGAAAACATGATATAAATATTATTAGGAACTCATAGAAACGAACGGGGATTAAAATGGTTAAGAAATGAATTAACCACAAATCACTTGGGTCGATTTATTACTAAACGGAATGCCTCGTAAAAACGTATCAAACTTCAACGTAGGAACGTGAGATTCGACACACTAATAGTTGGCTATGAGCTTAACGAGGATGGGCAAAAATATACATAGGTCGTGTGTAAGAATTAGTAATGAACGAGACGTTTTGAAGCTGCCTTAGTCGATCTATACGAAATTTTTATAAAATAAATTGGGTTAATAGTGGGCCGGTTGGGCTTAGGGAGTGTTAAGGGCCCGTTTGGATTTTTAGTTAATTTTAGTAATTAGTTTTATTAATTAGGTTTAGTTAAATAATTATTTTGTTAATTTTGTTAATAACTTGTTTTGTCGTTTGACGAATTTGACAATGTCGTAATCGTAACCATTTTAATATACAAAGAAAATTTTAAATTTCCCCGTAAAAATGGTAATTACAATAATGACAAAGGTTATTTATTAAATTAACCGAAGTTAATTATGTGAATTTTCGCGAGGTTTTACAGTACCCACATGTCATTCTGAATTTCGTCCCGAAATTCAAATTTAATGTGATTACTTGAGTAAAGAATTTTTGAACAGAGGTTGTCGGGAGATTCCTATTCCTAAAAATACGGAAACGGGATTCAGTTAGATTTACTTGTACCCAACAAGATAAGGTAACTGAAGTATTTAAGGGTTGTGAATATTTGAAATTAGTGGTCATGAATAGTAAAATAACGGCTAGTAATAGTGACCCAATGGTCGGGAATAGTGCCCAACGGTCACATTTCTAACCTATATATACCACTTCAATTTTTCCACTCCTTCCATCAACCATTTTACTCTCATTTTCCATCAAAATGCCGCATATCATAACCATCTTAGCGATTGTGTACGTCGTCCTTGTTGCTATCTACTTGGCGTACGCTCCGGATGAAGACTTTGGATTCTTGGTCGTGATCTTGATGTTTGTCGTACCCCTGACTATCCTAGCTATTACCGTCGACAAGATCTGGGGGTAAACTCTTAAGCTAGGGTTGTTTTAGATTAAGTTCTTGTTATGTTTTTATGTATTTTCTTGTAACGAATAAGGAATAATCTCGTTTTATTTTTTAGAATTGGTCTCATTATTGTTTTTAATATTTGGTTTTATATTTATTTTTCAGCATAATTAAAGTGATTCATCCTGTGGTGGCTCTTGCTATTGTTTTGTTGGTGGTAGTCTTATTTATCATCGCGGATCAACCTATTGAAGATTCTTTTGTTTGTATTGTAATAATTGTAACGATAGCACTTCCGATGCTAATTATTTGTTTATGTATTAACTTTCATGGATTTAAAAAAAAAAAAAAAAAAAAAAAAAAAAAAATCGCTTTTGATGTCTTTTGTTTGTTATTGTGAATTATTGGTGTTTTCTTGCTTGTGCTTTTGTTGATTTCTATCATAATGGTGATGACATATGATAGGTTATTTGTCATAGGTTGTTCAATGTATTATGAACAATTTATTTTAGCTTTTTATCTTGCTTTTGAATGAAGATTGTTATAAATTTATTTGAAAATATCATTGTTCCTTTCATAACATAATTCTTCCTAAATTATACATAGTTGATCAGGTTATGTATAATTGAGGACCAAATAACGTGATGTTTGGTTCAATCATATATTTCTATAAATTGTTTTAGATGGTGTTCAACGTGCTATTTTTATGATGTAACACGAAATTTCTTGTTGAAATAAAGTGAAAAATTTTAGGATTCATATTATAATTCAAAAATTTATGGAGTAATTATTGTATATTGTTATTTGATAGATGAGATAAAAATTTGAAATTAATTTGGATTATTATTATTATGGAAATATTACAAGGGAGATTTTTCGATACAGTAGAAAGGTTATTGTCTAAGTTACATCCATAGTAACTTGAAGTGAAATACAGGAAAGAAATACAACTTAGAAAATTTTAAACTAGATTTTATTTATCTTCAACAGGAATTTACTCATCTGTTCCAATCTAGTTGCCATTTTCCTTGATACTATCAAGGTCCTTAAAGATTCTTCATTTTCTTGTAAAGGTCTTGGCTTTCCAATTAACATTGTAGTTTGGACATCGTTTCACATGATGACCATGTCCACCACATCCGTGACATACAATGGTTGTTGGTTGTACTTTCACTTCCTTAGCCCTGCAGCTAATTGTCTGATGACCTAATTTCTGACATTTCATGCATCTAACCCTACATTTCCCGATGTGATGCAGGTTGCATTTCTTACACCAGGGTAGAGTTCCAAGATATCCACTTCCAGAAACAGGTGCGACAAGACAATTTCTATTAGCTATCTGATTGATTCCCAGCTGATGTTGATACTTCATACGGTTTTCTAGATGTTTGCGATATCGATCTTGAGCAGTGAAGATGTTGCAGTAGACGGGATTGACGGTTCCTGTGTCGGGTAGCTTCCTCTTCTGATTACTTCCATTTGGTAACATTCCATGCCTAATTCCTTGATGACGGTTGAGGGTAGGGTTGATCATTCCTTCTTGAATCTTTAAGTGAGGTGGGCTATACTTCATGAAACTTACAGGGTTTTGATTACCAAGTATACCCGTCTCTCCTCTCGGATAAACTAAGGTAGTCCCTTCTAGTACCACCGACACTATGTCATTTACCAATTTCTGGATAGCTCCAGGAGTCATGGAAATTTCTGATGATGATTGATATGCATTGTTCATGTTGTCCATTTTCTGTAAACATAAATGAAACTCAACATTAGAATCCATATAATATCAGAAAAATTAAATAATGAAGTTAATTATTTCATTGATGATAGACTGAATTGACTCCCTACTGTAATCTAATTTCAAGATGTCTTTGTTGTATCATTTTATTAATGATCAACTCTTGATATGGGATTACTAAGGAACAAACCGACTTGTCTATTTCAAATGAAGTTTAATTATCTTTTCTTCATTCTTTAATTCCACTTTCAAAAATTGATATTTAGACGATTCTTAAAGTTTTAGGTTAATTATGAAAATTTTTAAGAAATCTTAACAATTATTAAGAAATCTTACGGTAGATTTGAATAATATTACAAATACAAATAAAATATTAATAACTTGATCGATTGTCTTTGCAAGATAAACGATACAAGATCTTTTATTAATACTTCATTGATCTGAATAGAATCATTTGGTTATCATAGAAATAACAAATGATGAGATTTTTGCATGAAACATGGGGATTCATTACATGCATGATTTATACGGAAGAAAAGATTGAATCACAACATAAAGATATAACAGAAAGGATGTTATTATACAATATGTTTTGATTACACGTTCTGAAGTTTCAGAATTATTGATTATTACAAGAAATATTAACCAAGTCTATTTGGTTTATTAGGAACAACAAGGAAACTTGTAAACTTAAGATTAGTTACGCGTGTGACGTAAATATCTAATCTCTTTCTCAAGTTCAAGTTGTGCAGCTTCCATGTTTGAGAAACATTCTTGACACATGTTCATTTGGTTTGCCAACATACTCTCTAATGCGGCAATCTTTTGACCCTGGTTTCTGGCTGCATCTCTGGCCATCCATAGGGTTCTCTCAATATCTCCAATTCTTACATGTGTTTGACCGTGTTCTCTTCTTGCACAACGAACCCTGGAGTCCAAACTTCCAAGTTCCTGGTTGGTGTCGTTCTTTATTTCATTAATCTTCATCCCTATCTCACATATTGTTTGCCTTTCAGCATCAGCCCTCTTGAACAATGCGTCAAGGTTACGGTCGTACCATTCAAATTGAGTTGGTCGTAACCCTTTCAGCTGTTCAGTGTGAGCATCCAATATGCCGGCATGTCGATAAATAAGGTTCCACATGGATTCAGGAGTACTTATACCGTAGTCGGGAGAGTTAGGTGAAGATAAATTATTTGGAGAATTAGGTATTGTAGAATCTGAAGTATAAGGTAACGGAGAAATTGGTTCAACATTCGTCCATGATATCTCTTGGCTCGAACCTTGTCCAACTTCGAATGTTGCCTGGCCACCAATCAAATTTTCATGTGATTCGGTAGCTCTTCGGATTCTTTGACGTAAAGGTGAACGAATAGGTGACGACGGAGGTGATCTCGGATTGAGTTCTATATTAGGTTGGGATTTTATTATTTGTACGTAAGGATCTTCATTATTTGGAGAATTCTTATTGATTGACGAGGTATTAATATTATGGAGAGTAGAATTGATATTTACGGGCGTTCCTGAAGACATGCTACAGTAGTAACCCAAGAATAACATTTTATGAGTATTCTGTATGTTAAAGATATAACAGTACAGATGAAATAACAATTGTATATGAGTAACTATTAAGCATGTAAGATAATCTCAACAAATAAAGTATGGAGCACGGCAGTCTGCAGACACAAAGGGCATAAATTATTATGGTGTAAAATCATTATTTTGAAAATGAAGTTATAGTTTTAATGTTTGAAAACATTTAATTCTCTATAACTGTAGCTCTGATGCCAATCTGTAACACCCTCATTTTTAAAGTTTGTTGCAGCAGAAAATTAATTTGGGTGTTACGGTGAGGATCGAAGTTCTAACCACATAAAATGGTTTAAAAGAACATTTTGAAAGTCATTTGTCATTTAAATAATAATTTTGATAAAAGATGAAACATTTGATTTAAAAATCTTATGAAAAGATATAAAGGCTTGTAAAAATGACAAATTTGATTTTTACACCATTTTAATTTATCAGAGTAATAAATGCCCACTCCGTGTCTTGTCCTGCTCCGTTAAATTACCTGAGATGCACATGCTTAAAAGTGTCAACACAAAGGTTGGTGAGTTCATAGAGTTTTAGGAAAAACCCTTTATTTGATTTGATTTCAGGAATATTTGGTATTAATAAAATACTAACAGAAATGAAACAATTATCGAATATATTCACAAATAAATCATATAATATTCAGCCACATTAGATAAAAAAAATCAATAATCCTGACATGAGCCGGAAACTCATGATACTAAATTAATCAGATAAACAATTCACATATGGGCGAACCTATACAGCTGTATCTAAATATATATGTTGAATACATATATATACTATTCCTTTATAGATATTGCACCAAGCCTCATGACACGCAAGGCGTTAACAAATACCGTAAACGGCGGGTGTTCATCAAATCAATGATGAATTTGCCCTCGTGTAATAGGTGATTTGCCAATTCCTATTTACTCAAATATAGTGTATCACGACTAATGCGGCTAACCAATTGCAATTGGCATTCCGTCAAGCATTAGTGGGACCGGAGGTCAACCCGAAACAGGTTTCGAAGCTGTCCACTATATTCGCGCTCACCGCAGTGATTAATGGCTCATGATAGAGGGGCTTTATGGCAATAGGGTAACTTAGGCAATATCAAGGACCTATGGGCTCATTTAGCATAACATCATGAAATTAAGTATCGTATCACAGAGATCAATTTGAAAATAGTATCATTGGAGTATCAGAAATTCAGTTTGAAAATAGTATCGCTTGAGTATCAGAAATTCAGTTTGAAAATATTATCATTTGAGTATCAGAAATTCAATTTGAAAATAGTATCGCTTGAGTATCAAAAATTCAGTTTGAAAATAGTATCGCTTGAGTATCAGAAATTCAGTTTGAAAATATTATCATTTGAGTATCAGAAATTCAATTTGAATATATCGCCAGTAACACATTTATATCACATATCACAATAATCGAATTGGGAACAACTTTCACATGAATATCAATATTTCAGTCAAATAATTCATCAACAAATATATATTTCACATATCATAATAATCACATTGGAAACATTAACATATTATAAATCACAAATTATATTATTTTAATATCAATTAGGAAATTGATTTGATTCATATATTTTATTTTATTTCATATACTTATCAAGTTATCAAAGTATATGTAAGCATGTATCTCCCCCAATGAGTTAAAAACAATTATTTGAAATGGGGCTATGACTCACCTGGATTTGATAAAGAGATGACAAAGAGTAAATTTGAATAAGATTATGGAGACGTCTTTGAATAGGAACCTGATAAATAAATTTATCTAAGAATTTGTCCAAATACAATTTGGCAAATACGAAGTGAATAACGATTGATAA
The DNA here is from genome assembly GCA_030686995.1 of Artemisia argyi. Lineage (NCBI taxonomy): Eukaryota > Viridiplantae > Streptophyta > Magnoliopsida > Asterales > Asteraceae > Artemisia > Artemisia argyi. Next base: position 17,355,016 of record CM060684.1, on the reverse strand, counting down.
ATAATCGTTATGATGAATGAATGATATGCAAATGATATGCTTATGTTTAAAATGATATGACCAGTTTTATTATTTATAAAGTTTTCCACTTTTTATTATGATAACGATTATACGTAATAAAAATTAGTTAATATACGTTATATATTAGTAACGAAAATTAAATAAATATATATATAAAATGAAACGAAAATGCATATGCCGTGAGGGTGTCCGTAAAATAGAAAATAAAATAAGAATGTCAAATAGATTAAGTGTAGTCCTTGTCCTTTTTCCAATTTTACAACTTTTATACTAACGGCGTTAGCGTCACACCGTTAGTCCTTTTTATATATATTTACAATTATAGTCCACTACATGTCCAATATTACAATCTAAGCTTGTAACAATATTATATTATCAATTTTTATCCTTTCTTTCTGTTTCTACATTTTTAGTCCTTAGTTTTCACAGTTTTCACATTTAGTCCCTATACGTGTCGTCGCGTTACATTTTTAGTCCTATTTTGCAAAAGTGATTATAAAAATTTTAGAAAAATTTCCTTAGCTTCTTTTATAAATTTCAAGCTTATTTTAACTGCTTATTTCATAAAAGCTTATTTATTTTGCTTATGGGCTTCAATTCGAACCAACTAAAGCCTATTTAAAAATTTAGAGGCGAGGGCATGAAATTTCTTTTGGGCTTGAACTTGGGCTTACTTTGTAATTCGGAAAATATATTTTATAGGCCCAGTGGGCTGTTAAAACGTGATGTCTTATTGGGCCTTAGTTAAGCCCACTCGACAACTATTTAGTTTTTATATAAGATTTAGTTTTGAAAATCCGGTTTACGTCGATCTATTTTGGCTCGATTGTCATGTCAAAACGTGATTATTTTTATAAGTTATATAAACGAAACTAATAGTTTTCTAGGTGGTCTATTAGGTCGAGTAAAAATATTGGGTAATTGTTATACGAAATTAGAAGTTATACGTAGGTTTTGTGGAGTGTTCGGATCGATTTATTATTTTGAAAAACTATGAATTATATACCAAGTGTTTTAATGAAATTCTATACGTGTGACATGGTTTGAAATGGACTCGTTATATGCATGTAACATGAAAGTAAACGTGAAACAAGTGTGCTACGTGACTCCTAAGCCTACCAAGATGGAGGCTAGTCACGTTTCGTGTTCTAATAATAAATATGTACGTATAATATATAGGTAAAGTATATACGTTCGAATAAAAATATACATAATGCATGATCAATATTTATCGTAGGAATTTAATTAGAAACGAATTGTGGAGACTTACAAACACTACTAGGGTGGGAGAGAGTCGAGAGAAACGGATGAAAAGATTAGTTTGATATGCGTTCGAATGAAAACTATAACTATGGATCGTATAACTTTTTAAAGTTACACTTCTTGCTTCAAGACTACACAATTATAGTCTTCTTAATATTTTTAAATTATGTAAGAATGGAGAAAAAGTAGAAACGAATTGTGGATGAATGGAGAAGAAAAGGGACGATCGGGTGTATTATATATATGAAGATTTTGAGTCGTATGGCTCAAAAAAATCTTGAGGAGACAACATCAACTATGCAATGTCAGTAATAGAGGTCCTAAGCTAGCTAGAGTAATATTAAAAATGGTTTGTGAAGGGTAGACAAGTATGAATCGTCCTTGTGAGTCCTATATATGTCGACATCCATTTTCTATACAAACGAGATACTCATTTGTGTTTCAATGGTTCTTAGTTGATCATACTTAACATTTATACATGAAAACATGATATAAATATTATTAGGAACTCATAGAAACGAACGGGGATTAAAATGGTTAAGAAATGAATTAACCACAAATCACTTGGGTCGATTTATTACTAAACGGAATGCCTCGTAAAAACGTATCAAACTTCAACGTAGGAACGTGAGATTCGACACACTAATAGTTGGCTATGAGCTTAACGAGGATGGGCAAAAATATACATAGGTCGTGTGTAAGAATTAGTAATGAACGAGACGTTTTGAAGCTGCCTTAGTCGATCTATACGAAATTTTTATAAAATAAATTGGGTTAATAGTGGGCCGGTTGGGCTTAGGGAGTGTTAAGGGCCCGTTTGGATTTTTAGTTAATTTTAGTAATTAGTTTTATTAATTAGGTTTAGTTAAATAATTATTTTGTTAATTTTGTTAATAACTTGTTTTGTCGTTTGACGAATTTGACAATGTCGTAATCGTAACCATTTTAATATACAAAGAAAATTTTAAATTTCCCCATAAAAATGGTAATTACAATAATGACAAAGGTTATTTATTAAATTAACCGAAGTTAATTATGTGAATTTTCGCGAGGTTTTACACCACTCCCCGAGTACCACACTCGAGAGTTTTCTTCACTATGTCAACAAACTCCTTGTGGTGGAGAAACCTTACACACCTTGGCTTACACAAGTTAACGACACTAAGCTAAATGTCGAGTTCTAATCGTAGCTAGAACCAATCTCACACCAAATATCACACCAAGTGATCTTCACACCTTAATCACACCTTCACACCTTCTTCAAGACTTCACACCGTCTTCACACCTTATCAATCTTCACACCTTCTTCTATGCACAACTAAGTTACTACTACTAAACTAGTTTACAACACACCAAGATTCTACAATCAAAAAGTATTCACAACACCTTAACAAATAGCTATCACTAGTACTATATGAAACTAGCTATACACAACACCACTACAATAAGAAGGATGTAGAGAAGTGTTCTTCTTCTTGCACTTGAATGGATGAAGCTTTGGATCACTTGGAAACAAAGACTTATGAAATATATGATCAAAGGATTTTAGATCTAGAGAAGAGGATTGGATCAGAAAGTTTATAGTGCAAAAAGGTGAGAAAAATATGTGAAATGATCCAATATTTATAGGGCCAGAAAATACTGTTCGGGAGCGTGCCGGTCCCCTTAATTGTAGGCCGGTCCCCTTAATGATTAAGGGGCCGCCTAGTAAAATTAAGGGGGCCGCCCTCCTGAACGTTTGAAAAGATTCTCTGGATAAAATTTGCCCTTTTTGGTTGGAAATTTGAAATCATATTTTTGTGGTTTAATAAAGCTTTATCAAAAATGATTTACAAATATATATAAAATGTTAAAATCGTTTTATATAATGTTATGTATTAATATAAAATTTCCTTTGATCATGTAATGCATAAGTTACTAAGTTTATGCATACCTTAAGTGATATAAAATGTAGAGGTAAATATTTGTCACCAAATACTTGTTTATGTCTTATTCTTGACTTAATTTGATTTAAGTTTTGTGATTATCAAAACATAGGTTTATTGAGAAATATTAATAACATTCACAAACATTATTTATATCAACAATCTCCCCCTTTTTGATGATTACAAAACTTAAACTCATTAACTCAAAAATTAGTTTTTAAACAAGTATTTTAGTGAGTTTATATGTACTTCTCCCCCTTTTTGTAACATCAAAAAGGTTTAGCCGACAAGTTTTCATTCGTGAAAATTTTGACGGGTAGAAACTCCCCCTTGATGTGTACTCCCCCTCGTTTGGGGGCACCAAGAGAACGAGCTATGGAATGCTTGTAAAACAAAAATATTAGAAGCACAAGTATAGACATGCACACTAATATAATGTAATAAGAAAAGAAAGAAGCATTCAAATTAGAGAAATAGTTGTGTCAAGACACAACAATACAAGTACATAAGCAAACAACATAGTAGCAAATACATAAGCCAATTAAACAAGAAAGATACATCATCATGCAAAGAGTACATGGACTTCATAGAGCTTGCATGCAAAAGGAAGGGTAAAAGCTTTATTAATTAAGCATATCATATGCTTAATTTGGAGAGCATGATGGAGATGGTGGAGTAATAGGTGAGAATTGCGGTGGAGGGATTATTGGAGAGGATGGTGGAGTTGGTGGTGGTGGTGGGTGGGTAAGCAAATATTCAATTTATGAAAACATATATTGAATTTCATCTCTAAGGCCAAAGATGACCGTGCGGTTATGGATGCAACAAAGACAAGTATCCCCATGGGATTCAAGTAGCCTCCAAGGTATGGGATTGGCAAAGAATGGTGGTGAAATTTGTGGTGATGAGAGATGAGCATCAAGTGGTGTTGTTGGTGAAAGTGAGATGGTAAGATGAGTAGACATGGGTTCTTGTGTAGGAAGTGGTGATGATACTTGTGATGACAAGTGTAAGTTGATGTAGTCATTGATTGATGAGGTTGAGGGTATGGATGATGAAGAGGTTCCATGAGTGGAAGGTGTTTTAGATGGTGCATTGGGTGCACTTGGGGATGAGCATTTGGGTGGAGGTGATGGTGTTTTGTTGTCTTCATTTGTTAAGTCAATGAAGAGTTATTTTGGTGGAATGACCACAAGTTTTTGTTTCTTGGAGGTTTTGGAGTTTGAGGTGCTTGGAGGAGTCATGATGATATGATGATATGATGAATGATGAGAAGAAGAATGGTGATAATGGAGGGAATTTATAGTATGGAAGTGGATGATTTAGGTAAATGTTTGAAATGGTTGAAAGAGATTCTAAAATCAGTTGGGTCAAAATGGGAAATGGTAGCTGAAACTAGAGAAAGGATTCACAAGATGCAAAAGAATACAGTAAACCCAGTTCCAGATGGTCGGTCCCCTTAATTGTATGCCGGCCCCCTTAATCATTAAGGGGACCGCCTAGGGAATTAAGGGGGCCGCCCATCTGGTGTTTTCCCAGACGACCAGAAACCCAAAATTTGCAGAATTTGGCCATTTTTCAAGTTTGTTTTTCCAGCAAGCTCTATTAGAAGCATATACACTAGGAATGATGATATATAAACATATATATATATAACCAAATTTTGCATGCAAATTAACATATTATAATCCATATTAGAAAAGAAGCATAACATAGCATGATAATTGTTCAAAGACTAAAAATTATTCAAGAGATGAACAAGAGCTAACACAAGTATTTCCGAGTAAGTCGGACAAGTAGCAAACCATACAAATGTCAAATAAAAATAAGTAGTATCAAATAGCAATACATCAAAATCTTCTACTTCTTCTTCTTTCCAAGCATCTTCCTAAACATCTTCCCAACGGATTTGAATCCTCCTCGCATCTCTTCATGCATTTGTTGTTGTTGATTGATGATGGAGGTTTGGCGAGTGAAGAGAAGTTCATCGGTACGTTCGTGAGGAAGAGGAATTGAATATTCGGAGTAATCAAGGTCAGGAAGATCATCAACAAAGGTCGTGGGGGATGGAGTACTAACACGTGAGGTGTCTTCCTTCTCATCATCATCGTCATCACGATGAGATGTAGAACCACGACCCCTAGAGTACAAAGGAACACGAGATTTTCCTTTGTCACTACGAGGACGACGAGTACGAACACGAGTAAGTTGGTTCAAGGTAGGAAGGATATGAACGTAGTAGTCTCTTTGAAGATGTGGATAATGTTCCATCACATAACGATAAAGTCGTGTGAGAAACATACCGTAAGGAAGATTGGCATTTGGGGTGTTTTTGGCGGACATGATTCGATGAACAAAAAGATAAGCCAAGTTGTATTGCTCTTCAGCAATAACACAATAAAGCATGTGGGCAATGCTCGCCGTGACATGATCACGGTGACCACCCATACCAAACGCATTCTCGCGAATGAGTTCTTCCCACTTCTTCATGTCGGGGCTTAGCTCTTTGAGAAGGATTTGATTAGCATGAATGTCGACATTCTTCGACTTGATCACTCGACTAGTCGTACAACGTTCTAGTTCGAGCATTCGACGAATGTCTTCAGGACTAGGAATCTCAGAATAGTAGGGGCCATCCTGAGGACGATTTCTTTCAAGAGTGGAAAGATCCCATTCATTTGAGAAAACGGCTTGGCCGTTGAATGGGATTCTAAGAATTTGCCCAAATTGAGCAAGAGTGAGAGTGATGAATTGATTTTGAATCATGAAGGAAATGAGGAGATGACCATAGGGATCGGTTTGCACCGTCACTTGGCTATAGAAGTCGAGAATAAACCGAGGAATGATAGGTTCGTTGATTTGGAAAAGACATTCAAAACGAATATTGGAGAACATTCGTTCTGTGTCATCAGATTCATAGAAAGATGGATCGACAATTCTTCCTTCGTGAATGTTTCTATTTTCAATAGGACGATAGAAACATGCAACTGAAGGAGACATGCCGGGAGTAGAAGAGACATTTGGAATGTATTGTTTGGTTTTGGATACATCACCAACCGTGGTCTTAGGCATTTTCACCTAAACAAAATAACAACAAGAATAGAATTAATATAAAAACAACCATCATGCATATATTGTTTATATATATATATATATGTATATATATAATTATATGCAATATATGTGGAACGAAATTCTACTTCGACACAAAAAAAATATTTAACGAAGTAGTTTCATGATGTTCCTTTTATTTTGACTTTAAACTTGTTTAGAATGTACAATATCAAAAGGGTATGATATCATAATTCATTTCGAAATAAGGCTAGATATATATTAGATTATATATCTTCCATTTCGTAAAAGTTTGACGCAACATAAGCTTGTTTAAAAGATTGAAATGCGAATTTTAGTTTTCAAAATTATCATTTTAAAGATAAACCAAACGCTCCCTTAACTAGACAACAATATCCTAAAAATATCAATATATATATTGATTATATATCTTGATGACCTCTATTGATTCTAGTATTATTAACAAAACTTATAAGCTAGTTATAGGTTTCAAATAACTTCATAGAGTTATGGTTTGTTCATGAACCAAACACCCATGTTGTCTTCATGAACCATTTAATCAACAATTTGAAAAATATGCTTTGATTGTTTAGAACGTTAAAACAATGTAATGTAGTAAGTTTTAAATGGTTTTTAAGAGTTATATCAACAATGTGCCTTTTGAAAATTAAAATTCGACTAGGGTTTATGGGCGATTAATGATTTTGACAAGATGATATGTTATACTAATTTTGAGTTGCAAAACATCATCCTAATCCTATGGGGAGCATTTGGTAGTTCAATTTCTAGCTTCAATTACACTTAAAATTGAATTAAAATGATTTTTAATGAAATGCATAATTATTGATTAGACACTAAATCGAATGAAATGTGATGAAATGCATGTTGGAAAACTTACAAAAGATGTTGTTATATGTTTGGTTGATGTTTGCCCCTTGCGAAACAACCTCGAATTGGTGATATGATGGAGGATTTTGAAGTTTTTGGGTGTTTTGGTTCGTACTCAGTAGCAGTGGGGAGGAACAAATGAGTGAATGGAGTGTTTGGGAATGGAAATAAGAAGGAAAAATAAATTTGGAACTGTCAGATGGCCGGCCCCCTTAAACATTAAGGGGACCGCCCTCGATAACAAGCCGGTCCCCTTAATCATTAAGGGGGCCGCCTTTGAAATTTTCCAAATTTCGCGTAATTCATTTCTGGAACAAAAATATTTATACGTATATACTTAGATTTATAATATATCAAAAATACGTAAACGTCTATTGGCACGATGATAAAATACTTAACAACTTTTAATTACCGTTTCGATAATTAAAATATACCTTTGACAATTTTTGGATAAAATGATCAAAGTGTTAAGTTGATGAAGGGTTTGAGGTGTGTTCGGAAATATGTGAATAAGTGTATATATATATATATATATATATATATATATATATATATATATATATATATATATTGTTTATATATATAAGTATAAATGTGTTTGAAAGATGGGTTGATAAGTGAGATTTGAAGGATAGTAGCGGAGATAGGATATACTTGGCAAGAGGAGTTTGTTGCATCCATAGTGTTCACGTGCGAAGGCGTTCTTGCATTATAAAAGTCCACTTGACTCATATCCCTTCATCATCATGAGTCTCCTAAAAGAGGACTTACTAGAATAACGTGAGAGGGGGAAAGAAAGGGTTCGATAAAGAACGATTTCTTGGAGTTCTAGAAAGTCAACAAATGACGTATCTAGGTTATGTGCAAGTGAATATATATATATATATATATATATATATATATATATATATATATATAATATATTACGTATAATAATATATATATATATGTATATATAAGTGTATATGTGATTCTAACAAATAGAAGACAATAGCAAATTATATCTAAATAATTGACGAAATCAAACAATGCATATTAATCTAAGCATGGCAATGAGTTGTGAAAGAATGGCGTACCCGGTGGTCTTCAAAAGAGATCTTCAACATCATCAAGATGAAATATAGACTTTGACAAAGTCTATGTAGAGAGAAAAACCAAAATTGCCTCAAGGAATGTTCGTCTAGCCATTTGATCTCCATTCTCCTTTTGGTCTAAAGTTGTTTGGTCCAAACATGTTTAACATTTGACTCGGGTGCATGAAAGGTGGTAGAATGCCCCAAGGATTGTAGCTTTGTTGGTAGTTCCACATTTGATTACTATTGTTATTATAGTTTTGTCTATTTTGATTTCTTCTTGGTTGAGGTGTTTTAGACCTAGGATGAGAATTATTTGGTTTTCTAGGTGGTGGAGTTTTAGATCTTATTTTGGGTTTCGAAGATCCTACTTCGGTCTTTAAAGACGGTTTATAAAAATCTTTAACTTCTTAATCGTTGGCAAGAGGTATTTTCTTATCATTAATAAGTATATACTTAGGATTAGATTTTAAAGGTTTTTGTTTGTTGAGTTCACTTTCAAATTTTACATTTTTAATCTCGCTTGTTGAAGCCTCATTTAAATTAAATCCTAATCCGGTTTTGTCTCCGGATGTTCTTTGAATACTTATTATTTTACTAAGTGATTGACTACTATTTTGAAATTTGTCAAGTTTGCGAATTTCTTCCCTAAGTATTTCGTTTTCACCTTTAAGCTCTTGACATGATTTACATTCTTCAAAAATTTCTTTACCCTTTTCTAGTTGATGTATTTTAATTTTTAGTTCAAGTACTTCACTTTCTAATTGATTGTTAATGTATTTTAGTGATTTGTTTTTTGCCATTACTAGTTGTCCTAATTTGCATAGTTTAATATATTCATTATCTAGATCTTTTTCATCTAATAATATACTTTCATCACTAAAATATTCGGTTTCGGAACGTACCTCATTTGGTGTATTCGCCATGAGACATTTTTCTTCCTTTGTCGTTTCATTCTCATCATCATCACTATCACTCCAAGCACCTCCAACAAATGCTCTTTGATTTTGATCTCTTGTCATCATTGGACATTTTCCAATAAGATGATTTGGATCTCCACACTTGAAGCACTTTCTTTCAATCTTGTTGTTCTTGTCATCTTTACTCTTTTGAAATGTTTTCTTTTCATCATACGGTTGTCTTACGAATCTTCCTCGCCTTTTGAAGAATTTCTTGAAATCTCTTACGGCCATAGCGTATTCTTCGTCATCACTTCCGGAAGATGAGCTATCTTCGATACTAGATTCCTTTCTAGCTTTCAAGGCGATTGACTTGCTTTGCTCTCGTTTTTCCTTGACCATTTCGGAGTCCTTCTTGATGATGACTTCGTAGACTTTTAGATTTCCAATTAATTCGTCAAGTTGCAAAGTTGACAAATTCTTCGATTCTTCAATAGCCGTCACTTTAGCTCGCCATTTTGGATGAAGAGCCCTAAGAAACTTCCTAACAAAATTCTTACTAGAAAAATTCTCATCAAGTGCTTTTAAACTTGTGATGATAGTGTTAAATCTAGCAAAAGCATTATCAATTGATTCCTCTTCCGGAATCGTGAATTGCTCGTATTGTTGAACAAGTAGATCTATCTTATTATCTTTGACTTGACTATTACCTTGGTGAGTTATTAGTAAAGAGTTCCAAATTTCTTTTGCGGTTTCACACATAAAGATCCTTTCGTACTCTTTACGTGGTAGCGCATTATAAATAACCATTTTTGCTTCATTATTTTTAGCAAGTTTTCTTTTTAAATCATCATTTTGTTTTTCAAAAGGTACGATTTCATCTTTCTTAGTTTCCGGGTTATTTTGAATAGGTAAAAAATCACCATTAGTAATAACATGCCAAAGATCTAGATCTTTTGACTTCACATAAGTTTCGAATCGATTTTTCCAATATAAAAATCCATCACTTTCAAATAGTGGTGGTCTTTGCATAGATTGCCCTTCTAAGTATTTTTCAGATTCCATAGATCGTTACAAGTTTTAAAATACAATATATTTTAAAGATCTTGCTAGACGTGGCTCCTGATACCAATTGTGGAAAACTAGAAGGGGGGGTTGAATAGTTTTATGTCCTTTTAAGTTTATTTCCAAAATATTTTGTTAGTTATAAAAACTTTCGATTCGATCTTAAGTGAATTCAAGCAACAACCAATATAAGCAAGTCTAAACTAATATTGAAAGTATTGAAATATAATGAAGAAAAGATAGAGTTAGAAAGATCAAACCACAACACGCGAATTTATAGTGGTTCAGCTACAAGGACACCTTCCTTGCCCTACTCCACTCCCCGAGTACCACACTCGAGAGTTTTCTTCACTATGTCAACAAACTCCTTGTGGTGGAGAAACCTTACACACCTTGGCTTACACAAGTTAACGACACTAAGCTAAATGTCGAGTTCTAATCGTAGCTAGAACCAATCTCACACCAAATATCACACCAAGTGATCTTCACACCTTAATCACACCTTCACACCTTCTTCAAGACTTCACACCGTCTTCACACCTTATCAATCTTCATACCTTCTTCTATGCACAACTAAGTTACTACTACTAAACTAGTTTACAACACACCAAGATTCTACAATCAAAAAGTATTCACAACACCTTAACAAATAGCTATCACTAGTATTATATGAAACTAGCTATACACAACACCACTACAATAAGAAGGATGTAGAGAAGTGTTCTTCTTCTTGCACTTGAATGGATGAAGCTTTGGATCACTTGGAAACAAAGACTTATGAAATATATGATCAAAGGATTTTAGATCTAGAGAAGAGGATTGGATCAGAAAGTTTATAGTGCAAAAAGGTGAGAAAAATATGTGAAATGATCCAATATTTATAGGGCCAGAAAATACTGTTCGGGAGCGTGCCGGTCCCCTTAATTGTAGGCCGGTCCCCTTAATGATTAAGGGGGCCGCCTTGTAAAATTAAGGGGGCAGCCCTCCTGAACGTTTGAAAAGATTCTCTGGATAAAATTTGCCCTTTTTGATTGGAAATTTGAAATCATATTTTTGTGGTTTAATAAAGCTTTATCAAAAATGATTTACAAATATATATAAAATGTTAAAATCATTTATATAATGTTATGTATTAATATAAAATTTCCTTTGATCATGTAATGCATAAGTTACTAAGTTTATGCATACCTTAAGTGATATAAAATGTAGAGGTAAATATTTGTCACCAAATACTTGTTTATGTCTTATTCTTGACTTAATTTGATTTAAGTTTTGTGATTATCAAAACATAGGTTTATTGAGAAATATTAATAACATTCACAAACATTATTTATATCAACAACTTGGTTGTAGTGTATGGAAGATGGAGCATGATGACTCTTTTACAAATCTTTTCACCATTAGCGCACCTGGTTACACAATATTTAATGTATTGGGATTTAGGAAGAATGGTGAACTTGTGATGGAAACTAAAAAGAAGGACCAAGAGTTTACAGCACTTGAATTTTATGAACCACTCAAGGAACACATCAATAATCTTGAGATTTATGGAGAAATAGGTTCATTCTTCATGGATTGTTACAAGGAAACGCTACTTCTGTTGAATCACTCGGATGGTTGTGTATATTCTGAGTTTCTGACCTTAATTGATATGATGGCCACATTGCAAGGTATGGATTTACAATATCATATGTTGTCTCATGATCTGTAGTTAAGGTGGGGAAAATCACTTTCAATATTTTTCGATCAATGTTTTAATGTGGACGGGTAATGTCATTCTTGGAAAAGAATCATTTGATGACATGTTTATGTATTTGAAGTTTCTATGGCAGCTGAAAAGAATCTCTTTATGTATTATAATCACGGTTTATGCATTTCATGTTAGTATCATACAATTATTGCTTGAGTAATAATCAATAATAACATGCCTCACATGTAGAAGTATTTTGCCATTCTTGTCTTAGTACCTCTTTGTTACACTCTCCTCTCAATTTGCTCAGGGGCTATATTGGTTAATTAGGAAATACAAACATGAGTTTATCAGTCTTCTGATATGCGACATTGCAATGTATAAGTACTAGCTGCCTATATGTGAGTAGTCAGTATGCTAAATAGGAAAGCCTAGAAAGTTGCTAGACACAATACAATCATGCAAGTATATCCCAGATTATTACATTATCAAGTTTTAGAGTTGGTTATCCTACACTATTTTTCCAAAGCTGCGTTAAGTTTGTTTTAGTGACTAAAATTAAATTGATTGCTCTAATACAACTTTAACTTCCTCGACTTATTCAAATAAGATTGTACTGTTAAAAGATAGCTTTGATGTGACTTTCAGCCTGTTTGACCCCCATTCGACCCATTTGATGTGTTCCTCCTTTAGCTAAACTTGCTTTGAACCATAGAACCCAGTTAAAATATGGAGACGCTTGTATAGAAACAGAGATGGCCTTATGTTTGATCATAACCATCAGGTTGGAAGACTGGACCATCAGGTTGGAAGATTGGATCCCATCCAAAGTCATTTGGTCCTCTTGCAGGAACGATCTTCCCCTGAAATCGTACATTGCGTGTAAAATTATTTGAAACGCCAACAAACAAAATTTAGTACATTCATTCATAGGTATATACTGATCGTATTTCAAACCACAAAAACATGAATTAAACCATTTTATGGGTTCATGATTTGTCCCAATAGCAAGAGAAAAATATACACAAAGCACAGGCAGATTTATCCTCATAAGCCATCAACATATTGTATAGACCTTCAAAAGACACTAAAGTGGTTAATAAACATATTTTTTTATATAGTTTAACATCAAGGTAAATACGACATAAAGATTATTCTATATACCTTCATGACCAAACTTCTGAAGAAACCACTTGCTATGGATTAGCATGTGTCATCCAGTCACACTTGACAAAGTAAAATCAATAAAGTCAGAACATGCAAATTTCACCTATGAAAAACAGACTTGTTTTGGGTTGATTCAGTACTATTTACCATGAAAAATGCTATAATTTCCTTTAAAAAAACATGCAGACAGCATCTAAGTTCGTTGTAAATAGTTGCTCAACTACAATTTCCTACCTCCATTAATCAGGCATATGTCAATCTGAAGCAACTTCTAAATAAAATAATGGTTACTGGACTTGTGGAGTGAGGAATTGAATGGAATGATTTCTCTTCCTTGGTTACATTCACTGCCCTTAAATCCCTTCTCTTTGTATGTTTTGTAGTTCCATAAATGAAGTAAAATATACAGTATGTCTATGCTTGTTAAAACTAGTACATATGTACGTAATCAAAAGGTCTTTGCATTTGGCACGTGAAATGTAAGTTCATCTAGAGGTGACAAGATGGGCGGGCCCGAACGGGTACGGGCCAAACGGGCTCATGTTAGTAATTGATATTTAGGGAAAACAGGTCAAAAAGACAATAGATAAATGGAAATATATACTGGCCACTCACTAGCAAAATTGATTCAAGCTTTTAGCTAATTTACGGATCATTGTGGCCAATAGCAAGCCAGAACACGGCGTACTTCTTGCCACAAATGTGTCTACAACACTAACTCTTTCATGCGAATAAAGGTTATGTGTGACATTCTAACTCTCGATCTAATAAACAGATGTCTTAGATCATGATACTGCAATTTGCTAACAATGTAAACAGATTGCAAAAGTATACTAAGGGATGTTTGGATGTGATGATGCAAACCTAAAGTCCCAATAATCCGCTTTGCAGTGCCCAGCTATCAAATTTAACACAAGTTTGAGGGATAATATAATCAGCTTCTTAGAAGCAGAAGCCGATAAGTTTCATGGGTAAGATTTGTGCATAACTTTACAGACACAATTTCAGCTAATCATTATAAGTCTCTAACTCTCTAAGAAGATTGATATAACCAACATTTGTATGCTTAACTGAGTGACCCGTTCGACCCATTTCCATTTAGGGAATAATGATTCGACCCACTGTACCCGTTTGAGATATTGTCATCCAAAATCGACCCATTCCTAGTATATTGGTCAAAATTGCCACCTATAACAAGATGATCATAGAGAAATAGATGAAAGGACAGGATGACATTTGATCATAACCATCAGGTTGGAAGAATGGGTCCCATCCAAAGTCGTTTGGTTCACTTGCAGGAACAATTTTCCCTTGAAAGTGTAAGTATTGCGTTAAATTGTTTGTAATAACATTTGATGTGTGATTAGCACATACAGAATATGTCACGTCTAAAAAACAAAGTGGATATGTTAACACATACCGGGGTCTTTCCCCAAACGTAATGGGTTCAAGATCTGGCCCGATAGCAAAAGAAAATATACACATAACATAGGCAGATTTATCCTCATACGCCATCAACATATTGTTCAGACCTACAAAAGCAATATAAGTACTCAACAAACATTATATTTTTAGGTTCTACATCTAAGATAAGTTTGTAACAAAAAGTAATTTAAGTACCTTCGTGAACAAGCTTCTGAAGAAACCACTTGCTATCGATCAGCATTTGTCATCCTGTCACAAACATTTGAAAGTAAAATCAGTAATGTCAGAACAGACCAAATCTGACACATGAAAATTTTGAGTTTATTCATTAATATTTACCACATTAAAATGTCACAGTGGTCGAGTTTGATGTACTACAGTTGCAAGTGATCAGAAAGACTTGACAGTTCGGAACTTGAAATGTCAGTTTATGTATATACGTGACTGACGACATGTAGATATATTGGTATTTTTCACAGGTTCTAATCTTTGGATTTCCAGGATCATTAATAATCAAACAAGCATCATGTATGCATCATCATCAAGAATAATAAGAACAAGAGAATGGGGTTTTGAACCCTTGAATGATTATGATATATTAATAACGAAGGGTTAACCTTTATGTTTACAGGATCCTATTCTATATATACTACATGAAACGGTATCAATGAACATCCAAACGTTGTGATGTTGGCATGTAACCGTTTCCTATAACTACCCTAACTGCTGCATAATGGGCCTGCTTGGGTTTACAGAATTGGACCCATATTGCAGACATACTAAACTGACCCAATACAAACAATAAACATAATACGTACTTAACTACAAGTCTTTAAACATAAACAGATAAATATTTGATCTAACAACATTAAAAGGCTAACAATTTCCCCCTAATGTTTTAGGATCAAATTCTTGAGTGATCTTCATTGTTTCTTCAATTCTTTGTTCTTTATTACCAACACCAAGCCGATCCATTCCTTGTCCTTCATGCCCATCCCTAACTACTAGTCCATCTAAGCCATGTGGGTTCCTTTGTTCTGCAGTCCAACGGCTTTCATCCGGTTCAGTTCGTGGCTTCTCTTGCGTCCATGGAATCTGAGCAGTGTCATGGTACACTATGATCAAGTCAATGAATTTTATGAAAACATCCTTTGATTATGTCTCCATCCTCGGTTGTTAGTCCCTGCAAGCATGCAATTGTGCTCCATACTTATCACTAAAAAACGTGTACCCTTTTCTCTTTTCCTTCTTTGTTCCACACCGTATTTCTTCCAACAATCCTTCAATACCTGGCGGTATTCTTCTATGAACGAGTGATCAATTCGTCCTTGTTTCTATGTTCGTTGTTGTTCTTGTATTGCTAACGCTCCTTAACAATCTTGATTGTTTATAACCGGTATTCTTTTCAAAGTCTACCCAAGCAACGCCTTTTCAAAAACTTTTCTGCGCTTCTTCTTTTCCTTCTTAATACCCGACGGTATTAATTCCCTAACGTTTAAACAAAATGGTTTCTTTTGTTTGTCGTTCTGCTGTTGCTTGTTTCCTTCACGTACGTTGTACCACAATACTTCTAGTTCTTTCTTTATGTCGATTTGAAACAACTCGTGCCCTAGAAAACTTTGTTTGTCTCGGCTTTTGAATCTTGAGTGATGATCAAAATCATGAATTGTTGTTGTTTGATCCCTTCGACTCTAATACCATATTGGTATTTTTCACAGGTTCTAATCTTTGGATTTCCAGGATCATTAATAATCAAACAAGCATCATGTATGCATCATCATCAAGAATAATAAGAACAAGAGAATGGGGTTTTGAACCCTTGAATGATTATGATATATTAATAACGAAGGGTTAACCTTTATGTTTACAGGATCCTATTCTATATATACTACATGAAACGGTATCAATGAACATCCAAACGTTGTGATGTTTGGCATGTAACCGTTTCCTATAACTACCCTAACTGCTGCATAATGGGTCTGCTTGGGTTTACAGAATTGGACCCATATTGCAGACATACTAAACTGACCCAATACAAACAATAAACATAATACGTACTTAACTACAAGTCTTTAAACATAAACAGATAAATATTTGATCTAACAACATTAAAAGGCTAACAAGATAATTATCGAATCGAAAACTGGTATTAAAGACAACTAGTATATTTCTTGCCCATAAAATGGTATACAACACTAACCCTTTCATCACAGATAGGTAATAACACATAATGCTTCGATTAAATTAACCAAGATGCAAAGAATGTGAGACCCAAAATAACAATCTCATACGAGATGTCTTAATTTAAGTTACTGAAGTCTTGCTAACAATGTAAACAGGTTTCATATTAAGGAGATGTTTAGATGTGCTGCAAACCTATTAGTCCCAAATATGTCAACTATCCGATTTTTATAAAACTTTTAAGATAAGTATTTGTTGTAACAGAACTAAAGTTTTAAGATAAGTTGAGGGTAAATCTTTTAGCACATAACTTTAGTGAATCCATTTGGCCAAATATGTCAAGTCTATAAGAAGTGTGATATAACCAACATTTTAATAGAAATAGGAACGACTTTAACTTGTGACACAAAGCTTTTATGCGAGACACATTGACGGGAAGCCAATAAACATCACCTTCAAGAGAAAAAAGAAAGTGCAGCAAGCGAGACTTACATGTAAGGCCCTGCCAATTAACAAAACAAAATACGGAGAATGTGTACCTGAACCTTGCAATTCCGGTCACTATAGTCCCAAAATGTTACTTTAAAAGTTTCTTTGCAGTCCATATTATTATAAAAGTTTGTCTGAAAGTTTATGTTAAATAGTTGGAGGGAGAAGAAATTCCTGAGTTGTGTTGTGGTGTGCTGGTTAGTGGAGTGCGACTTTCACAGAAGATCGATGGTTCAATTCTCAGCAACCTTACCATGGCTTTTTTTTTTTTTTTTTTTTTTTTTTTTTCACTTTCAGAAAATATCATATTAGATTTTTCTTTAAAAATATTAGATTTTTCTTTAAAAGGGTAGATTTTAACAATCTCAGCCGTATATGAAGGTAAGCATCAAAATGTACCTTCTTAATGGGGTTAATTCCATATATGTCCAACTTAAACCTTTAAATGTCACATTTATCCAACGAAAAAACATAATTCCATATATATCCACTTGAAACATCAAATTTGTCATTATTTAATCAAAGCAAACTCAATTTACATCAACAAATACCAATTATACCCTTTTCAATAAGCCTCAAAGCTCCTGCCTTTCATTTGTAAGGCTCGTTTAAGGTGTTATTTTGTCAGTTATTTGTTTTCTTGTTTTTAGATTATCTAATTTATTTCCTCCATAATTTAGCGGTTAGTGATAACATGTGTATATTAATGCAATGGTTTTGTTACAAGAGCACTGGTGTGATACTTAGTTATGATAATTTTGTGTATGTGGATGATTAAAGGGTGTATTTTATGCACGCAATAACTATTTGTAAAATATTTTGACATTTAGAATTTGGGGTCAATCAAACCCATCGTGAGTTCGTGACCCGCCTTTTGCTGGTGTGCATTGTTTTTTTTCGTAAATGTTTATTCCACTTTATTATTAGAGCTTGCAGTTCCTTGTCTTGTGATCGAAATTGAAGTGAGTTATTACAAATACGAACTTGCCTTCTCTATATTTTGTGGTATCATGATCTTCATACACGCACTTGCTATTTTTTGATTAGTTAGAAAACATATACAATAGTGTTTCACCCATCTCATAGCCACACAACTATAGAAAATGAAACTGTATATGAGCGTCTGAATGGTCGAGGGTCGAAATTGTTTGATAAATATTTCTAGTGTAGAAAGCAGATTTTGTCAATTAGTTTCAAGAGGAAGAATTGAGAATTGGTATTAAGTTTGTGTTAAGGGTATAAGGGGTATTTAGTATGTAGATTGAGTATAAAAAAAGTAAATAAATAGAAAGGGTATATATGACAAATTTGATGTTTGAAGTGGGTATATATGTCATTATAATTTTTAGTTGGGCAAATATGACATTTTATAGTTTAAATTGGGTATATATGGAATTAACCCTTCTTAATAATTGGGGCCTCAAAATTTACTTTGAAAAAAAACTGATTAGCAATATATGATTTTATGTTTCTAAATACTATAGTATATGTTCTTACGTTATATCTTTGATCGTCATATTAAGTTATCACATAAGTATTTTGCACACGGTTTTCAGACTCTCAGATATGACACTGTGACACTATTTATAACAACGGCTCTCAAGAACAGACCGCGAATGAAATGGAGAAAACAAAGCTCCTAACCGATCTTAAAAAAAAAAGAAAAAGAAAAAAAAAAAGGTCTCAAAATCCAGCAGTTGATCAAACTAGTTTGTTAATAAAACAAAATTAACAAATTCATAAGGATATCTATGTTTATACGTAAGAGCTTCATTAGCGTGACAAATAAACGTTCAAGCTAACTTCAGCGTGTTCAACAAAATCTATTTATAACCGAAGGCCTCTTGGCTTAGCAATATGTGGTGGCCCAACAACTTGAAGTTTGCGGGTTGAAGTCTCGTTGAAGATATACGTGAAATATAATTGAAATAAGTGATGTATGCTGTAAAAACTTGCCATTAAAAAAATCTAAATATAACACAACAGGCTAGCAAAATTAATCTTTAAAATATTTGTTAGAATATCCTTAATTTGTAAACGCGTAAAAAACTATCTAGAAATATACATGAAGATTTTGTGACTAAAAAATATTTATGGTTAGATAACTATTTTTTTAACAGATTATTACATTATCATGTTTTAGAGTTGGTTATCCTACATTTATTTTCTATAGCTGTGTTAAATTTGTTTTAGTGACTAAAATTGAATTGTTCTCAAGTTCCACTGGTTCAATTCTCATGGATTCCAAAAACATACATGAAAGTTTCGTAAAAGGGCCGATTGTGTAATTTTAATTGGGCTTAGACCGAATGGTGTATTTACTTTATTAGGGTTCCTAATTTGTTAGTAAAATTTCACACGCCCCCTCCTGAGTTACCACCATTTACCATTCATATCTCCCAAAATCAAAATCAGTGAAAATGTCAAACAACATTCCTTATGAAATTCAACTGGAGATCATTAAAAGAGTTTCTGATGTCAAGTCATTGGTTCGATTCAGGGGCGTTTCCAAACCATGGAAATCTTTTATCGAAAGCTCCGACTTTATCACTAGTTAAAATATCTTTCTTTTGTAGATGATGATACGGACATTTTAATGAAAATTTTTAATGTTTCTGACCTGATGAAACAGTTTAATGATTTGAGAGTAATTGGTTCCGGCCTCTCATGGTTTGTTGTGTTTGTATAGTCGCAACAAAAGGATGTTTGTTCTTTGGAACCCTTCACTCAAAAAGTCTGTTGGTATTGCTTTGCCTGATTATACAAAAAAAGGATGTTTGCCTATAATCAAAAGATATTTTGGTTTTATGGTTTGTCCAGTCACCAGTGATCCTATCATTGTCGACTTTTCATACCGTGGGGTAGTTCCCATACAAGTTCACATTTTTACATTGAGCTCTAAGAGATGGAACTTGACTCTCTCGCGTACAAATGGAACGTGTATCTTCTCAGGTTGTTATAGGTAGTTGTATTTATTGGGTTGTTTATGAGTTTGTCATGTCTAGCTTATATTTTATGATCCTATCATTTGATTTGATTGCTAAAGAATTTAGAGTCGTACACATACCACGTAGCGTATGTGACGCAACAAAATTATACTATTTATCCATATCAAAGCGAGGGGAGTCACTTGTTCTGCTTGTACCCAATAGTGAGATTGAGTTACTTGGTTGTAGTGTATGGAAGATGGAGCATGATGACTCTTTTACAAATCTTTTCACCATTAGCGCACCTGGTTACACAATATTTAATGTATTGGGATTTAGGAAGAATGGTGAACTTGTGATGGAAAC
Source organism: Artemisia argyi (assembly GCA_030686995.1). Taxonomy (NCBI): domain Eukaryota; kingdom Viridiplantae; phylum Streptophyta; class Magnoliopsida; order Asterales; family Asteraceae; genus Artemisia; species Artemisia argyi. The sequence goes on along the minus strand of CM060684.1, from coordinate 17,334,565 downwards.
TAAAAAGAAGAACGAAGAGTTTACGGCACTTGAATTTTATGAACCACTCAAACAACACATCAATAATCTTGGGATTTCTGGAGAAATAGGTTCATTCTTCATGGATTGTTACAAGGAAACGCTATTTCTGTTGAATCACTCGGATGGTTGTGTATATTCTGACCTTAATTGATATGATGGCCACATTGCAAGGTATGGATTTACAATGTGATATGTTGTCTCATGACCTGTAGTTAAGGTGTGGGAAAATCACTTTCAATATTTTTCTATCAATGTTTTAATGTGGACGGGTAATGTCATTCTTGGAAAAGAATCATTTGATGTCATGTTTATGTATTTGAAGTTTCTATGGCAGCTGAAAAGAATCTCTTTATGTATTATAATCACGGTTTATGCATTTCATGTTAGTATCATACAATTATTGCTTGAGTAATAATGAATAATAACATGCCTCACATGTAGAAGTATTTTGCCATTCTTGGCTTAATACCTCTTTGTTACACTCTCCTCTCAATTTGCTCAGGGGCTATATTGGTTAATTCGGAAATACAAACATGAGTTTATCAGTCTTCTGATATGCGACATTGCAATGTTTAAGTACTAGCTGCCTATATGTGAGTAGTCAGTATATGCTAAATAGGAAAGCCTAGAAAGTTGCTAGACACAATACAATCATGCAAGTATATCCCAGATTATTACATTATCAAGTTTTAGAGTTGGTTATCCTACATTATTTTTCAAAAGCTGCGTTAAGTTTGTTTTAGTGACTAAAATTGAATTGATTGCTCTAATACAACTTTAACTTCCTCGACTTCGAAAACTTATGAATGTGCAACTGTTTAAGTACCATTTGGGATAAGCCCACAAAAACTAAAATGGGCCAATGGCCTTTCTTAACAATATCCTTTGTGTGGTGTGTAATAGAACTTTTCTACCACATCATAAAAAAGATGTAGGAGAATAATTGATAAGCGAAATTAAAATCACATGGTAAAGTGAAGTAATTTGCGGCTTATTCTCAAGTTCCACTGGTTCAATTCCCATGGGTTCCAACATTCCATTTCTATACCTTTGGTGTTTTCTCATTCGTTTCTTTAAGCACTTTGTTGAATCATAGGTTTTTATATATTTACATACTCAGTTTTTAATATTTTAGTTTACAAATATCGCTTGCAAGGGCGGAGCTATTAAGGGACCGGGAAGGGTCCCGACCCCCTAGGCCTAAGCCCGTTAATGTATTTTTTCGCGATTTTTTTTTTTTTTTTTTTTTTTTCATCTCGGTCCTCCCATCTAATGTTGTTCCAGAAAATAATTTGTTTCGGCCCTCTCCAAAAAAAAAATTTAGCTCCGCCACTGAGCGCTTGAATTTGTATGCCATTAGTTATACGACACTAGTTATTATTCTTGTTGTTAGTAATTTTACATCACTAGTAGATGTGAACAGATGGACATTTTGTATGTTAAAACAATCTTAGCACCAACAGATACAGAAAATTGTTTCAAATGACGTAGAAAAAAATATATGATTTGACTCCACGCTGCTTGACAAATCTAATCTTTATAATGTTGCCGATAAATCTGTTGCGATGCATTGACAAACTGTCAAAAAACATATATGAAAGTTTCGTACGCTAGTAAAAGTATTTGTCCCGTGGTGAAAATTTTCCTCATCTTTAAACTTTCCCGATGGTCAAGTTCCCAGGTAATATTTGGTTTACGTTTGTTTGTTATTTTTGATTGAAAGTAATGATGATCCTTGTATAAAATATTGTGTATGAAAGAGTAAATGGCCCATATATAAGTAGTGATGATCTGTTTTTTGTTCTTATACAAAGAGATGCAAGAATTGAACAAGTGGTAAGCATAGTAGCTGGTAAGTGCCTTCTTATACGTCCGTCAGGTCTTAAGTTCGATTCTCAGCTAAATGTACTACCGTTTTTTATTAGTTAAATTCGTTCAAATAGCCATTTATACATATAATAAATAATCATTTATGTCTTTATACAATGACTAAAAAAGTGGTGGAATTAGCTAGAGAAGTAGAGAAGTCTCTAAAACATTTTGCTACAAAATCCTTAGTAATGTGCAGTAATTATGCAGTTTTTTTTAACCCATCATGATGAGTTTTTACCTCTTCGTTGATATAATACAAAGTATGTTACAGAATTGAAATATTTATGGGATAAGGTCTTGAGCTATAACATTATGCCGTAACAATGATCATATAATACGAAACATCTAGCACGTAATATGTCTAAATAAGTTAATATAGGTCTTTGCGTTTCCGGTCACGAATGTTACTCTAGATAACTTTAGCACACCGCCACACGTCACTACACGCGCCACCACCATCTTTTCCTCCGGTTAACTTTTCATTTCAACATGCAAATTCATAGTTATTACGTAGTACTATTTATTGTTGATTATTTTGATTCAAAGTTACAGGCATGTAGACATGTATTATATGGGCCAAGCCCATGTATAAACTTTCAGTCATGTTCTTAAAGTTTATGATAAATACATGAAATAAAACTATCAAGGATGGAGATTGATTCGCACATCAATTTTTTTTATAAATACACCTTTTTGTACAACACTGTAATGCACATAAAGTACACAGTACAACACTGTAATATGCATAAAGTGTGGTGCAAGAATACAAAATGTTGATGTTCAAATCACCTCCCATCAAGAATACATAATATGTGTAGAGGGGGTGTGTTGGTAAGTGTACCATAGTTTATCTTCAAGGTCTATGGTTCAATATTCTTAACATATTTCTCACACATGTTTTCAATTTACATAAATCCACTTTATTTATTTATTTTTAATGCCATTTTGGCTTGTAGCTATTGGTAGTGTTAGCTCATGTGAAGTGTTGTGTACTTGTGTAAAAATAATCAAAATCCAGTTGTTAAAGATTAAATAGGTCAATGAGGCAATGACCTTTTTTGAGAAACTGCTTTTGTATATTTTCGTCTTGTTATTCAATCGTAAGGTCTACGTTCAAATCCCATGTGTGCTATTTCATCTTTTTATTTTCGTAAACATCATTTGATTTGTTTTAACATCTGATTACTTTGTCTGGAAAAATCAAAACTAAAATTTTCAAATGACACACAACAAGTTTTTGTTGCTAATAAATTCTTTAAGTGCAACAAAATAAAATGGTTAACGTTATTTTATCGATCCAAATAAAATAACGTTATTTTATTATCAAACGCCAAGTAATCTAAAATTGTAGGAAATTTTACCGACTGTCACGCTTATACTCGACACTTTTGTTTGTGTTTTGTACTTTTGTTTGTCATTCTTGTTAACAGTTACGACTTACGAGCCTGTAATACTTAGCTAGGCTAAGCCCATGTGTAAAATGTTGTCTATGAAAAAAAGGGATGTTCTTGTCTTGTATATAAAAAGTAGATGAAGGACATAAGTTGATATGTGGAATGTGGGGTTGCTGGCATGTAATTGGCTATTTACATCAAAATGGCCTCGGTTCAATTTTCAGTTTCCATTTTTTATAAATTAAAATCACAGAATCGGCAGAACGGCTTAAAAAGTGATATATCTGCTACAAAATACTTTGTAACTTGCGGTAAATACGTATAGTTTTTTACCTACCACAATGCTAAGTGTTTAGCTCTTCATTAATATACATCTTAGCATGACAACCAATTAAATTTGGATATCCTATATCACTTTTTATACTTAACTTTTTTTTTTTTTTTTTTTTTTTTTTTTTTTTTAAACAATCTCACAATGTACAACACACAAACTATCTCACATGTCGTAATAAGGACTTGAACCCACAACCATTTTGGTTGAGGAGCTTCTCACATAACTAGAGATACCATTGGAACACAAGCCGAAACCATTTGATAAAATTTAAGTTTGCTCTGTTTTAGCAACTGAAACATAATTTGATTGTCCAAATATAACTTTTACTTCTTCAAGCTTCTTTGTGTTTCCGGTCACGAATGTTACTGGAGGTAAGTTCACTAATCCGCCACTCGCCGCCACACACACCATCACCATTTTCGACGTGATTACGTTAATATTTAAATGTTTTTCGATATAGTGTTAATATTTACATCGATTTTTTCTAAAGTCAACTTAAATGCACCCGGTCCATCAAAATGTGTTTCTTGTATTACTGTTCAAATTTTTTTGTGCACCCGGTCATATTTGGTCATGGCTCCGTCCCTGCTTCTATCTATCATATATATGAGCTTTTAAAGTTTTTTCAAAAATGTAGTTTGCTACAAACTACATTTTGCTTTCGTATAAAACTTTGTTAGATGACATATGCCTTGGTAACATGTGTGTTTGTGAAATCGATAACGTGCAAATAATTGTACGTGTTTTGGATTCAGTACAAAAAAATACTCAAGAGATAGCTGATTTACTAAGTGCAGTGTGTATTGCATTCATATTATGAAACTACTAAGTTCAGATATATCTAATGGATACATATACGAGCTTTTGTGATAAATAGATTAAGTTGGAAACAAAGTCTTGTATGGTGATGCGGTGTATTGGTAAGAATAATGGCTTCTATACAAAATTGTATAGGTCTCGAGTTCAATTCCAAACACATTGTCGTCATTCATTTTTATACAATCTAATGCTTGCTCACTAATTAGATTTTTATCATTGTATTTTGGTTTCAATTAAAACAAGTATTTACTACTAGTGAATTACAGTACAATTTATACAATTTAATGCTTGCTCACTAATTTAGATTTTTATCATTGTATTTTGGTTTCATTCAAAACAAGTATGTACTAGTGAATTGCAACTAACTATATTAGCTTTAAAAGTAAACATGTTGTTTTATTAACGAATGGTGTTTTTATATGCGTGCATTTTGAACATAGACATCATTATTTGCGATTTGAGTATTAAAATGCATAATTCACATTTTGACACCCTTCGTGTTTTCTTCTTCTATTCCTCGTAAACAATAATAACTCGGCTCTATTTGTATGTTAACGAAAAAACTCAAAGAAACATAACTAAGCTAAAAATTAGTCTATAGAATATTTCCTAAAGTACAAGTTGGAATGTGCTGTAAAATTGTCCACGGCCCTCGCGTTGCCACCATTTCGATCGTGGAGGGTTACAAACTTACTGTTGTTGACAGTCCTCCTAATTGTTTTTGTCTATAATTGATATACTTATGTAACCCCAACCTTAGGTACAATGCCATTTTGATTTCGGAGTGACATGTTACATAAACGGATGAAGGTGTAGCCCTCAAAGTTCTTTTCGATTCTGGAACCCAATGTTCCTTAAATTAGCATTAATCCAAATGTATCTTACGTGTGTCGGATACATGACCAGCCTTAGTAAAGCGGGATGTTCCCACAGGCCAACTCGGACATTCAGACAATAATGGCCAACAATTTAACTTTTTTATTTTCCTTTTAAAAGCGGGATTTTTTTATTTTACTTTTTTTTTATCTTATTTTTGTTGGCTAACACAACAGTTAATCATCGTGTGAAGACGGCAAAAGAAGCTAAACCAAGTTGTGCCATACAACCTTAGGACTCTATTGAACACATATGACTCATGCATAAGGTGCAATTCAAACTCATCCAGATGTCATCCATGTGACTAAGAAATGAGGCGACTCGGTACAACACAGGTGATTCGAGCTCCTCTTGCTTGCCTACATTTCTAAGGAAGATATTAAGAGACAGAGGGACAGCTTTGTCCTATACTTCTATCAATGTAAAATTCAATCAATCCTATACTTCTATATAGCGCTTATACTATTAAGCAACAACAAAGGAAGTACACTTATACAACATCATAAAGATGAGGACTGAGTCTTGCAGGAGCCACGGTATATTCACTCATACGATGATACCTCCCATCTAAGATACCTTGTCTAGAAGTACATTAACAATTTAAAGTGGTATACACCAATAGAATTAATATTCTATCTAACGTGTCGAATACATAAACCAGCCTCAGAAAAGTGAGATTTTACCAGTGCAAGAGCTATTCCACGATGAGATATCTTGTCCTTTTCTTCTTTTGCCATTTCAGTATAACTATAACAACAGAAATGATAATTAGTTTGATTTTATTGCAAGCATGCGATGTCGATGATATGAAAGGTGCAGGGAAGATGGCAAGATGGCGAGTCAAAATGGGTCGGGTTGAAATGGATCAAAATGGGTTTGGGTCATAACAACGTCAAATCTGATTCAGGTTCAAACAGGTGGTTTCATAACAATGTCAAATGGGTTCTTAAAAGATAGACTTGACCTGACTTTCAACCTGTTTGACCCATTTAATGTTTTTCTCTTTTAGCTAAACTTGCTTTGAATTGAACCATAAGACCAGGTTAAAATATGAAAATTGCAAGACCCGTTTATAACTACATTGGTCGAAATTGCCACCAATTATGGAGATGATCCTATAGAAACAGAGATGATCTTATGTTTGATCATAAACATCAGGTTGGAAGACTGGATCCCCCGAAGTCATTCGGTCCTCTTGCAGGAACAATCTTCCCATGAAAGGGTACATTGTGTGTAAAATTATTTGAAATGCCAATCAATCAAAACAGTTCTGTTTTATGTACTTTGAGATCAAGGAGTAAAATTCACAATAAATAATTAGTAAAATAAAAAACACGCGAAATAACCATTTGTAATTAGTTGCTCAAGTACATTTTTCTATCTTCATTAATCAGGCATATGTCAATCTGAAACAACTTTTGAATGATATAATGTTTACTTGACTTGGGGAATCAGGAATTGAATGATATGGTTCCTCTCCATTGGTTGTTACACTCACTGCCCCGTGATTAGAGATTTAGCTAATCTAATAATAGATGCCAGCAAATTAAAAAATTACGTGATTTCTTCTCTAGAATGTGTTTACACCACTAACTCTTTCATTGTCGAATGTTAAAAACACATAATGCTTCCATTACATTAGCTAAGAAGCAGATAAAGTCGGTGTGACATCCAAATTCCTAATCTCAAAAAAAGGTGTCTTAAATCATGATACTGTAATTTGCTAACAATGTAAACAGATTGCACAAACATACTAAAGGATGTTCAAATGTTCTGCAAACCTAACGTCCCAATACAGAATCAGTACTTTAGAAGTTTCAGGGGTTATATAATCAGATTTTTTTCACTTAACTTTAATGACATAATTTTAGCCAAATATTATAAGCCTATAAGAACAAATACAGATAACCATGATATGAAAGAAAGTGCCCGTGGTTCAAGTTCTGACCCAATGCTTTTATGAAAGACAATTTGACAGGAAGCGATGAAACATCACCTTCATGAGGAAAAAAGATAGTGCAGCAACGGAAACTTACATGTAAGACCCTGCAAACAACCAAAATACGTACAGAAAATGTTACTTTTAAAAAAGATATACGAAAAGTAGGGCAGGTAATTGAACTGAACAAACACCCACAAGAATTGTCATGTTGCCATTAATCGAACCTATGATATTGGAGGGAGAACATTACATGGCCTTTATATAAGCTTTATACTATATATAATTAAGACGTTACGATATAAAACGAATAAGAATGTAGAGAGTAACCAGGTAAACCTTTGAGAGCATTGAAACAAAGACAAGTATCTTCCACCCAACACTGGTCCTTTCACCTACACGCACTCTAACAAAAAAAAAAGAAAAAGAAAAAAAGTAGCTAAATAGCAAGCAGCCAATCCTTAATTCAAACCATGCACTACAACGAAACAAGAGAGAAACACGATATCAGTATTACCTAGTTGATATGTGGAGTCATTTGAAGCCGATAATGGGTCTTGGCCGGATATAGCCGGTCAAACCGGGTCTTGCCAGATATAACCGGGTCTAACCGGGTCTTGCCAGATATAACCGGGTCTAACCGGGTCTTGCCAGATATAACCGGGTCTAACCGGGTCTTGGCCGGATATGACCGGGTCTAACCGGGTCAAGGCCGGATATAACCGGTTCATGACTGGATTTAGCCGGGTCTTGACCGGATATGGCCGGGTCTTGACCGGATATTACCGGGTCTACCCGGGTCTTGGCCGGATATGACAGGGTATTGCCGGGTCTAATCGGGTCGCCGGATATAGGCTTAAAAAATGACTTCGACTTAAGTCAAATGTCAGCGGAGGTAGCTTCACTCGCCATTTTACAGTTGACATAAACAAGTCAAAGTCAACTGTAAAATAATTCAAAGATATGGACATGTTACTATTATTATGTGGGCTAAGCCCATATATGAAAAGTTTGTGAAAGTTTTGTGTCAAATAGAAAGGAGGGAGTAGGGGTGTTCACGGTTCGGTTAATTAACCGAATAAACCGAAAACCGAACCGAAATAAAACTGAACCGAACATATAATCGAACCGAACTTGTTAAAACCGAACCGAACCGAATTAAAAATTCGGTTTTCGGTTTGGATATGGGTTTAGCTATCTGAACCGAAAACCGAACCGAAAACCGAATTTATATAAATATATATATTTTTTATATATTTTAAATATAAAAAATATCCATTAAAATTTTATACTAATATAAAAAAATATTTTTTTATGCTTGAAATATTTTTTTTGCCAAAAATATATATAATTAAATTAAAAAAAATATAAATAGTGTAATTTAAGTAAAAAATTCGGTTTTCGGTTTTGACCCATAACCGAACCGAACTTCGGTTCGGTTTTCGGTTCGGTTCGGTTATAAATATTTTCGGTTCGGTTCGGTTTTCGGTTATGACCCAAAAATTTTTTTTAACCGAACAACCCGAACCGAATAAACCGATAACCGAACCGATGAACACCCCTAGGAGGGAGAGGATATTCTAAAGTCTAGTGAGGTGGTAGGCTAGTTAGCTGGTAGGTCTTAGGGGTGTGCATCATAGTTGTCAAAATCGCGCCTAAGGCGCGTCTAGACACAAGGCTCTAGCCTTTGGGCTTTTTTTAGACCGAAGCTCACGACATGCATGAATCCCACAAAAAAGCGCGCGTCTTGGGGGCTTTTTGTACCTTTGCGCCTAGGAGATCTTTTTTTTTTTTTTTTTTTTTTTTTTTTTTTTTTTTAATCTTAAGGTAAGATACATGGGCCTTTTAAGTCAAAGGGTGAGTATTTGTATGATTTGTAAATTTGAATTAATTTTATATTTATTTTATTGATTGAAATTTTTTTTAAGAAGTTACTTTGTTTCACTAAGTATTTTCTTTACAACATATTATCAAGAAAATATGGCATTGTGCCTTGAATATTAATATGTTGCTCGCTTGATAGTTTGGGTTAAATTGTGAGCTTTGTTAGATGTAAGCTACAAGTGTATGACACAAGCATATTTAGTCTTATATGGATTTTAATATTTATATAAGTCATCTAGCAAAAGAGTTGATCCGTTTTAAAAATGACAATTGATTCATTTTAATATTTATAATGGCAATATGTTTCATGCATTAAGTATTTTAATGTTATTTTGTGTTATTTAAGTTACATAAATGGTCACATATGTTATAAAAAACTTAATATTTTTAGTGCGCCTTGTATTCATGAATCTCACGCCTTGGAATGTGCCTCGACTCGAGGCTCTTTTCCCCCTTTGCGCCTTAGTGTGCTTTGAGCCTTTCAGAACAGTGGTGTGCATGCACGTTTAGGATTTTACTAATTTTTTTAGAAATGCAACAATATATATAACTCAAAAAAGAAACAAAAACACAAATAGAAGGCATCTCACCTTAATTAATCAAGCAAATTAAAAGGAGAAAAGTACTCAATAGTTTAGGATTTTACTATATTTTCAAACTTAAGTTTTAGATGGAGTTTGATTTATCAGGTTTCACTTAAACTTGTGTTGGAAAATGAATATAAAGTTCTTGTACTTTTTCCACTATCTTTCGGCACTTGTAAAATGGGTATACTCCAAACATTGGATTTACAAAGTTGTACGTGGCTCCCCATGTAAGGTCTCTATTGAACACAGATAGTTCTTCAACTCAATCATGCAAAAAGGTACTATTCAAACTGATCCAGCCACCCATGCAACTAAGAATTAATGAGGCGACAATGGTATAACACAGATGGTGTTAGAATATGGACATTATTTTAGTAGACGTATGTTAGGATCGAACTCGAGATCATGGGATTGCACACAATACGTATGAAGAGGAAATGTAATAATTATTTATAAAATGTTATAATTAATTATTAAACACAAAACAAATAAATAATAATTAGTATTATTGATTAATGACTAATTAATTATTAAACGAAGATTAGGAAAGTAATTACTAGACAATACATGGAAACAAGAGAAGGTTCCGGAATCCCCTAGGGGTTCCAAAACCGATCGGCCCAAGGGTGTAACCCACTCCCATTGTGCCTTGAGCTCCAAGTATTGTGTAGTATATAAGCAAACCCAAGGTGTAGGTTTTTCTCATAACTTGTACACACACATCTTGGTGTTTTTCTTTCCTCTCTTTTGTGCTTGTCGATTTATCAAACTAAACCCCTAAGGGTTTCGATTTTATAGATCTAAAAAAGGTTTTGTGTTATTACTTGCATAAACGTTTTCTTGAATTAGTACGTGTGTACAAGAACGTGAATCAAACACACTATTGTTTGATTCTTGGATTGAATTACAAAAAGGTAAGGGGTAATTCTTATGATCCTTATAAACCCTAATTAGGGTTCTTGGTTCCGGAAGATTGCATTGATTCTTGTTCGGGCTAGAATCACAAAGGTACGTTTACTATTTAAATTAAAGATTAATTAATTACATGTTATTCGATCTATTATAATTGCTTCCGCTTATGCTCACTTTGATGTACTTGGTGTATTTATATGAAGGTCATGATATAATAATTCCAACAGTGGCATCTAGAGCCGTTATAATGTGTAATTAATTATCGCAACGCATAAAAATTGGATTTTGATTCGTATAGTTACATGTTTTTTTTAGGGTTTATGTTTTTTCCCTAACCCTAATTTTGGGTCGATTGACCTTTAGGGGTTTTTAGGGTTTTGCTTTTAATTTTTTATAAAATTGACTAGAAACCCTAAGATGTCATGTAATTGTTTATGCGTTTTAGTAAACGATCTTGGTGCAATATGTTAATTGTTAAGCTAAATCCATGAAAAGTGCATGTTTGCATGGATTTTTATTGTGTTATTTAAATTGTTTAAATTGTTTAAATTGTTTATATATATTAATGGTTAAGTTATATTGAAACATGTATATTTATTATAGATGTCGAATTGGGGAAGACTCCAATATTAAGTAATCAATTATATGCTATGTGGTATTTATTTAATTTTGGCTTACGCAATCGATTTATCGATGTATGTGGCTCTTTTTCTAAGAAAAAGAAAGCCCTAATTGAATTAATACGTTATACGCCTAGATTTGATTATTAATAGGACTTTTTAATAAGATTTGCATGTGGCTACATGTTTTATACATATTTAATTGTTATGATTATGTATATGTGTTTATTTAGTTGTTTTATTTTTTATTGCAAATTACTTGTTTTGTTTATTTATTATGTTAGACATGTTTATTTAAACGAAAAGGGTAATTTTTTGAATAGAAAAATAATATGGACTAAATAATGGCGAAATTGTTTTGGTTTTTAAGAGTTAAAATTTCAAAGGATTGGTTGATTGATGTTTTTGTACGTAATGGTTAAAAAGGCTCGACCGAAGTTTACACACTGAAGTGATGGGTATAAGGATGGCATCGCATTAAATTGTGGCCTTAGATAGACAACATTCATGTCTTAACGCTCGTTTGTGTGTAAATTAGACTTACCGAACAACCATTACATGTACATTGTCATCTTAAGGGTGAATAATCCACAATTCCACAATGATTATCCGAAACACTATGCCTTCGGGCGTAAGCAAAAGTACGATATAGTGGACGATAATTGATGGTTATTCTTTAATTGGTGAACCCGATACCTCAATCAAAACTTTGTTATTTTACTCTTAGCGAATTGGTAATAAAAATGTTTTGTAAAACCAATGTTATGAAGTTGTATGCATGCTTCTTCATACATTATTTTGATCACATCAAAATAGTTATACCCTTATAAATTAAGTTGAATGCCATCTAATTAAGAACACTTGAAGTTGTAATTTACGTCATAGTGAGACTTGGCGAGATTGCAATGGAGAGGTAAAATTCATAAATTCATTGCTAGCAGATCAACTGATGTGATGGATTTGTGAGTTTACAGTTTTTAAGTTAGACAACTTAAATTGAGTAGGAAGTGAGACTTGGACTCAAGGCATTAAGATGGGGACCAAACATGCTTACATTACAAAAGTTTTGTGATTGTAGATCCCATAAATCTAGGAATTGCAATATGATATTGGCAATTATTGTTCGACAATTACCTTGTTGAATACTATCATTGCTAGCAGATCAACTGATGTAATGGTACTATGTCAATTTAGGATCCTAGCTTTAAGAAAATACTATGGTTTATATGAATATTTTCCAATGGGTATTTTATTTTCTTAAAGATCTAATTATCGAAAATACTGAAATTGAATTTTGTAATTCGGTTTAATGTATTAATGCAACGTTCAAACCGTAAACGTATTTTGGGCTTTGGTAAATTGATCTAGTTCTGTTTTCAAACTAATGTTTGATTAAGAAATATTTACTTGAAAGACAAAAGAAGTCTCCTTTCTATGAAGGAAGAGTGAGACACAATCCTATTCCTTTTCATGAATGAGAAAGGATAATAGGAATATTAGATATGTCTAAATTCTAATATAACTCATAGCAAATTTTTAATGGTTAAGGAAATTGCATACATTTTTCATAGGGATTTTATCATCCTCATTCAGTGATCAAATTCTTAGTAACAAATATGATATTTGGTTAACAGAAAATTATGTATGACATTTTATGAGTTATTATAATTAGAAGCTAGATGAATTACTGCAAAATGTTTAAAGACAAACTAGTTGTTTTGACTATTTTAAAGGTGCTACATACATTGTAGGATGGTAGACCTATTAAGGAAGAAATTGCATGCCCAATTTTCAAGTTAATAGCATTTGGTGGATAGTCCATCATTTACGTAGTAGAATACACTTTTAGTGCATAAGTAATTGTTACGTATGGACAATTAAAGGTGTAGGAAAGTTAAAAGTACACTATTTTCTTTTACTGGATATGAAACATTTACAATGTTGTCAAATTCAGTGGGAGTATTGTGTACTTATCACTGAATAAGGGATTATTGTAATGATCTTTAATTCAGTGGGAGTTACAAGCTTTGATATCTTGGTAGCTAAAGATAATCACTTTCCAAGTGTAGACACTCATACTTTTAAGGATAGTCTTGTACGTTTCCTTACTAGACATTGTTGTCCTACATCTACTTGTTATGCTAAAATCTATGACACAATCATATTGATCACATAAACAAATGCATGGCGTGTTGTTTATCAACTATATGATGTTGTTTCATGCACAAGTGGGAGAAATGTTATCTTTATTGTGTGCAAGAAACAACTCATAAAGATATGATTCAATGGATTCTCTTGACTACAAGGTAAGAGAATAAGGTTCTAATATTAATTCTAGAAACACTTGGTGTTACAATTTACGTCATGTGAGAACTTGGCGAGATTGCAACAACAAGGTGAATTTCATATTTCATTACTAGCAGATCAACTGATGTAATTGAACTATGAGAATTTGCAGTTTCTAAATTAGAATAATGTTCTGATATGAATTATACTAGGCTAATTCAAGAAACACTTGGTGTTACGATTTATGTTATGTGAGAGCTTAACTAGATTGCAACAACAAGGTGAATTTCATATTTTCATTACTAGCAGATCAACTGATGTAATTGAACTATGAAAATTTGCAGTTTCTAAATTAGATACCTATTAGAACATGTGTCAATATGATAACAAGACTACTTTTATTTATAAATTTATGAATTCATGGAATGACATAAATTAATTAAGTAATCTAATGCTACTTCAATATGAATATTTATGTGTTCTTGGAATGACATAAATAAATGAAGAAATAATGTTATTTACATTATTGTGAAGTAAAATATTAACTTGAAATTACTATTGAAACCAAAAGATGGTGTTCATAATTACTTTAGTTAAACATGTTTATGTTTCATTGTAAAGATATAAACATAAAGTCTTTTAATTGTTACAAGACTTATAATAAAGTAAGACGTTATCTTGTTGTGTCTTTTAATTAAGACATATACATGAAGTTATTAAATTGTTAAATGACTTATAACATATAGTGGGATTATAACAGTTTATGTTTTCTTGTAAAGACATGGACATAAAGTAACTTTGTAAAAGTACTTGTGTTATAAAACATGTAATTGGCTTGAATATTATTATGCCATTAAAATGAATTAGTTGCTAAATAGACAAGCCAAAAGGAAATATGGTTATCTTTAATATTGTTAGATTGTCTTACAATATTAATACTAATGAAATATCAAATGGTTATGGTATATTCAGTTAGGAAAATCAAACTTGTGTTATATTGTTTGATTAAAGATAACTATGACTTCTTTTCTTCCAAAAGTTATCAAGGTTAGAATGTTAAGTATGACTTGGACATATTTAATAAAACTCCAACATAGAAGATTAATAAGACATTATCATATGATGGAATGTGATGAATGTGATGAATCACATTAAGTCTTAAATTGAAGTTCCAAATTTGTGTAACTGCTTATGAAGAGGTTATTAACAAAATAAAGTTAGGAACTGTCAATATGTATTTGTAATATCCCAAAAGAGAATATTGTATTATTGCTTAGTATTTAAAGATAGTCTTTAAATTGCTAAAAGCAAGTGGGAGTTTTGATCTTTAAAAGATAAAATTACAAGATACATAATCTTCTAAAATACACTAGTAAATATCATGATTAAGTTTGACATTTGAATGTTAAATCTCAACATGATAATAAAGGTTGACATTTAAATGTTAAATCTCAAGATGATGGAATTATCATTCATAGAATAGCAATATATCTCAGATATTTGATTAATATACTGAGGGCTATGATTTACAAGATTATTGTAAACCTGATAATCATTATGTTACATTACCAAATATGAAATTGGGTAAAGTATACATGATATGAATGATTAAGATGCTGTCCATAAAGATAATCAATTTCAGAAATGTGGTTTATCTTAATAGTTAGACTAGAAAATGAAGATGAGTTTCTTCAAAGATAAGGTAACCTTGTGGTTTAAATCTTTGAATAGAAATCATATGGACAATATTGTACACGTATTTAATGTATGTTTTATGACAATATTATTAATCACACTTAAGCAATTAACTGTGATTGAATATTCTTTTCTAAAACACATTAAATATATAAAGATTATGATTGTCATATTTAGTTTCATTTATATGAAATTGACAATAGAATATCAAAACTCTTTCATGAAGATTACTTGAGCGAGGACGATAAGTAATCAAAAGGAGTTTATGAATTCAAATAAATCTTTGAAAGTGTACATGGTGCAATAATCCATGGATGGATAAATGCATGCATCTAGAAGATTATTTTATGTTTAATTATTAAATCCATGTTTGGTTTATAACTAAAATAAGATAATTTCTAAATATTCCTAAAAGCTAGTGGGAGTATTATGTTTAATTTCTTAAATCATATATGTTGTGGAACATATGAAAAGTAATATTCCATATAAGTAAATGTTAAGTCTTAGAATGGAATGAAATTTTACTTGTAAGATTTAGGAAATAAGACATATAACCTTGGAATGAATGTTTATTGTTGAAACATGTGCGGTAAATGAATCTAATATAACATGATATATGATTTAGAAAGTCTAAATAGATATGTATGACATGAATAAAATCTAAGTATGACTCATAGATTTTTCATGTATATCATGTTTTGTTGTATCATACTTGATTACAAGATGATTTGACAATATTAATATCTAATTAAAAGTTATTAGATAACTTGTGTAATATTCTAATAAGAATATGTTTGATTATAGAATTACATCCTAAAAACTGGAACAGCTTCAAAATTCTATAGATGAACAATTTTTCAATGGTTGTGAAAATTGTCATGGCTAACAAACTTGAAAGTTTGAAGGGCATCAAACATTACACAATAGATATTATGGTTTACGGAAAGTTTTAATAGCATATTGTTGTTGCATACAATGATGCTAATGAAATTGAGATGACACTCAATGCTAGTTATGGTAAGGATTTAATTCTTGGCTATTACTAGTTATGTTTATTAAAAGCATAGTTGCATTATACATTAAAAGAATAAGAATACTTTAAACTTTAAAATGTTTGGAAGTTTAATTATCATAAATTGGTGGTTAAGGATGTATCACATTTTTATGAAATATGGCATTATCAAAATAGTTGACTATGAACATATAAGAATTTCAATAGTTGAATTCTTGAAATAAGTATTCTTAAAATTCCGATAGATCAAAGTTGGATGATTTATGTTTTGTCAACAAGTAGGAATGTCATTACTTGAGACATAATTCATCAACAAGAGTTATCATGCATTGATCTATTTAGTATTTGGATAAGGGATGTTAAACAATTATTATAATAAATTGAAATACATGGTATGTTTAATTTATAATATATTGTATCCTATATTTGTATGTTTAAATCCATGAATAAAGGTTATTTCTAAATTGTCCATTGTCAGTTAATAATATGGGAATATTATTAAATTAAGACAAATATGAAGGTTGGTATAATATACTTAAAGTATATTGATGCGTAGTCATGCCATTTCAGATGATATTCGATGATAATGAATATAGGACTTATCCCAACTACATGATGTTACTTTATGGATTTTGTTATTAAGTAAATCATGAGAAGTTATCCTCAGACTTGAGATGCAAGATAAGTGTCATGAATGTAGTACATTTTTGTGGAACAACTTAACGCTATACGTAACTGTTAGTAATAAGGGTTGTTTTCGGAAATGTTACAAAGTTTGTGGGTTTTGCTTGTAGTCAAGATAGAATTTGTTCCTTCAAATTTATTTTTGGAGTTTAATACTGCTGGGCCCCTCGTAGGGTTGGTAAGATGCATGAACGGCCGTACCCAAGATCTTCCCTGAATATGTTCAGAAGATTTGGTAATCTTAATCAATCACAAACAACGAGAAACAGAATGGTTAATTAAGGAATGACTTTAATCCATATCCTTATTAACGTGGTATTAGAAACAAAGGGATAATAATAATGAGAAATCATTAAAAGGTTTGTCCAGGAGCCTTGCTCGAGATCGTACTAGAGGCATCGGCGTGTTGCAAGACGCTAACCGATGTGATTACACTATTAAAATATGTCCAAGTGGGAGCTGTTAGAATATGGACATTATTTTAGTAGACGTATGTTAGGATCGAACTCGAGATCATGGGATTGCACACAATACGTATGAAGAGGAAATGTAATAATTATTTATAAAATGTTATAATTAATTATTAAACACAAAACAAATAAATAATAATTAGTATTATTGATTAATGACTAATTAATTATTAAACGAAGATTAGGAAAGTAATTACTAGACAATACATGGAAACAAGAGAAGGTTCCGGAATCCCCTAGGGGTTCCAAAACCGATCGGCCCAAGGGTGTAACCCACTCCCATTGTGCCTTGAGCTCCAAGTATTGTGTAGTATATAAGCAAACCCAAGGTGTAGGTTTTTCTCATAACTTGTACACACACATCTTGGTGTTTTTCTTTCCTCTCTTTTGTGCTTGTCGATTTATCAAACTAAACCCCTAAGGGTTTCGATTTTATAGATCTAAAAAAGGTTTTGTGTTATTACTTGCATAAACGTTTTCTTGAATTAGTACGTGTGTACAAGAACGTGAATCAAACACACTATTGTTTGATTCTTGGATTGAATTACAAAAAGGTAAGGGGTAATTCTTATGATCCTTATAAACCCTAATTAGGGTTCTTGGTTCCGGAAGATTGCATTGATTCTTGTTCGGGCTAGAATCACAAAGGTACGTTTACTATTTAAATTAAAGATTAATTAATTACATGTTATTCGATCTATTATAATTGCTTCCGCTTATGCTCACTTTGATGTACTTGGTGTATTTATATGAAGGTCATGATATAATAATTCCAACAGTGGCATCTAGAGCCGTTATAATGTGTAATTAATTATCGCAACGCATAAAAATTGGATTTTGATTCGTATAGTTACATGTTTTTTTTAGGGTTTATGTTTTTTCCCTAACCCTAATTTTGGGTCGATTGACCTTTAGGGGTTTTTAGGGTTTTGCTTTTAATTTTTTATAAAATTGACTAGAAACCCTAAGATGTCATGTAATTGTTTATGCGTTTTAGTAAACGATCTTGGTGCAATATGTTAATTGTTAAGCTAAATCCATGAAAAGTGCATGTTTGCATGGATTTTTATTGTGTTATTTAAATTGTTTAAATTGTTTAAATTGTTTATATATATTAATGGTTAAGTTATATTGAAACATGTATATTTATTATAGATGTCGAATTGGGGAAGACTCCAATATTAAGTAATCAATTATATGCTATGTGGTATTTATTTAATTTTGGCTTACGCAATCGATTTATCGATGTATGTGGCTCTTTTTCTAAGAAAAAGAAAGCCCTAATTGAATTAATACGTTATACGCCTAGATTTGATTATTAATAGGACTTTTTAATAAGATTTGCATGTGGCTACATGTTTTATACATATTTAATTGTTATGATTATGTATATGTGTTTATTTAGTTGTTTTATTTTTTATTGCAAATTACTTGTTTTGTTTATTTATTATGTTAGACATGTTTATTTAAACGAAAAGGGTAATTTTTTGAATAGAAAAATAATATGGACTAAATAATGGCGAAATTGTTTTGGTTTTTAAGAGTTAAAATTTCAAAGGATTGGTTGATTGATGTTTTTGTACGTAATGGTTAAAAAGGCTCGACCGAAGTTTACACACTGAAGTGATGGGTATAAGGATGGCATCGCATTAAATTGTGGCCTTAGATAGACAACATTCATGTCTTAACGCTCGTTTGTGTGTAAATTAGACTTACCGAACAACCATTACATGTACATTGTCATCTTAAGGGTGAATAATCCACAATTCCACAATGATTATCCGAAACACTATGCCTTCGGGCGTAAGCAAAAGTACGATATAGTGGACGATAATTGATGGTTATTCTTTAATTGGTGAACCCGATACCTCAATCAAAACTTTGTTATTTTACTCTTAGCGAATTGGTAATAAAAATGTTTTGTAAAACCAATGTTATGAAGTTGTATGCATGCTTCTTCATACATTATTTTGATCACATCAAAATAGTTATACCCTTATAAATTAAGTTGAATGCCATCTAATTAAGAACACTTGAAGTTGTAATTTACGTCATAGTGAGACTTGGCGAGATTGCAATGGAGAGGTAAAATTCATAAATTCATTGCTAGCAGATCAACTGATGTGATGGATTTGTGAGTTTACAGTTTTTAAGTTAGACAACTTAAATTGAGTAGGAAGTGAGACTTGGACTCAAGGCATTAAGATGGGGACCAAACATGCTTACATTACAAAAGTTTTGTGATTGTAGATCCCATAAATCTAGGAATTGCAATATGATATTGGCAATTATTGTTCGACAATTACCTTGTTGAATACTATCATTGCTAGCAGATCAACTGATGTAATGGTACTATGTCAATTTAGGATCCTAGCTTTAAGAAAATACTATGGTTTATATGAATATTTTCCAATGGGTATTTTATTTTCTTAAAGATCTAATTATCGAAAATACTGAAATTGAATTTTGTAATTCGGTTTAATGTATTAATGCAACGTTCAAACCGTAAACGTATTTTGGGCTTTGGTAAATTGATCTAGTTCTGTTTTCAAACTAATGTTTGATTAAGAAATATTTACTTGAAAGACAAAAGAAGTCTCCTTTCTATGAAGGAAGAGTGAGACACAATCCTATTCCTTTTCATGAATGAGAAAGGATAATAGGAATATTAGATATGTCTAAATTCTAATATAACTCATAGCAAATTTTTAATGGTTAAGGAAATTGCATACATTTTTCATAGGGATTTTATCATCCTCATTCAGTGATCAAATTCTTAGTAACAAATATGATATTTGGTTAACAGAAAATTATGTATGACATTTTATGAGTTATTATAATTAGAAGCTAGATGAATTACTGCAAAATGTTTAAAGACAAACTAGTTGTTTTGACTATTTTAAAGGTGCTACATACATTGTAGGATGGTAGACCTATTAAGGAAGAAATTGCATGCCCAATTTTCAAGTTAATAGCATTTGGTGGATAGTCCATCATTTACGTAGTAGAATACACTTTTAGTGCATAAGTAATTGTTACGTATGGACAATTAAAGGTGTAGGAAAGTTAAAAGTACACTATTTTCTTTTACTGGATATGAAACATTTACAATGTTGTCAAATTCAGTGGGAGTATTGTGTACTTATCACTGAATAAGGGATTATTGTAATGATCTTTAATTCAGTGGGAGTTACAAGCTTTGATATCTTGGTAGCTAAAGATAATCACTTTCCAAGTGTAGACACTCATACTTTTAAGGATAGTCTTGTACGTTTCCTTACTAGACATTGTTGTCCTACATCTACTTGTTATGCTAAAATCTATGACACAATCATATTGATCACATAAACAAATGCATGGCGTGTTGTTTATCAACTATATGATGTTGTTTCATGCACAAGTAGGAGAAATGTTATCTTTATTGTGTGCAAGAAACAACTCATAAAGATATGATTCAATGGATTCTCTTGACTACAAGGTAAGAGAATAAGGTTCTAATATTAATTCTAGAAACACTTGGTGTTACAATTTACGTCATGTGAGAACTTGGCGAGATTGCAACAACAAGGTGAATTTCATATTTCATTACTAGCAGATCAACTGATGTAATTGAACTATGAGAATTTGCAGTTTTTAAATTAGAATAATGTTCTGATATGAATTATACTAGGCTAATTCAAGAAACACTTGGTGTTACAAATGCATATTAATTCTCAAGAAACACTTAATGTACTTGAGAATTAATATGCATTTGTAAAAATAAATAAATAAATAAATAAATAAAAATAAAAAAATAAATTCACTGACACTTAATGTACTTGAGAATTAATATGCATTTGTAGACTTTTTAATATATCTTTATTTACTTTTGACAACTTTCAAATTTCAACGTGAGTGACATATTCGACTCTTCGTTCAAGAAACACACAAAAATGGTATCAAGAAACTTGTTAATACTAACAAAAAAGAACGAACAACACTCTATATTTACATCCCGCATAGTTTAAAGATGTGAAATCTTTCTTGTTTATGTACTATAGCAAAATGAGCTTCATACATGTCTAGATAATTACCATGTTTTCAAGGCGCGTTGTTATGAACGAAGTTCATTATGAAACTGCAAAAAAAAAAAGAAAAAAAAAAAAGGCTCATGAGCATGCGTTTGGAAAACATATATAAATGTTAGGCGTTTTTCTGTATTTTTTTCTCACTTTTATAAGTGGCTACTGCAAACTACTTTAAGACATATGGACTAGATCAAATCTATAGTTTATGAAATATTACTCTAGAGTTGTGCTTAACTTATGATATATATACACGAGTTGAGATCCATGAAGAACCCATACATACCATAGAACCTATCAACCAATCATAGCCACCCATTTATATTTTCCACATTTTTTTTCAAAACAACATATCTTGCAAACGGTAAATCTTCAAGCTACAAAAAAAATACCATCGCGACGAGAATTAAATAATCTTTCTATAGATATGCATTGTTATATACTTTCGACGAACTTTTTTTTCGCCCAGAAAGAATCATATATGATTCGTAAAAATCATATATGATTCGTAAAAAATCATATATGATTCGATTCTTCGAATCATATATGATTCTTACGAATCATATATGATTTTTCTGGGCGAAAAAAATTTTTGTCGAAAGTATATAACAATGCATGTCTATAGAAAGATAATTTAATTCTCGTCGCGATGATATTTTTTTTGTAGCTTGACGATTTACGGTTTGCTAAATATTTAAGTTTTAAAAAAAGGGTGGAAGTTTATTTTTTTATTTTAATAAAAAAAATGAGTGGCTAAGATTGCTTGATGGGTTCTATGGTAAAAGTTAGATCTATAAAGAACTTTTGGCATATATACACATAGGACAAACAATTTTCATAAACTAAAACAAAATTTAACTAAAATTGACATAAAGACCGAGTGATTTGCTCAATAAACACAAAAAAAATTGCATTATCGGCAATTTATTTATTTATTTTATTATTTTTTTGTTTCAAAAATGACAAACATAAAAGAACGAAAATAATAGAGTAAGCCCGCATGAAATCACTCAAATTGCGTCGTCCCTTAATAAGTACCATATTTAACTTGGCCCAAGAACGTCAAATGATTGCTCAAATATAGGCATACATCCACTTGTGTCAACAAGATTTATTTCAATGGTTGTTGCTTCCTTTATAGTAAATAATATTAACACATTAAAAAAAAAAATAATAATAAATAAAATAATAAGCTTAAACAAACACCCCTTAAGTTTACATCCCACATAGGTTAAAAAAGTGAAATCTTTCTATTTATATACAATAGATGATAAGAATCACACATGTCTAGAATATTACTATGTTTTGGGATGCATGTGTTTATGAAGTTGATTATTAAACTAAAGATTTCAAACTTCAAAATCTGGTGCATCTCAAAATAATTATAAAATTTTTTGGCTTTTTAGTATCTTTTGTCATTTAAAAAATAGTAATCTAAATTTTTTAGAGTAAATTGCAAAAATCGTCCTTATGGTTTAGCCAAATTGCACGTTTCATCCTTGTGGTTCATTAAGTGCAAAGATTGTCCTTATTTTACACTATTACGTGCACTTTTGGTCCTCCATCATTGCAAAATCCGTCCTTGTGGTTTGCCAAATTTCACTGTTGAAGGACCAAAAGAACACGGAACGGTGAAAAATAAGCATGATCTTTGCACTTATGAACCACAAGGACGAAACGTGCAATTTGGCCAAACAACAAGGACGATTTTTGCAATTTACTCAATTTTTTATTTACAAATATTGTCCATATGTTTATAAAACTAAATATTTAGGAATCTATTATCTATCTTTATAATAAAACAAAACCGTAACTATACCATCATTCTCAATTTAACTCTTAACTACACATTTTTTAGAATATGTGATAGAAGTTGAATATAAACATTTCACCGATCCACCTGAACTTACCTAACCCGTACTTACAATGCGATATTGATTCTGCAATGACATGTTACGAAAATGAAAGGTGTGGCCTTCCAAGTTCTTTTGGATTCTGGAACCAAATGATCCTTAAATTTGCATTAATCAATACAGGGACGGAGCCAAGGGGGTGCCCGCGGGTGCACGTGCACCCCATGGATTTTTTCGATATAGTGTTAATTTTTTTTAAAAATGATCGATTTTACCTAAATGTATTTTAAATGCACCCGGTGCATTAAATGTGTCTCTAGTATTATTTAGTTGGTATACTTTAAATATAAAATTTTGTAAACGCCCAAAGATAAAACAAGTTTAATAAATTAAAGCACAAAAACCCAAAAGATGAAATAGGTTTATTAATGGAACAAGTTTATTCATCATCCTAACAATTTACAAAATCCAAAATTTAACGAACACACAAAGATGAAACAGGTTCGTAAGTCGTAACATATACCTTTCATTTGTTTATTATGTATTTTAAAGTTTTCATGTTTTTATTTTTTGTATGAAATCTTGATTAATTTGTTGGTTCCGTATAGTCTATTATCATCAATAAGGGCTTAGGGCAATAAGAATAAGTGAATAACTATGCAATTTCTATTAAGACAAATAGGGATAATAAGTTTAAGTGATAGTCAACAATATATTAGAATATGAATAGCACCACAATTATGTTGTTATGGGGCATTTTTATTATTGTCGTAGTTACGATATATATGAAAAGTAGTGCTTAATTGAAGTTGACTTTAGTCTTGTTTGTTACTACCGCTACGGTTGAAAGATGTTTTTTTTAAATGAAGCTCATTAAAACTGATTTGCGAAATTGGATGGGTGATGATTATTTTAACGGCGCTTAACTTGTGTGCTATAGAGAAAGAAGAACTTATTAATATTAAAAATAAGGGTGCACGTAAGTGTTATTTTGCTAAGGGAGATCGTAAAATCACTAATTAAAAGATAATATGTTCATTTATTTATCGTTTTAATGAAATCTTCGTTTTAATTCACTTTTTAACTCTATTATATTACGGTTCAAAAAAATTTGTGCACCCGATTATATTTCTTTCTGGCTCCGTCCCTGAATCAATATACAAAGTGTCATACACCAGAACGTACAAATATTTGTTTATCTTATGTGTCGAATACATTCCTAGCCTCAGCAAAGCGGGATGTTCCCATAGGCTAATTCGATCAGTCACACAAGAATGACCAACAATTTAACTCTTTTATTTTCCTTTTAAAAACTGGCTTTTGAATTGTGCACAAGGAATTGTTGTTAGCTAACCCAACAGTCCAATAATCGTGTGAAAACAGCAAAAGAAGCTAAACCATCTCATATAGTGCCGTATGGCCTTTACAACATACTAGGTTGCACAATTGTGTCTCCATGACTTAGTACTTTAAGCATAAATTCATGGCTTTTTAGTATCTTTTTAGTTTGAAAAGGCAAAAAGTTTTAAGAAATCTTTGCACCCCGGAAATAAGTATGAATTCTTGGCTTTTGTAGTATCTTTTCACTTTGAAAAGGCAAAACTTACATAAAGTTGGTCTATTTTATGTTAACTTATTTATTTTTTGTACTCAACTATTTTTGTTGTATCAAAGTTAAATTTATGTTTTATATAAGTTGTTTTTTTTTTTTTTTTTTTTTTTTTTTTTTTTTTTTTTTTTAATTTTTTTTTTCAAAAGAGTTAATCAAACATAATTTTAACAAAATAACTTTTAAATGTCCAATTAGAATGATACATCGCATTTATTTACCATTCCAACTAAATATTTATGGTAAAGTTTTGACAGCTTCATATGTTTATAATCTGATTATTTTTCCAGACAGTCACGTTATAGTTGACACTTGACACTTTCGTTTGTGTGTGTTTGTAATTTTGGTTAACAGTTACGAGCATGTAATATAAAAAAATAGATGCTCAACTCAACAAAAAAAGAAAGCCCATGAGGGAAATGTTATTGTCTTGTTATATAAAAAATAGATGAAGGACATGATTTGATATGTGGAAGGTGGGGGTGCTGGTAAGTAATTAGCTATTTACATCAATGGCCTCGGTTCAATTCCCAACTTGCCTTGTTTTCTATTTTTTTTAAATTAAAAAAGTTTAAACTTTTACTATCAACCAATCAATTTTTTTTTTTTTTTTTTTTTTTTTTTTTTTTTTTTTTTTTAATTTTTTAAAGTACTCAACAAAAGTGTGAAACAAAGCTAAACAGATGAGTATGATACAAATTATAAGTAATGACCGACCGAAAGAGGATTTTGGAAGAAGTGATGACTTTACCAAGCAGAAGAAATATATGGATTACTTCATATGGCAAGAAAGAAATAATATTAGACAATTCCAAAATGTTAAAAGATCATGGCAGGGTACTATGGAAAGATATTGAAGAGACTGTTGTCAAGTTTTAAAGTGATAGACTCCATGAATGTGAGAGAAGTATTTGATGTGGGGAGTGAAAGAATGTTTGATTGGAAAATAGTTGTTTGTAGTTTAGTTGGTGAGCATGAAAAATGGGGCTACCTCTTAGATTAGACTCTAAGAAGCTTGGCGGGTTTGGATGGTAGTTACTCTCATGGCCTTGTAACTTGATATTGATGAACTATCCTGGAAGTAACAATATTTTGGTTTTATTGTGCTATGAAAGACTAGCAACTTTACAAAATGTATTGCTCTGGTTCCTATGGTTTTAGTAGTCATTATCATAAACTCGGTTATTCCCATAGGATATCTTATTAGTTTCGATGATGCCTGATAGACACTTGATCACTGCTCAAGTGCTCATTAATGTGAAGAGGAAGCGACATTTTAGTAGTTGAAAGAGAGTTCTTGAAGGAAATGTAGTCGAACCTCACTGAGGTATCTTATGGAGGAGAGGTGATGTCTTGCATATGATGTCGCCATCATGCATTAGTAGTCTATATCTAGAAATGTGAGGTTGGAGGTGTATTGAATGGTACAGGTCTGCTAATATGGGTATTGAAATGTAGTCATGTGTGAGTTCATTGACTTTGGTATAGACACATTTGTTATAACATCCTAAAACAGAATACAACTATTTTGATGGAAATCCCATCAAAATATTCAAAGCCGAATGTTGAAAGCACCAGGATTCCATACAATCTTGCCAAACTTGCTTAGTAACATGTTTAGTTCTCCCATCAATACATTTCCACAGAGTATAGTATTTATCACTATTTTGTAATAAAGGAACCTGAATGCTATTTAGAAGAGGAAATAATGTCATCCAATTAGTGGCCGTTTCCATATTCCATTTTCTTCCTTGGGCATTTCAGCATGTCTATAACATGATATAATACTTTTTTTGGCAGATATTTATGCGAGTATGAGGATCTAAATTCGATACTATAGATGGAAAGATGAGCGGGTTAGGTAACAAGCTAACATGGGTTCAGGTGGACACGGGTAATATTTTGGTCTATGTCTAGTTAGAATGAGTTGACATGAAACACTTTTTGCCCGGTTTCTAAATTTTCATACATACAATTCATGCGTTAGCAATGAACTACAACAATAGTCTAAATCTTCAATTAATATTATTAGAAGGTAATATGCATTAAAAACAGACTTTGGCCACCTTTAAACTGAGTTACCCTTCGACCCGTTTCCATTCAGGGAATACTGATTCAACCCATTGTACACGTTTGAGATATTGTCATCCCAAAAGCTATTCCTAGTAAATTGGTCAAAATTGCCACCTATAACAAGATGATCATATAGAAATAGATGAACAGACAGGATTACTTTTGATGATAACCATTAGGTTGGAAAAATGGGTCCCATCCAATGTCCTAAGTATTGAGTTAAATTGTTTGTAATACCATTTGGTGTGTGATTAGCACATACAGAATATGTCATGTGTAAGAAACAAAGTGGATAAGTAGTTAACGCATACCGGGGGTCTTTCCCCAAACGTAATGGGTTCAAGATCTGGCCCGATAACAAAAGAAAATATACACATAGCATTGAAAGATTTATCCTCATACGCCATCAACATATTGTTCTACATCATGATAAGTTTGTAACAAGAAGTAATTTAAGTACCTTTATGACTAAGCTTCTGAAGAAACCACTTGCTATATTGATCAGCGTTTGTCATCCCGTCACAAAAATTACAAAGTAAAATCAATAATGTCAGAACAGACCAAATTTGACACATGACAGAATTTGAGTTTATTCATTACTATTTACCAAGATGCAAATAATGTGACACCCAAACTAACAATCACATAAGAGATGTCCTAATTTAAGCTACCCGAGTCTTGCTAACAACGTAAACAGGTTTCATATAATGTGCTGCAAACCTAAAGTCCCAACAATCAACATTGACGTTAGCTATCCGATTTCGAAAAAAACTTTTAAGATTAGTAGTTGTAACTGAACTAAAGAAGATTGATATAACCAACATTTGAATAGAAATATGAATGATTTTAATTTGTGACACAATGCTTTTATGCGAGACAAATTGACAGGAAGCCATTAAACATCACCTTCATGAGAAAATGAAAGTGCAGCTAGGGATACTTACATGTGTGTTTGTGAAATCTTAAGGTTATGTTTATCGATTTCAATATGCAGCTTTTGCTTTCGTATCAAGCTTTGTTAGATAACATATGCCATCGATAATGTGCAAATAATATGCGTTTTCGATTCACTACAAAAAACACTCAACGGCTCAAGAGATTACTGATGATTTATCAAGTGCAGTGAGTATTGTATCCATATTATGAAACTACGTAATAAGTTCAGATCCTTAAGTCAAACCATGCACTACAACCAAACAAGAAAAAAAAAACCCGATACAATGGGTCTTGCCCGGATATGAACTGGTCTAACCGGGTCTTGGCCGGATATAACTTTAAGAAACCTTAAAAAACACAAAAAATAAAATAAAATAATATATAAAAAAGTACCTAAATAGCAGCCAGTCTTACAGTCGAGATTTAGGGCTTGTTTGGCTAATCTTATTAAACATAAGCCCATTTGGGCTTATTTTTTATAAGCTCCAATTTTGTGACTTATTTTGAGACTTGTCGGCTTATATAAGTTAATTATGATAAGATATACGTTTAAAAGCCGACAAGTGTAAAAAAAAAAAGCCGTAAAATTGGAGCTTATCTAAAATAAGCCCAAATTTCATTAAGTTTCGGCTTATTTTAGATAAGCCCCAATTTTCCGGCTTATTTTGAGACTTGTCGGCTTTTATGAGTTTATCATATCATAATAAACTTAAGTAAGCCGACAAGTCTCAAAATAAGCCCCAAAATTGGAGCTTATCTAAAATAAGCCCAAATGGGCTTACGTTTAATAAGCTTAGCCAAACACCCCTTAAAGACTGAAATGGAATTGACTGTCCCAAAATAAGCTTAACTTGTTCAAGCTTCTATGCATTTTCGTTGACTTTTTATTCTTACCTAGCAGATTTACTTACAGTTGACTATTTATTTTGACCGAGAGTTATCTATACTACTTATAATACATTTAGACACTTCCCTCCTATTAAATTTTTAAGATTTCCTAATATAAATTTTAAGTAAATACTACTTATAAAACATAGTTTACAAGTACTTAAAGCATAAATAAAAATAAAAAGACACTATTTATCTAATACAATTAATACACTATTAAAAACACCACTTCATTCAAAAATACAACTATTTAAGCACAATGTACAATATAATTAAGCTTCCAAAATATTAAGCTTCCACCCCTTCATAAAAAAGAAAAGAAAAAAAAATTATTATTAATACAATTATATATATATACTAAAGATGAGAATTTGATCCGCTTCAAATTGTTGTACATCACTGTTGAATGAACAGTGTGAACAGTGGTTCGCACAGTAACCCGGCTTCAAACGATTGTACTTTGGCAAAAATAGTCCCTGAGATGTAACTTTCTTTGCACGTTAGGTCCTTTAGGAAACGGACCCTCAAAATTCCAACAACAACAAGAAATAATACTCCCTTCGTCATCAAGATCAAAAACAACAACAATAACATCAACACCCTCACCGAGTCACGAGTTGACTCGGTGAGTCCATTCCGAGTCGCGGCCGAGTCGAGAACCAAAAGAGATCCACACGAGTATTGATGTTAAAAACGTTAATAACATCATTTTTATAAAAGATTTAACATTAAAATCGAATTAATAAAGATTTAGGAAAACTAGGGTTTCAAAAATATTTGTTAAAAATAAAGGTAAGGCCGCGTGGGGACGCGTATTACCGTCGGAAAACAAGGGAGGGGTGGCGGAGTCTCGGTGGTGATGATGGTGTTCGGTGGTGGCGCGTAGAGGGGGTTGGAGGGGGAGCCGAGAGGTGTAGGTGGTACGGGTGTGACGGGGATATCACGATCTATAAGTTGGTGCAAGAAAATTAGGTGGTCGGAAAAATATTCCGGCGGCGGCGCCGGAATCTGCTGCTGTTCCGGTGGTGGGCGGCGGCCGGATAATTCAAGAGAGAGAGAGAGAGAGTTTCGAGTGGGTGTGTGTGTGTTTATAATAAATAAAAATGAAGAAAATGGTATTTGGGGTATTTATATTAAGAAAAGGTATAGGGTGGTTTTTGAATTAAATGAAAGTGTAGGGTGAAATGAAAAAGTAAGTCAAGGGACCAAAACTGCCAACGTACTAAACTTCTCACGATAAACGCTTCGGGGTCAAAACGACATAGCAAACGAACGTGAAAAATTACAAAACTTGCGCCATTGTTCACGAAATAATTTTTCCAATAAAAATACAATGAACAAAATACTGAAAACCCAAATAACATTTAAACAGTTACACATACACAAACCATGACAAAATTATTCAAAACATATATAACAATTCAATAAAAATAAATAAAAAAATAAATAAAAAAAAACCCTACAATGATGAACAAAAAAAAATAACACCATTAAAACATATACTACGTACATTGTAAAACCGAAAACACGTAATGTACCAACAAAACACATGTCACACCATCTACTCGACAAAACCAAGAAAAAACAAAATTTACAAATATATATGTACCAGCGCACTCCCGCGACAACGCGCGGGCAACCATGCTCGTTAATACTACAATATTAAAACACCACTTCAAAAAAAATACAACTTTTTAACCCCAATATACAATATAATTAAGCTTCTAAAACACAAAATATGAGATCCGGCAACCTGAAACTATAATTCGAGATATTCATCGCCGCAAATTTTATTACAGGATACCCGCCGCCGCATCGCGCGGGTACCCTGCTAGTTCATATAGAGTATAAAGTTTTTTGTCGTGTTATGACAAGTTTTAAGTTAAATAGACGCAGTGAAATATTCATCATGTGAGTTCAGTGGGTCTCTTTGTAATTATGACAAGTAGGAGAGTTATAACCCCTGGAAACTAAAACCGAAACCCTTTTTATCTAGCATTCAATGAACGTTTAAAAATGGGTTTTTGGACTGTAATGTTTAGTTGGGGTAAGCCCAAGTATCGTATATCGTATATCAAAAAAATGGTCCATGTTTACCCAAATAATATTTGTGTAATGAAATGATACGCTTTTGTGATAAATATACACATTAAGTTGGGAACAAAGTATTGTATGGGAGGGTTACAAACTTACAGTTGTTGACAGTCATTGTTTTTGTCTATAATTGATATACTTATGTAGAATATTTGCTAGGTACAATTCCATTTTGATTTCGCAATGACATGTTACAAAAACGGATGAAGGTTGTAGCCCTCAAAGTTCTTTTGGATTCTAGAACCCAATGATCCTTAAAATCTTAGGGTGTGTTTGGTACCCATTCTTGGGAATCAACTATCACTATGAAAGTGATAGTTGGTGTTTGTTTAGGGTGCCTGGGCCCACAACTATTACTATGAAAGTCTATTATTTTCCATACTCCATATATGGCTAGAGAGTGGGGAATGGAACTTTCATAGTTGAGTACTATCAAACTCATACCCATTGTCATTCCTCTCAGCATACCAAACGCACCCTTAAATTAGCATTAATCCAAATGTATCTTGCGTGTCGGATACATGCCCAGCCTTAGTAAAGCGGGATGTTCCCACAGGCCAACTCGAAAACAGTCACAAAAGAACGGCCAACAATTTTACTTTTTTATTTTCCTTATAAAAGCGGGATTTTTTAATTCACATTTTTTTTTTTTTTTTTTGAATCTTATTTTTGTTGGCTAACACAACAATTAATCATCGTCTGATGATGGCAAAAGAAGCTAAACCAAGTTGTGTCATACAACCTTAGGACTCTATTGAACACATATGACTCATGCATAAGGTGCAATTCAAACTGATCCAGATGTCATCCATGTGACTAAGGGTGTGTTTGTTTCATTTAGATGTTTTAGGTCTGAATCTGACTACCACATCTTACTAGTAAGAGGTGGCTAAAACGTCTAAATCTAAACGAAATAATGTTGTTTGTTTTTGTATAATTGTCCAAATGATTTTAAGTGCTTGTTTTTGCAATTTATTTAAGTAACTTATGTAAATATGAAACAAGACTGTTTATCATAAATATAACATAGTTAATAAACCATCAAATATATTATATTAACACGAGTCTTCAATCTCTCTTATCGAGTAAGAGGCAGTAAGACAAGTCTCCCACCTCTTACTGAGTAAGATGTTATATGTCTAACTAGGTCTGACTCAAAAGAAAAAAACAAACAAGAAAAACGTCTGCCCACCTCTTACTGGTAAGAGTAAGAGGGAGTAAGAGGTCTAGTAAGACTTTTTTTAGAAAAACAAACACACCCTAAGAAATGAGGCGACTCGGGTACAACACAGGTGATTCGAGCTCCTCTTGGTAGCCTACTTTTCTAAGGAAGATATCAAGAGATAGAGGGACAGCTTCGTCCTATACTTCTATCAATGTAAAAGTCAATCAATCACAAGGTACTAACGAACATGTCACCAGAATTATCCAGATAGATGTGTCACCCGCACGAGCCCTACAAAAAGATTCACCAAACCTAGAGAGTTTTGAGTCCTGTTGACCTAACCAAACTATTGTAGTTTCCAAAGGGGTCAATTGACCAGTCGCATAAAACTAGCCTAAAGATATTTATTAACAAATGTTCTCCTAGATGCTAAAGTATTCAAAGATCAGTCACAAACTTTAGCTTTTGCATCCAAATGTATTTTTATCCTTCAACAAAATGATCCCAGATTTGCATTAATGAGTTTCTTTAACCCAAAATACAAAGTGGATACCTCCCATCTAAGATACCTTGTTTAGAAGTACAATATGAATTCAAAGTGGTATACACCAATAGAAATAATTTTGTATCTTATGTGTCGAATACATACCCAGCCTCAGCAATGTGGGATTTTACCAACGCAAGAGCTATTCCGTGATGAGAAATCTTGTTCTCTTCTACTTAGGCCACTTCAGCATAACTATAACAACAGAAATGATAATTAGTTCGGTCTTATTGCAAGCATGCGATGATATGAAAGGTGCAGGAAAGATGGCAAGATGGCGAGTCAAAATGGGTCGGGTTGAAACGGATCAAAATGGTTTTGGGTCATAACAATGTCAAATCTGATTCAGGTTCAAACAGGTGGTTCATAACAATGTCAAATGGGTTCTTAAAAGATAGACTTGACATGACTTTCAACCAGTTTGACCCATTCGACCCATTTGATGTTTTTATCCTTTAACTAAACTTGCTTTGAACCACAGGATCCGGTTAAAAATATGAAAATTGCAAGACCCGTTTATAACTAAATTGGTCGAAATTACCACCTATTATGAAGATGATCCTATAGAAACAGAGATGGGCTAACTTTTGATCATAACCATCAGGTTTGAAGACTAGATCGATCTTCCCCTAAAAGGGTACATTGTGTATAAAATTTTACCAATTAATCAAAACCTAGTACATTCATTCAAACGTCATGTAAATCACATTTTTTACTACAAAGATCAGTTTTAATAGCATACAAAACAAAGTGACTAAAATATACCGGGGTCTTTCCCACAAACGTAATGGGTTCATGATTTGGCCCAATAGCAAGAGAAAATACACACAGAGCATAGGCAGATTTATCCTCACAAGCCATTAGCATATTGTTTAGACCTAAAAACACAATGTAAAATCAATAAAGTCAAAACATACCAAATTTCACGCGTGACAAATATCACATAAAGATTATTATATGTACCTTCATGACCAAGCTTCTGAAGAAACCACATGCTACAGATCAGGCCATTGATATCCGGTAACACGCATGAGAATGCAAAATCAATAAAGTCAAAACATACCAAATTTCACGCATGACAAAGATATTCATTTTGAGTTATTCAAAAAGTGCCGCAACAGTCGATTGTTATGTCCTAAAGTTGCAAGTGATCAGGAAAGTCGTTGCAGTTCAGAACAAGAAATGTAAGTTCATCTATTATTCTTATTTACTATATAAAGTAATTGACACATAGATGATTACAAAAAACCGGTTTCAAAGACAATAAAAAAAACAAGCACTTTTTTCACCGGCAAAAAGAGATGAAATACACTTTCACTAATCTAGGAACTGCTGTGTCCAATAGCTAGCTACAACCTAGAATACTAAACCGTTCATTACCTAAAGGTAGTAACACATTATGTATATATAACATAAACCATGATGCAAATAATGTGGCATCGGAACTCACAATCTCACAAGAGATGTCAGTTAGTTATGCTAGCAGCCTAGCACGTGTTGTTAACAATACAAACAGATTGAACAAGCAAATTAAGAGAAGCTCAAATGTGCTGCAAACCTACAGTCACAATAATCAGCTTTGATGAAACTCTCAGGGAAATATTATCAGATTTTTCTCAATTATGTAACTTCAATGACTCTATTTCAGCTATTTATTCTAAGTCTATAAGAAGATTATATAAATAAACAAGATTTGAATGAAACAATGAACGATTTAACTTGTGACCTGACGATAATATGAGAGACAATTTGACAGGAAGCCATTAAACAGGAAAAAGGGAAGTGCGGCAAGGAAACTTACATGTAAAGCCCTGCAAACAAAATAACAGAGAACGTTATGCCCTGCACAAACTAGGATTGTCAACAAACCAAACTTGTTTTTTCATTCATTTTAGTTTAGCAAAACAAAATAAAATAAAATAAAATAAATAATAATAAATAAAGAGCAGGTTTTGTTCTTTAAGATAGTAAACTAACACATATGAGCAAACTAGTGAACACTATGTTGGTTTTATAGACAAAATAATAATAGTCGTGTGTTAGGATCGAACTTGAGATCACGGGATTGCACACAATACGTATGAAGAGAAAATGTAATAATTATTTATAAAATGTTATAATTAATTATTAAACACAAAACAAATAAATAATAATTAGTATTATTGATTAATGACTAATTAATTATTAAACGAAGATTAGGAAACTAATTACTAGACAAAACATGGAAACAAGAGAAGGTTCCGGAAACCCCTAGGGGGTACCAAAACCGATCGGCCCAAGGGAGGTTCCACCTCCTTATGTGCCTTGAGCTCCAAGTATTGTGTAGTATATAAGCAAACCCAAGATGTAGGTTTTTTTCATAACTTGTACACACACATCTTGGGTTTTCCCCTCTCCTTTTCTTTCTTGGTCGATCCAAAACCGAACACCCCTAAGGGTTTCGATTTTCTTGCATCTTAAAAGTGTTTTGTGTTTATTACTTGCATAAACTTTTTCTTGAATTAGTACGTGTGTACAAGAACGTGAATCAAACACACTATTGTTTGATTCTTGGATTGAATTATAAAAAAGGTAAGTGGTAATTCATATAATCCTTATAAACCCTAATTAGGGTTCATTGGTTCCGGAAGATTGCATTGATTCTTGTTCGGGCTAGAATCACTACGGTATGTTTACTATTTAAATTAATGATTAATTAATTACATGTTATTCGATCTATTATAATTGCTTCCGCTTATGCTCACTTTGATGTTCATGGTTTATTAATATGATTGTCATGATATAATAATTCTAACAGTGGCATCTAGAGCCGTTATAATGTGTAATTAATTATCGAAACGCATAAAAATTGGATTTTGATTCGTATAGTTACATGTTTTTTAGGGTTTATATGTTTTATCCCTAACCCTAATTTTTTTTTGGGTCGAATGACCTAAAGGGTTTTTAGGGTTTTTGTTTTTATTTTTTTTTAAAATTTGATTAGAAACCCTAAGATGTCATGTAATTGTTATGCGTTTTAGTAAACGATCTTGGTGCAATGTGTTAATTGTTAAGCTAAATCCATGAAAAAGTGCATATTTGCATGGATTTTTATTGTGTTATTTAAATTGTTTAAATTGCTTATATATATTAATGGTTAAGTTATATTAAAACATGTAAATTTTAATAGATGTCGAATTGGAGAAGACTCCAATATTAAGTAATCAATTATGTGCTATGTGGTATTTATTTAATTTTGGCTTATGCAATCGATTTATCGATGTATGTGGCTCTTTTTCTAAGAAAAAGAAAGCCCTAATTGAATTAATACATTATACGCCTAGATTTGATTATTAATAGGACTTTTGAATAAGATTTGCATGTGGCTACATGTTTTATACATATTTAATTGTTATGATTATGTATATGTGATTATTTAGTTGTTTTTTTTATTGCATATTACTTGTTTTGTTTATTTATTGTGTTAGACATGTTTATATAAACGAAAAGGGTAATTTTTGAATAGAAAAATAATATGGACTAAATAATGGCGAAATTGTTTTGGTTTTTAAGAGTTAAAATTTCAAAGGATTGGTTGATTGATGTTTTTGTACGTAATGGTTAAATAGGCTCTACCGAAGTTTACACACTATAAGATGGGTATAAGGATGGCAACGCATTAAATTGTGGCCTTAGATAGACAACATTCTGTCTTAACGCTCGTTTGTGTGTAAATTAGACTTACCGAACAACCATTACATGTACATTGTCATCTTAAGGGTGAATAATCCACAATTCCACAATGATTATCCGAAACACTAAGCTTTCGGGCTTATGCAAAAGTACGATATAGTGGACGATAATTGATGGTTATTCTTTAATTGGTGAACCCGATACCTCAATCAAAACTTTGTTATTTTACTCTTAGCAAATTGGTAATAAAAATGTTTTGTAAAACCAATGTTATGAAGTTGTATGCATGCTTCTTCATACATTATTTTGATCACATCAAAATAGTTGTACCCTTATAAAATTAAGTTGAATGCCATCTAATTAAGAACACTTGAAGTTGTAATTTACGTTAAGTGAGACTTGGCGAGATTGCAGTGGAGAGGTAAATTTCATAAATTCATTGCTAGCAGATCAACTGATGTGATGGATTTGTGAGTTTACAGTTTTTAAGTTAGACGACTTAAATTGAGTAGGAAGTGAGACTTGGACTCAAGGCATTAAGATGGGGACTAAACATGCTTACAATACAAATGTTTTGTGATTGTAAATCCCATATATCTAGGAATTGGACAAATATTATGCCAATTACTTGTACAACAAGTTACCTCATATTGTACTTTCATTACTAGCAGATCAACTGATGTGATGAAACTATGTTTATGGAGGATCCTAGTTTTCAAGATTAATTTATGGATTTATTTTCCTTGGGTATTTTAATTTTCTTGAAAAACTGTATTATCAAAAATACTAATGTTTTGAACTTTCTTTATCTGTAGAAATGGCTCAAACTGATAACACCAACTTTCGTTCTGTGTACAAAACTTATTTTGAACGAGAAAAATTGACTGGCTCGGAAAATTTCAATGATTGGTACCGTTCACTAAGGATTGTCCTGTGAGTGACTGGTCAACTCGAAATCTTGAAAAAGCCTTGTCCTGAAGAACCTGTAGGCGAGGCAGCTACTGAAGCTGCTAAAGCCAAATGGAATCTTGATTGCAAGGAACATATTGATGTGGCCGTAATGATGTTAGGGGCGATGTCCACACCTCTTCAAAGGCAGTTTGAGGAGTATTTCCCCATGAACATGATTGATGAACTCAAGAAACTCTATGAGAAACCATCAAATGTAGAGATTTACGATTTGATGGAGGCTCTACATGGTTGTAAGCAGGGTGATGGTGAACCTGTGAGTGCTCATGTGTTGAAGATGAAAAGTTTCATGGATCAACTACAAACACTTAAGAAACCCTATGACAATGATATGGCTGTGAACTTAATCAATAGGTCCCTTAACAAGGATTTTAATGGTTTTGTGAGGAACTTCAATATGCATTGCGTGGGGAAGACAGTAAGTGAATTGCACGCACTGCTCATTGATTATGAGAAAGGGTTGACACCAAAGGCTCCTACGCCCCAAGTTCTTGCTATACAAGGGGGTAGAATTAACAAGCCAAATGCGAACAAGAAGAAGGGTAAAGGAAAGAAGAAGGCTGATAAGAATAAGTAGGTTATGGCTTATCAACCACCTCA
Organism: Artemisia argyi; assembly: GCA_030686995.1. Lineage (NCBI taxonomy): Eukaryota > Viridiplantae > Streptophyta > Magnoliopsida > Asterales > Asteraceae > Artemisia > Artemisia argyi. Next base: position 17,296,693 of record CM060684.1, on the reverse strand, counting down.
ACCTAAGAAGAACCCTCCTATCAAGAATAATCCAAAGAAGGATAAAGGATGCCATTACTGCAAGGTGATGGGCCATTGGAAGAGGAATTGTCCTCTTTATCTCGATGACTTGCGAAACAATAAGGTTAAGAAGACTGGGCACATGGGCGCCAGCACTTCAGGTAACTTATTTGTCATTGAATTATTTACTTTATCTCGTGTAATAAATTCCTGGGTATATGATACTGGATGTGGTATTAATATTTGTAATACACTGCAGGGGTTTAGAGAGGAAAGGAGACTAGCTTATGGGGAGCAATTTCTGCATGTGGGAAATGGAGCACAAGCAGCAGTTGAAGCCATAGGAATGTTTGATTTAGTTTTACCTTCGGGTTTAGTACTTTGTTTAAACAATTGTCATTATGCACCTTCTATAATTAGAGGTGTTGTTTCCTTTTCATGTTTGTTGGATCTTGGTTTTTCTCATAGTATTGATGGCAATAAAATTTCTGTTTCTTTAAATGGTGTATTTTATTTTAATGCTACTGCTGTGAATGGTGTGTTTGAAATTGATATGAATAATTGTGTGACTTCCAACAATAATAATAATTCGATGTACAGCATAAGTAAGAGAATGAAGTATGACTTGAATTCGTCTTACCTTTGGCACTGTAGACTTGCCCATATAGGCAAGACTCGCATGCAAAAGCTACAACGTGAAGGGCTTTTGAATGATATCATTGATGAGTCATTTGATAAATGCGAATCTTGTATTTCTGGGAAGATGACGAAGAAACCTTTTCATAATAATATGGAAAGAGCTTCAGATCTACTTGGTTTAATACACACGGATGTATGTGGACCACTTAGACATGTGTCAAGGAGAGGTGCTGTCTACTTCTTAACTTTTACGGATGATTTCAGCCGTTATGGTTATGTTTATTTACTTAAACATAAACATGAGGTGTTTGAAACATTTAAAGTTTTCAAAGCATAAGTAGAATTGCAATTGGGAAAGAAGATTAAAGCTCTTCGTTCTGATCGAGGTGGTGAATACCTTAGTCAAGATTTTAAAGATTTCTTAACTGAGATTGGAATTGTCCAGAATCTCACATCTCCATATACTCCACAACAAAATGGTATATCTGAGAGAAGGAATCGTACATTGTTGGACATGGTTCGATCAATGTATAATCTAACTAATCTTCCTTTGTCTTTTTGGGATTATGCTCTTGAATCAGCTGTTCGTATTTTGAATATAGTTCCCACCAAGAAGGTTGATAAGACACCATATGAGATATGGACTGGAAAAGCTCCGAACTTGTCTTATTTAAAGGTCTGGGGTTGTAAGGCGTATGTTAAACGTGACTCACAAGATAAACTCCAACAAAGATCTGTGAAATGCATTTTTGTAGGATACCCTAAGGAAACTATGGGTTACTATTTTTACTACCCACCTGAGAACAAAGTGTTTGTTGCAAGATATGGTGATTTTCTTGAAAGTGAATTTGTGGTTCAAGAAATCAGTGGGAGAGTATATGATCTAGAAGATGATCTAAATAATGCATTGCCTTCAGAAAACACTAGCACACTTCCTATAGAACCGGAAAGTCTGGGTCCTCCACCGGAAGTTGAAGTAATTCCCATTCGCAGATCTTCGAGATCTGTGAAAGCTCCTGAACGTCTATGTCTTAATGTAGAGGTTGATCAGCATACACTAGGGGATCTTAATGAACCTACTAGTTATAGAGTTGCCATTAATAGCCCTCAAAAAGCTAAATGGAAAGCTGCTATGGATGGGGAAATACAATCCATGCATGACAATGAAGTCTGGGAAGAAGTTGACTTACCTCCTAGTGTCAAGGTAGTTGGGAGTAAGTAGCTTTACAAAATCAAGACTGACATGGATGGATATGCACACATTTATAGCGTAATAACGATTATAAATGTATATACGTATATAGACGTGTTAAACGTGTATATATATATATATATATATATATATATATATATATATATATATATATATATATATATATATATATATATATATATATATATATATTCGACATCTATAATAGTTATTACGCTATGAAAATGGTGTAATAAATGTCGGGGTATTATTATAAATAATAACTATATAAATAATGGCGAATTATACGTCGAATAAATAATAACTAAAAATGTGAATTTATTTTATAAATTAGAAGCGTATCGAGTTATACGGATTTGGGTCTTTAAAGTCCAAGTGGGCTTTATATTGTGACTTTGTGTTGTCACGGATATATGACGGTTAATATAAACATTTTATATTATCGAATGACTTATTCTAGATTGAGTTATTTGACGATATAAAATGGGTATATTAATGGGCATCGTATCCCACGACGCCCATAGGATGTGGTATATATTTTATGATAATGAATTACTATATGTCTCGTGGAATTTGGCCGATTCGACGGCATATATAGGGAATTTATTGGACTACGACATATACCCAATAGAAATTAATGTGCAAGGTGTTTAGGTTGGGTATAATTTTGGAACGATGTATTACGTAAATAAGTATGGGAGATTATCAAATCGACAGATTTAATAAGCTTCGATAATTATTTAAATAATATGTTGGGCTAACATTAGACCTATAGTTATCTTATTATTGTTCTTTGTTGAGGCTTTTCGGTTTGAGCTGTGTCGACCCTCCACTCGTATGGATACCAAACGTCGAATTTCAAATGAATATGAAGTTAAATTGAGAAATGGACATTTCGGAAAGTAAAATGAATTACGTTCGGGAATGGGAATATTTTATTTTGAGGAAATGATTTCTGAACGGGTTTGATATTGTTAGGAAGTGCCGAGTCTGTAGTCGCCGTTACGTGAGTTGCTTGAGATTTACTTACGTCTTTCTTCTATCGTTTCTTTTGAGGATTTCTGGACTTGAGGTGAGTCATAGCCCCACTTTTACTCTTGAACTTTGTTTTCAATACTTGGGGTGAGAAACGTGCAAATGCTTTATGTGGACTATTATCGCTTTTTGATTTTAAAACTTGCTATGCTTATAGAACTAGGTAGAGCGAGGCCTAGACTTGAACTAGGTAAGCTACCCGATTTGGTTATAGAGCGAGGCCTAGACTAGATCTAGGTAAGCTATTGATTTGGTTTTGAGCGAGGCCTAGTCCCCGAACTAGGTAAGCTATTGGATTGATTATAGAGCGAGGCCTAGACTTGAGCTAGGTAAGCTATTGATAGGATTGATTTGAGCTATAGTGTGCACCTATAGGGATGATTTGATTTGATTGGTTTATTTTGGTTGGATGAGTGAGCCCTAGTCTAGCTAGCAAGCGTTTTGCGTATATGTCCACTATATTGAATTAAGAATCTAAACCTATGATCTCACCAGCGAAAGCTGACTTTTAGCACGTTTTCTCAGGTAATTAAGTGATGCTCTGCGGATGCTTGGGATTGGAGGCTTGGCATTTGGCACCGGTTATGGATCTATGTTTTCCTAAACTCTGATAACTATTGGGGACCTATATTTATTTTTCTTTGGGCCTGACTTTGGATGATTTTGGGATAATGTAAACTTTAAAACCTTGTGTGGTTGTACTTTATTATGTTTACTTTATCTCGTTCTTTTATGTCTTGTGTTTGGATACCAATCCCCGTAGCACCCCGAAAGCTTGTTGAGTCTTCCGCTGTATCAAATTTTGGGGGTGTTACAGATTGGTATCAGAGCCAAGGTTATAGAGAACTAGGTAAATAGACACCTAAAGTATAACCAATTTTTATAGAAAACGATCCTCGACCATTGCCCGCCAGGCCGCCAAGCCGAAGCATCATTGTTTATTATTGAGGTATTATGAGATATTCGAGATAATTAGCGATTTGGGATTTCTTGAGATGATTTGAGGTTTGAGGATTATTGATTTAGTGATATGATGCGTTTTGAGGAATTATATGGCTTAATTGTTTTGAGAATGGTTTTAGTAATGCAGTATTTAAATCATTTTTGATTATATATGATTTGGAATTATATGATGATTATTGGATATGGTATTTTGAATTCGCGGTTTAGTTGTTTTGAAACACTTACACCTACCCTACGCTGTTGTCACAGACTATGGCCTCCCATATGCCTGATGTCGTTGAGGATATTCTTACTACACCGGTATTGCCAGCACGGTTCACCATGGCCCCTGATGACCCTTACCAGGTTGCCATGCATTCAGCTATTATGACACCGACAGGTTCTATTTCAGCACTACCTGCTGCATCTACGCAGGGACCCTCATCTTCTCTAGGGCTCCCTGGTACATCGAGGCAGCTTACTCTTTATCAGGCTTTGGCTCGTGTGGCCCCACGTTTTGCCCACCGAGCTACGGCACGCATGTCGGTACGCTCTACTTCACCACCTTTACAGATTGATGCTCATTCTCTTCTATCTGAGGCGCCACCCACATCATTGCGTCGTCGTCCTAGATCACCTACTACATCTCCACATGGTTCACCTAGTAGGAGACGACGAGTGATGAGGTACTCTTCCGATGAGGAGGAAGAGGAGTACGAGGGTGAGGATGAGGCTGATGACCCTGAGCGGGAGGATGACCCTCAGGAGGCTGAGCAGGGTGATGATGATGACCCTGAGGAGGAGGATGACCCTCAGGAGGATGAGATGCCTGATGATGATGATGATGATGAGTTATTACCACCAGCTCAGGCTGAGGAGCCTAATTCACCTGTACATCCGATTGAGCCGGACTCACCTGATCATCCGTTTTTGTTTGAGTTGCCACCTGGTAGTCCCGTTGGGTCGGATGCATCTTCCGAGGTTTCTGCTGAGCATGCAGAGTTGGGTGAGATTGGCAGGTTGTGGGCTCGGATTACTGAGCTTGGTGAGAGAGTTGCACGTGTATCTGATCGACTTGAGAGAGTTATTGGAGAGTTTTTAGCAGATTTGAGAGTTGACTTGACTGTCGTTGTGGGCAGGACTACTGAGCTGAGGAGAGTTTTAATGGATGTTCATGAGCACATCGATAGTTTACAGCGAGGTTTTGTTACAGCTCGAGAGGCCGACCGCAAGCTATGGCAAAGGAATGCCGAGCTGGAGACGGAGGTGGCTGACCTCAAGAGAGACCGAGACACCCATAGCGTGGAGCTAGGATCGTTATGGAGGGATCTTGATGGCTTGAGGCAGGAGTTGAGTAGACTCTGTCAGCAGCGTGGCTAGTTGCTTGGTTTATGTTGTCTTGTTGCTTTCTTAACCGAGGAGTGTTCGGTTAGAAAAGCTAGTTATCCTACTTTTGATGTATTTTCCGTTGATTACTCGTCTTGTTGGAACGATTATTATCTTTGTGTTTTCGGTAGTTGGAATGATGTTGGATCTTTATTGTATGGTCGATGGTTATTATGATATGGTATTATGTGGTTTTTGGAAATTATGGAAATTGAGTTCCTATTCGCCTTATTGATGCTTTACGGTGTATGGTTGATTTTCTTTCCATGACTTGGCTTCGTTGATTTAATTCTTGTTGAGCATATGATAAGTCCTATCGGAGACTCACGAACTTGTATGATGTTTTAGATCAATGGCCACACGAAGAAACCCTGTTAGAGCTACCAGAACTGGACCCGCAACGGCTACCCCTAGTCGTCGAGGACGCCGTCCAGCTCGAAATGTTGAGACCCCTACTCCTGATAACCTGGACACTACTAACCGCAACAACAGGAATCAGAATGTTGATGTTCAGGGAGACAATGATCATGTTCCACTTAATGCACCTACTGTGGATCGAGCAATGATCAATCAACTTGTGGAGCAATGAGTTGCTGAGCTCCTAGCTGAGTCAAATCATTCCAACAATTCTGCTGGAACTTTCCCACCTGTTCGTGCTAATGGATGTCACTACAAGGAGTTTAAGATTTGTGGACCGATTGAGTTTGGCGGAACTGAAGGAGTGGTTTACTTGGTTAGGTGGATTGAGTGAGTCTGTGTTCAATGTCAGTGGTTGTGCGGAGAATGCGAAGGTAAAGTTTACTTCTTTTACCTTCAAGGATGAAGCCTTAACTTGGTGGAACAATTACCGTAACTCGGTTGGGAGTGAGGTGGCTTATGTTATGACTTGGGAGCAATTTAAGTCTCTGCTGATTCAGACTTACTGCCCAAGGAATGAGATTAAGAAATTGGAAATTGAGTTCTGGAACCACAAGGTGAAAGGTACCGATATGGCAACTTACAATCGCCGTTATCGAGAGTTGGCCTTACTCTGTCCCGATATGGTTAGGACTGAGACCCAAAAGATCGAGAGGTATACCGATGGATTGCCGGTAGCTACCAGGAACGATGTGATTTTTGCTAAGCCTGCAAGCATTCATGAGGCTATTACTATTGCTCAACAATTGATGGACTCTTTGGCATTGGAAGAAGCTGAGAAAGATAAGAATGGAAAGAGAAAGAGGGATGATCACTCCAAGGGTAATGATCGTCGAAATAAGCGACAAACAACTGCTAGAGCTTATGCCATGGGAGATGGAGACAAGAAGAACTACAATGGAGATGCGCCCAAATGTAACCGATGTTACAAGCATCATTCTGGTCGATGTACGGTAATGTGCAAGAATTGCTCTAAGATGGGACACATAGCTAAGGATTGTAGAGCTCGACCACTTGCTATGGTTCAAGCTACTCCTGAAACTATGAGCAAAGCGAATGTTACTTGCTATGGATGTGGAAAGAAAGGACATTATCGGAATGAATGTAGGGAATCGTGGAACCGAGGAAATCAAGGATCGGGTGGTAATGGGTACAACAATGGAAACCGTGGAGCTGGAGGAAACTGTGGACGACAAGATAATGGGGACCAACGTGTGGAAGCTGGAGTTGCTCATGGAAGGGTGTATGCACTCGGAAACGAGAGAGGAGAAGATCCGAACGTCGTTACTGGTACGTTCCTTCTCAATAATCGTTATGCTTCCATACTATTTGATACTGGTGCCGATAAGAGTTTTGTGTCCACTAAGTTTGCACCCTTACTTGAGAAACCCCCGATGGCCTTAGGAATTGGTTATGATGTAGAGTTAGCTAATGGAAACATAGAAAGAATTAAGACCATCATTCGTGGATGCACGTTAAACTTTCTGAACCGTCCTTTCAACATAGATCTTCTACCTGTCACATTAGGTAGTTTTGATGTCATTATCGGCATGGATTGGTTGTCGAAGTATCGTGCCCATATAATTTGCGATGAGAAGATCGTGCGTGTGCCTTACGGCAAGGAGATTCTGAACATACCAGGAGATAGAAAGGATTTGAGAGGCCCATCCAGATTAGCGGTTATATCTTGCACTAAGTTGCCGAAGCTACTGGAGAAAGGAAATTACCTTTTCTTAGCCCAAATTTCTGAGAAAGGAGAGAAGGAGAAGAAGGAAAGGTGCATTGGAGATGTACCTATAGTTCGTGATTTTTCGGATGTGTTTCCCGATGATTTGCCGGGAATCCCGCCTACTAGACAAGTGGAATTTCAGATTGAGTTGATACCTGGTGCTGCACCTGTAGCACGAGCGCCTTATCGTCTTGCACCTACTGAACTGGAAGAATTGTCGAAACAATTAGCGGAGTTAGCCGAGAAGGGATTCATAAGACCAAGTTCTTCACCTTGGGGAGCCCCGGTCTTATTTGTGAAGAAGAAGGATGGATCGTTCCGAATGTGTATTGATTATCGAGAGTTGAACAAGTTAACGGTGAAGAATAGATACCCGTTACCAAGGATCGATGATTTGTTCGATCAACTTCAAGGATCGAGTGTGTATTCGAAGATCGATTTGAGATCGGGATATCATCAGCTTCGAGTACGCGAGGAAGATATACCGAAAACGGCTTTCAGAACCCGTTACGGGCATTACGAGTTTCAGGTGATGCCGTTTGGGTTGACTAACGCACCGGCGGTATTCATGGATCTCATGAATCGGGTGTGTAAGCCATACTTAGATAAGTTCGTGATTGTGTTCATCGATGACATTTTGATATACTCGAAGAGTGAGAAGGAACATGAGGAGCATCTAAGACTTATCTTAGAATTGCTCAGGAAGGAGAAACTGTATGCCAAGTTTTTGAAATGTGAATTTTGGATTCCGACGGTACAATTTCTAGGTCATGTAATTGATCGACAAGGAGTTCATGTGGATCCTACTAAGATTGAAGCGATTAAGGATTGGGCTGCACCTACGACCCCAACAGAAGTTCGTCAATTTTTGGGATTAGCCGGTTATTACCGAAGATTCATTGAGGGATTTTCGAAGATAGCAAAACCGTTGACCAAATTAACCCAAAAGAGCGTTAAGTATGAATGGGGAGATAAGGTGTGACAACCGGCAGTTTAGGGAGCTATTTTTAAAACCCGCATTACAACTTAAGTTCGTTTATAATTTTTATTTGAAATTTTCATTTCACAACGAACTTGTAAGACCTATTTTATGGATATTTTAATTAATGACGTTATGGAATTCGTGAATTATGTTCATAATTCATTTTTGATTATATGATCGGTGATGTATATTCGAATTCTCACTTGGTACTACGTTGACTTTGGCACTAGGATTTCCTAACGACAATTTTATGATTCGTCTTAACGAGTCCGATATATATTTTAATTAATTACGAGAGGTTCTCGTGTGACATGGAAGTTTTAAAATAAGTTCGGGTTCGGGCCACATGTTTTTACATTTAACCGCGTTACCCGCTCCACCGTAATAATATCCTTATTATTACTATTATTATTATTATTCTTATTATTATTTTAACTTTTATAAAAAAAAAAAAAAAAAAAAAAAAGAAGTTAAATAAGGTGTGTTTGGTCCGGTTTTACCCACACAACACAAACACAAACCTCCACCCATCTCTCTCTCTTTCATCTCATCTCTTCCCCCACACCAAAACCCTAGCCGCCGACTTAAAAATCCGGCCACCGCCGCCGCACCTCAGCCTCCACAACAAAACTAATACCACCATTTTATTCCTCTCCTTTCCCTCTTTCTTTTGGCATAAGAAACGCACCCTAAAACCATCATTAACATCACCAAATCTATAGTTATCCATTCGAAGTTGTGGTAGTTTTCTAGATCCGAGCGTTTGGAGGATTTAGAAGGTGAGAAGAAGCTTTTTCAAGAGTTTTGGGAGCCACGAATTGGTTCTATTCGTGGCTACACGAATGATTTATTGGAGAATCGAATTGGTTTTTGAATGGAAATGATTGTTTTGTGATTAAAAGATAGTTTGGTATCCGGGTTCAAGGTTGGGTCGTGGTTGACTCGGAACCAAGAGCAAAGCTCTCGGCTTATTAATTTTTTTCTTGATTCGAGCCTTGTGTGGCTATGGTCTTTGTGGATGATTGATTGATTGGGTGTATTGTTGTCGAGGGTGTTGTGACCTCGACCCGAAGCTAGCCGAGACCATGTGGTCTCGGGGTTCCTTTTTCTTGTGCTCTTTGGCCATACCGAGACCCTCATAGGGGTTCTCTTTGGGTGTGGTTCGAGCCGTTTGGCTCGTATGATTTTGTGGTTCGACTCTTTGAGTCGCGGCTTTTAGCCGAGTACCATTTTTGTTGCCGAATTGACCATTTGGGTCAAATGGTTTATATGACTTCTTGGTTAAGCTCAAGTGAGCTATATGATACTTGTGCTTGGTTCGAGTCTAAACGACTCGCGGTTCGGAGCCGAGACTCAAGTGAGTCGAGGGCTCGGGTCGGCTTGGTAAACCGACCCACACATTAACTTTGTTAATGTTATTTTTGTATAAAGTGTGAACTTGTTTTATTTGTTGTTGTGGTATTATTTCTCGGCCGTATATATATGGGTCGATTTGGATATGGTTTTTGGTATTGAGAAGTTGTTGTCGATTGGTAAGTGATTGGGGACCGATTATGAGACGGTCGTTAGATTGACGGAGATAGGTTAGTCGGGTACCGTAGTCGGACCTTATTGTCGTAGCCCGTGGTTTGAGATTGTGATTGGACGGAGATTTGTTATTTATGACTTTTGCTTATTATTGGACTTGGACAATGAGCCGAGAGTCATGACTCGGACATATGACCATTTCGTATAACTCAATAACTATTAAAAACTAAAACGAGAATAATAAAGCTCGTAATAATAATTATTGATAATATGAACGTTTATACGAAAGTATATACGTGAATAACGTATATATAACTATATAAACGCGTATATTATTAATAATAATAATCACGAGTCGTAGTATAAATAATACGATTAGATATATATTAGGCTACGAAAGTGGCGTAATAATATTAACATATTATTATTATAAAAATTGTGTTATGAAACGGGAAACTCCCGACAATTATGAAACGTTTAATAAAAAGTCATTTCGGATATATAACGGATAAACTTATTGAGTTAGGCGAAATTGTTGTCACTCGGGTCCAGGTAAGTTATTATTTGTGACATTCGTGTTGTCACGGATATATGACGACTAATATCGACGTTTTCTATAATTAAATAACCACTTAACCGTAAGGTTGAGCCGGGTTGTTTGGTTATACGAAATAAATATATTAGTGGACATCGTATCCTACGACGCCCATAGGTTGTAGTATATGTAAAGTGTAATAGATTGCGAGTGTATATATCGGGAAATCTGGCCAATTTGACGATATATATGAGGAATTTATTAAACTATGATATATACTATATAGTGATTATGTGCTATGTGCTTTATATGCGCTTTAGGTTGGGTGTAATCTTGGAACGGTATATTACGTAAATAAATATGAGGATTATCAAATCGACGGATTTGGTAAACTTTGGCGATTTATTTAAATGATATATTGGGCTAATATTAGATCTATAGTTTATTTTATCTTTCTATGTGTGATCTTGTTGGTTTGTTTTGAGTCGACCCACCACCCGTATGGATACCAAACGCAAATACACCAAACTAATACGAAATGGATTTTCGGAAATAAAACGGATTCTCGTCCGGGTTTGGGAATAGTATATACATTTGGAAATGGTTTCTGAAA